>NC_069408.1:78013744-78031244 GCF_026875155.1 Cherax quadricarinatus
CCATAAAGATCTTCATTATTGATACCATATGTATCTCGAGTACGAGTAAGCAGAAATTGATTCTGATTGTTAACGAGCCTGTCCCCAAATTAAAGGGCAGAGGGTGTTACTCCCCTACTGACCTTCCCCCCCTTTGGAGTGCATGGGGGAAAACTGGCAGCAATCAACAGAGTCAGGAGCTACTGCCGCCTGTCCGAGGGCCCAAAGAGCGATACAAACAAGAACATCTCTTGAACAAAAAAAATCTAACCCAATCATGCAATATAAACGACTGCGCACGAATCGAAACTGGGAAATAATATAACGACACAAAGGGGGGGGGACCATCTGCAGATCCCCCCAAAAAAGTTAAAAAAAACCCCATAAACTGAATCTATTTCAGCTAGGTAAACTGTGATTGACAATACAAAAATTACAGAATTAGGCAGAACTATACTAAGGCCCTGAGATGTTCAGAAGTCAATGTACACAAACCCATCCCAACTCAAAAATCACAAAGTCTACAATGCCCCGTGAAAAAATTCTACAGAACTAAAAAAATAATGAGACAGACAATCTGCCAAAACCACCAAGCGAGTCACAGCAGACGAAAACTTAGAGAGTGAGGACCCCCCCCCCCTCGACACGTGATGACGGGAAAAACGAGCTCAAACCGGCAGTAAAAGAGCGCAAGCGAAAATTACAGTAGTTTTTGATAAAAAGACTAATGGCACATATTTGTACACCCCAAACAACATAAGTCAAATGAATATAAAGCAATTTTTACGATTTAGCTATTATCGAAATATAAGCAATAAAAAATTTATAAAAAGGAAAATATACATTACATTAACATAATAATAAATGTAAACCCATTCAGGGGTTGAAACCCCCCCCCCCCCCAACACACAAGGGGGTCGCAAGGAGTTGCATTAATGTTTTTCACATTATTTCTGTTTACTCATATCAATATTATAAATATAAAAAATTATTTAGTCACTCTCGTCCCAACACTTCAAATTTCACAGCGTCTGTCACTGGGTTTCCCCCCCTAGTACGGGGCAGTACACAGATCGTCTGATTCGGGTTTAAAATCAGTGTGAGACTGGATACCCTGACAAGGGGGGCACATTGAGGCTTCAAATAAAAGTAGAGGGACTGCTTCCCCAATTTTTAAGTAGTGGTGGTGGAATGCAAAGGCAGTTAAACATCTGAGTATGAAACAGTTAAGGGGGTTAGTGAGGGGGGGGGTTCAACAGGACAGTGTTGCGTCACGCATACATCACCCGCACCACACACCACTCAACACTCGCTTTTTCTCCTCCTCACACAACATTACTGTAAATATAAAAAAAATAATTAGACATGACATGATATATATAGTTAATAGGGGCTGGGGGGGATTAAGTTATTTACTAAATTTTGACATACAAGAACAAAAGGTATTTGGGCAAAAAATTTACTTTAAATTTTTTTTTGAAAACTGATAATATTAAGGACGGACGAGCGTCAGCAATTACATTCAATGACCATTTAGTTTTTTATAAAAAATAGAAAAAGGTTTGGGTTTCTGAGGGCCCCCTCATGATCCTAGCTTTTTTCTTTTCATAGTTTTTAATAAGTGAGGGATTGTGGTTGAAAAAACTTTAATTTAAAGGGGGAAGTGCCCAAAACACGTCAAAATTTTCCAAGGACACCACAAGACTAGACCCCTTTTCCAATAGTGGCAAAATTTTTCTGGTGTCTTTTAAGCTTAGATAATAGTAACATTGGTGGAGAATACAGTGGATGTTGAGTTGGAGCACACAGCGCCCATGCATAGCCACCGATCTATATGAAAAAAGAAGGGAAGATTGAATTAGGACTCAACCTGGAGCGGGGAAAGCAGGCTTAAACCTTTTGAAAGTTTGAACAATCACTTGTCCAGTGAACTGAACTTTGCTACTAAGCTCATAGTAAAGGGTTAGGTGGGGAGTGTGCGCTGGCTTCCTGTCACTTGACACACGGGAAACTCGCACATGTCATACTTTTCCCCCTTCATTTTTGGGCCCAAAGAAAAATTTTTGCCAGTTTACCGATGTCTTTTTGACACCAAATGCCCTCCTAGGGGGACTATTTGAGCAAAATCAATGGCTTGTTCACGAAATGAAACTGGAACACTGCTAGAGTTTGACTGGATGGAAACACTACACTACAACTTAATGTTTTTTCTCCACATACACCTTTTCTAAATATAAAATTACGAGACCCTTTCCACTCTCAAAACGCTATATCTCCTCTTTCCAGTGATGTTCCAAATGACCCCTGATTAAAAATCATGGTTAAAAATTTTTAACGCAGTTGTTCTTGCTAGGTTGAGACCGGGGGAGTCATTTTTTAATGATCCTGGGCGCAGAGCGTCACAAAACAACTATTCAACCCCAAAATCATTGTCACCACAAACTCAACAGGGACAAGGAGGTTGTTGAATCTTTGACATAGCCTAGTAATTGCGCTGGGGGAAAATAAAAAAGGTTTCTCTCTGAAAGTTCATGGCAAAATTATATCGTGTTATTATCAATCACAAGTGGTTCTTTACTTACAGATGAAGGATATCGTTCCCTATCAACAATCCACTGACCTGAGGGAAATACACCACTGGAAAACCCACTGAAATATAACCGTATAATACTTTTTTCAAATAAACTTTGTGCAGAGGCCTTTTTTAACAGCCCCTCCAAGGCTTCTAACAATACATCTTCTTGCAATAGGTATCGTCAGTTAGGGCATACTCTTCTCTTAAAAACGTGAGATAACTCCAGTGTCTCTAAAAAATTTTTATCTCAGTGTGATTCGAAAATCCTACTTTTCTCTCGAAAAGTAAGGATCATGCGAACGAATCTTTTCGCAATACATTTTTGACGTAGTCATTATCCTGAGTAACTTATCTAAAACATATTTCAGATTTGCTAGGATTTGGTCCCTTTGTTGCCGGAAAGGATACGACTTGTGGGGGGCGCCAGCCGCACGACTGCTTCTCGTTTTTCCTTTCTAACTTTAGAAATCCTATAAGTCCTTTTCTGTTACAATAGGTACTTTAACTTTCTTTTTCTCGATATCAGATTTCTGTCAAACCCAGAGACAGATTGGGATTGTGAGTTTTCCTGGTAAAGGGACGAGAATTACAGTACAGGTACATAGCCCGGCAATGAACAGCTGTTTAGGTTGCCAACTTCTAGGACAATTTTTTTGTTACCTTTTTTTTCTGTTTTGTTTTTAAACGTACAAGTTTTTGGAAAAATTTCGTAATTTTTTGCTAATGCTGCGTTTCAGATATCTGAGGTGTATGATCGATATTTTTCTTGTATGTCCAGAATTTTCATTGTTAACCCTTTGTGTATAACAACTGAAAAAGGCGGGCCTGTTGTTACACTTGGCAGCTCTAGTCCACCTCTCAAATGGGAACTTTTTTCTCACGAGCAAACTCTACACAAGTTTGATCTTGTCGTCGTTTTAACGTACAAATGCTCTTTGATAACTTACAGGTAACAAATATGTCCTAGAAAAGTTTGTTTGACGCGTCATAAAATAAAGATTGGCAAATGGCAAAGCTCAGAACATTTGACTCTTTTCCCTCAACGCTGTATGCAGCTGTTGCCCCGTGCTTTTCTGGCCCGTTCATACACGTGCCCCGGTTCTCAAACACTCAAAATAGGTGTCTAAGTCACTTTCAAAAAACTTAAACCTGGGTCAGCTTTTGCACTTAAATGTTCCCGTGATCTAACAGTCTGTTGCTTTAAAAGACGAACATTTTTTTTGGAAAAACTTTTTCTTTAAATTTTTCCCCTGGCCTCTATTTGTGCACTGAACAAAGGGGGGCGTTTAAAACCCCTTTAAACTGTTTTTCCCGAAATGGACCATGGGGGAATGGAGGAAATAGGGTATTAAATGGTCTGGACGGTCCTTTTGGTCGGGGAAATTGTCCCCGCGTCCTAGAGGTCAGATCGGTCTAGGATAAATAGATACAGGTGTACATACACTGTAAGTATTGGCTGGTCATACTAAAAAACTTACTCTGTACTATAGTGTCAGTGAAGGGAAGAAGCGAGCGAGAACGGGGGCACCTAGCTCAGACACTGGGTCACCTGCTTAGTTGCCTTTCTCTTCATCAAAAGCATACTTCAATTGTGACACTAGTTTGAATGAATCATAATCAGACATTCTTTTGACCCGGGAAACAAAATACCTTTAATTAACGCTCTGACAGTTTTTTCGGGGTAATTCCCTGTTTTAAAAGCCACCGGAATTTGGGTACTGCTAAAACGTCTGAAGTTTTATGTACTTTAAATCAACAAAATCAGGTATCAAAATTAAATGTTTTTACTTTGGCAACAACCCCAAAAATAATTGTACTACAGAAGTGATTAGGGGGAAAAAAATCCTAATAGGAATTTTAGTGTTTTTTGTTTAGAGCTAGGCTCATAAACAGTATTTTTCCCTCCCTTGGCAAAGATGTGGGACATACAGCCCCCTTTTATGTTGTACAAGACTAAAATCAAAGTCTTCAATTAGGGAAAATACTCAAAATGTTTGATCATAGAGTTTACTGTATGTCAAACTGGACATTTTTCCAACACCTTGGATCAAGGCCTCCCGACTTTTTTCTCCAACCCTTTGGGTCAAGAGCACCCCCCAGGGCCCCCTTTGTTACAAAAAACCGATTCTAAAAACTTAGAGATCCCATGAAAACTAGAAAGGACTGCCCTTCAGATCCCGCCTTTACTGGTTTTCGTAAAAAGTAGGTTTTTTTAGTATGGGTTAATAGTGCTTAGGATTCAACGGTAGGCACAACTAGAAAATTTAAAATTTAATAAATTTATTAAGTTATAAATTGTTAGAGTATATATCAAAGTAAATTAAATCACAGCAATCAAAAAAAAATCAATCTCCGAGTTCAAAATTATTTTTTCTGAAAAACATATCCATTATAATTCTTAGTCCGTCAGGTACATTTAAAATTTTTAAAAAGATTTACAAATATGAAATTAAGTGTGTATGCGTGTAAGGGTCTTTAAAATAGTTACGTCTCAAGATCGAAAAAGACTTAAAAAAGTGATGACAAAGTCCCAAATAAAAATAATTCTTACCGACTGGGAACCAACATCTGCTTGAACAAAAAAGAATCTAAGCCCAATAGCAATCAATATCAAGGACTGCGACACAGAATCAGAAAGGGAAATAAATATAACGACACTAGTAGGGACCATCTGCGACCTCCCCAAAAATTACAAAACTCCCATAATCTGAATCATGTTCAGCATAGGGAAAACGTGACTGTGACAAAAAAAAATTACAAAATTAGGGCGAACATAGCTAAGGACCCAGATGTTCAGTGTCAATGTGCACACAACCCCATAAACGCGAAAATCACAAAGTCTTAAATGGGTTTTGTAACAAAATTCAAAAAGAACTACAAAAAAAAAATGAACAGACAACTGTCCAAACCCCAAACGGTCCCACAGCAGACTGAAAAATTCACGAGAGGTGGGGGCACCCCCCCTCGATCACTAATACGTGGACAACTGCAGCCAAAAAAGCCGGCCCCCCTATAACGAGCGACAAGCGTAATTCAGTATTTGACAATCAAGACAACTGAGCATATTATGTACATCCTAAAAAACATATTTAAAAAAGAAAAAAAAGCAATATATTTTGATTTGCTTTATCGCAAATATAAGCAATATAAAAAAAATTTTATGAAAAAGGGAAATTTTCATAAAATATATACTAATAATCATTTAAAACCCTTCAGGGGTTGCAACAGGTCGCTGGCACCCAGTTCCTCTGAAATTTCTAAATTATTAACAATGGATTCATTGTTTGCCATAACTAAGTCAAGCAGGTTATTTCCCCTTGTAGGTTCTGTCACAAACTGCTTCAAAAAACAATCCTGAAATACTTCTAAGAAGTCGTATGATTCTAAATTCCCAGTCAAGAAATTCCAATCAACATGACTAAAGTTAAAGTCTCCTAGAATTACTACATTATCGTGCCTTGTGGCCTTAACAATTTCCTCCCATAGTATGTTTCCCTTGGTCCCTATCTAAGTTTGGGGACGGTATATCACTCCTAAAATCAGTTTTTTCATGCCCCTCTGAAAATTCTATCCAAACAGACTCTGTATGTGTTACTTCAGACTTAATAACCCGTTTTTATGCAACAGTTCAAGCGATCTCGGACATACAATGCCACCCCACCCCCCTTCCCAATACTTCTATCTTCTTGGAACAATTTAAAACCCTGAATATGACATTCCGCAGGCATGTCCCGACTTTTTGAATTAAACCACGTCTCAGTTAAGGCAAATACATCAATGTACCTGCACTAGCAACTAATCTCAACTCGTCCATCTTATTCCTAGCACTACGGCAATTAGCATAATAAACATTGAAAGACTCTCCTTTCTCTTTACCCTTCCTGCTCATTTCTATTTTTCTACTAAACCTATTACTGTCCTTATCACCCAAGGTCCCTGGCTTTTCAATATCTACCTCGTTTTTTATTATTACTAGTTCCCCTAGAACTCGTAATATTACTACACTGGGACTTCACTGTTTTCCTGCCAAAACCCATACCACTAACTATTCCTAGTTTTAAAGTTCTAACTGCTCCCTCCACTGCAGTTGCCAGTGCTCCCACCCCACACCTAGATAATGTGAACCCCATCCCTGGCATACATGTCATTTCTGCCATAGAATAGGTCCCAGTTGTCAACGAATGTTACCGCATTTTCCTTACAGTATTTGTCGTCCCACCAGCAATTGACACCAATTGCCCTGGACAACCATTCATTTCCAACTCCCCTCCTCGGCAAAATACCACATATGAGAGGGTTCCCACCCTTACTTCCTATTTCTATTGCTGACCTATACCTGCTAATCAGGTCTTCACTCCTACGTCTGCCAACATCGTTGCCTCCAGCACTGAGACAGATAATAGATTGCTCCCATTACCTCTCATTATGTCATCCAGACGGCTAACAATATCCTCCATCCCAGCCCCAGGAAAGCAAACTCTCTGTCTCCTACTCCTGTCCTTCAAGCAGAACGCCCTATCCATATACCTAACTTGGCTATCCCAACAACAACAATATTCGTACCTTCCTTGGTGTCGTTCGTCGTGACGTTCCCAGTAGTCGACTCACATTCGTCGGGTAGCACTGAGAATGTATTAGATGTTTCCACAACAGTTTCCACGGCAGTCTCTTTCTTCTTCATCGTTTCTACCTTTCCATTGTCTTCTTGATCGTCAACTTCGTTCCCTGCTGTCCAGCCACTGACCAGTTTCCCTTCTTGACCTGAGGACTCAAAACAGGAGGACTACTACGAATCTTTCTGTTTTCCTCGGTCAGTCGCCGAATTTCCATATTCGCCTTCCTTAATTCTTCCTTAAGCTGTTGGTAAAGTTGCTCGATGGAGGGCATCTTGCTTCAATTCTAGAGAGCGCGCAAACAGGTCTTCCCAGAGCCAAGTACACGTCAGCACTGCGCAAAAGCCAACTCAATCAGGAGCTACTGCGCAGCACGTCCGCACGGCCCAATAGCGATGCGAACACTACTAAACACACACACACACATACAACACACTACACACACACACCACACACACACACACACACCACACACACACACACACACACACACACACACACACACACACAAAGACTCTGTATACATCTACGTCAGGCCCATACTGGAGTATGCAGCACCAGTTTGGAATCCACACCTTGTCAAGCACGTCAAGAAATTAGAGAAAGTGCAAAGGTTTGCAACAAGACTAGTCCCAGAGCTACGGGGACTGTCCTATGAAGAAAGGTTGAGGGAAATCGGCCTGACGACACTGGAGGCCAGGAGGGTCCAGGGGAGACATGATAACGACATATAAAATACTGCGCGGAATAGACGAGGTGGACAAAGACGGGATGTTCCAGAGATGGGACACAGACACAAGAGGTCACAATTGGAAGTTGAAGACTAAGATGAATCAAAGGTATGTTAGGAAGTATTTCTTCAGTCATAGAGTAGTCAGGCCCTGGAATAGCCTAGAAGGTGATGTGGTAGAGGCAGGAACCATACATAGTTTTAAGGCGAGGTATGATAGAGCTCATGGGGCAGGGAGAGAGAGGACCTAGTAGCAATCAGCGAAGAGGCGGGGCCAGGAGCTGTGACTCGAACCCCTGCAACCACAAATAGGTGAGTACAAATAGGTGAGTACAATACACACACATACACATATACACACTCATACACACTAATACACAAACTCATACACACACACACACACACACACACACACTCACAGTCATACACACACAAAACACACACAACACAAAACACCCACACACACACACACACTTATACACAAACTTGTATACACACACACACGCGCACACACACACACACACACACACACACACACACACACACACACACACACACACACACACACACACACACACACACACACACACACACACACACGTTGTAATGCTTTATTTACAGGGAGCAAAGTCAGGATATTTCTCCAGAATGGTCTGTAAGAACGTCTAGTGAAAGTAATTTGGTGCGTTTTAGTACTGGAAAATTTAAGCCCATGTGTGGTGGCCCAATTGGAAACTCGGTTGACCGCATGCTGGAGAGAAACTGCACTGAGGTGACAGTCAGCACCTGCACAAGCTCTAGCGAAGTCATCAACATAGAGTGATGACCAAATACTGAATGGAAGAAGGGAGGCCAAATCATTCATAGCAAGGAGAAAAAAGTGTTGTGCTCAGAACACATCCCTGGGGACACCTTCATTTTGGACGAAGTCCACGGAGAGCATATTTTTAACCCGAACACAGAAATGTCTGTCAGTTAAGAACCTTAAGGGAGGAGGGTAATTGCCTCGGGGGTTTAAGGAGGGGGTTTGGGGTCAAAATTTTATACCTCCAATTTGTCATATGCCTTCTCAAGGGTCAAAAAAAAGGGCAAAAAACTTAGGGGTTATTCGAAAAGGCATTACGAACATATATCCAACATAGTAAGGGTCAATGGTGAAGGGGCCCTTTATGAAACCCATATTGCTATGGAGAGACTGTTGGTGTCTCAATACCACTTAAACCCGAAAACCCAAACGTTGCATCACCTTCAAACTGCACGGGTAAGAAAATGGACGATAGTGGAAGGCATCATGCCCGTAGACCCTTTTTGCAAAAAGGGAAACAATGTCAATTTCCACAGCTAGGGAGAACTCTTTGTGACCCAAAAAATTAAAGATTGTAAAGGGCGCAAGGGCTGGCTGATTAATGTAGTAACATCCGAATATGATCCGTCACCCCCCTGCCGATGATCGCAAACTGAAGGTTGCCTCCAGTTCCAAAGTGTAAAAAGGCCATAAAAGATTCTTCTTTTTAAAAGAAAGTCAAGATGCTAACTCTCTTACAGACTTTTAGAAAAAAAAAAGAGGGGATAGGGGAGCCCCCGGAAAAAACGGACCAGATGATTACCCAATTTCAATGGGAACGTCAAAAGGGTTTGCAATCAAAAGTGGCACCCCAGAACAGGAGCCGGGGCGGAGATATTTTACCACCCATTTCTGTATTTCTCCAGACTGCCTATAAGGCAGCAAGGGGATGGTGGAAAATAAAACTTCCAGCAAGTGCGTTTTACTCAGGGGTAAGACGGAACCGACCCGCACTTCTGCTTAAAACAAAAAATCTCTCTGTGGTCTATTTACCTGTACCTGCCCCCCCTCAGGGCTTTCAATCGTACTGCCTGAGCACAAGCAGGAGACCACCAAGGCACGCACTTCTGAGAATGCCTGCCCGAGTTCTGGGGTATAGAATGAGAAGCTACAGTTAAAACTGAGGTCGAGAAGAGGTGTAAAAGCTCATCAATGGAGGACGAAGAAGGAAACTGGGAGGGAGCAAAAGAGGAAGAAACTTGGGAGGGGACAGAGGAGGAAGGTACAGTACAGTGAGAGGTGAAGAACCAGGTACAGAGACTGGAAAGGTAAAATGTGGAGGTAGAAGGAGGGAAGGAGGGGTTAAAGGAGATTTGAGTAATGGGGATTTTTTGGACTTCTGAGAAGTAGAGGGGCGATTGGGAGGAGGTGTTGCACGAGGTCTTGTCGATACCGGAACTTGTGAGGGAAAACAGGAAGAAGTGAGAATAGACTGAGGTGTTAAGGTAGGGACTTCTGAGTTCAGGACAGCAAAAGAATTAGAGACATGAGTGACTATGGAATGGGTAACCTCAGAGAAGGCTGCAGAAGATGGGACCCCAGAGGTGGGAGGACGTTTAGAAACACGAAAATAAGAAATACGGGGTAGTCTTCCTTGGAGGCGGAGATGAGAAACTGCCAAAGCATAGGGGAAGCCTTCTGCCTCTTTGAGGCAACGGATTTCTCACATCGGTGAAAGTAAGATGGGTGAGCCTCATGACAATTAAGGCAAGAGGGAGGTAGACTACAAAACTTTTTGGAATGGTCATCGGCACCACAGACTGGGCATTCCGCCATAGACCTGCAGTATTTCGCTGTAAGACCAAAACGCCAGCAATTTCTACACTGTTGCGGTGCTGGGATCAACTTTCGAACTTGTAAATGATGTCCCACTATATAAACAGAGAATGGGAGTTGACGACAGTCGAAAGTTAATCGAGCTACATTGCCGTGGGCAGGAAGGACAGAAGTGTCTACTTTGAGGACTGGGAGGTCTTGGAGTTTCATCTGTTCTAGAATCTCATTGCCACATATCTGGAAATTCTGTGGACAATGTTATGCGGCAGAATGACAGTGCCACTACAAGAATTGAGGGAGTGGTTTTTCGATAGTGACAGGAATAGTATCGGTATTTGGAAGAAGAGAAAGGTCTTGAGCTTGGCTAGCATTCTGGACTGTGATGATACGTGTACCGCTCCTGAGAGTGTGAATGAATATATCTCTACCAACATGGTGTAGGAGCGCCTTGCCAATACTATGGTCGGAAAGATAGGCAGTAGAGGAAGTCGGTCATAAAGTAAAGAATTGAGTCCATTGTGCATTCCGAAACTGGGCGCGGAAAGAGAGTGGGACCGGAGTTGGTCCGACGTGGGACGGGATAGCGATTCGAAAATTGCCGCACCGTAGAGGGAGAGGCCGGAAGCATAGTCAAAGAAGAGCGAAGGTTAGACTTATCGAAGGAGTCAGTCGAAACCCCGGTATCTGAAGCGGGTGATGAAACAGCACCAGCAAGAGGTACAGGGGCATTAGAAGTGTCATCTGTGTCTTCAACTTCTGTGTCACCTTGTTGCTGTGTCCCATCTCTGGAACATTCTATTTTTGCCCACCTTTGTAAAACCCTTTTCAGTATTTTTACGTCGTTATCAGGAGAGGGTGCCTGGGTTAACTCACCCAAGATCTTTTTTCCTTAAAGTGGGGTTTTGTAGTCTCTTCCCCCCGGGGCTGTACTCCGGCCCGCGGTCTTCTTTGTCCTTCCCCCAAACTTTATGACTTTTTCACTTTGGTGGGGTTTTACTCCAGGACCAATTTTTTGGACCAGGCCCCGCGCCTGCCCAAAATCCCTTTGTGTTCCTGCTTGGGCCCGTTGTGTGTGGGGTGTGTGTGTGTGTGTGTGTGTGTGTGTTTTGTGTTGTTTTGGGGTGTGGGTGTTGTTGGGGGGTGGGTTGGGTTTTTCGTTGTTAAATTTCTAATGCCCCGAAAAAAATGAGTTGGGAGTGAGAGAGTGTGGGTGGGGGGGGTAGGGGAAAAAAGTGTGGGTGAGAGAGTGTGACTGAAAGATGGGATTTTAGAAAGTGTAAAGGGGGAGAGTGGATGAGGGAGGGCGAATGAGAGGGGGGGGTGGGTATTAGTGAGTGTGAGTGGTGTGAGTGTTTATGAAGAGTGGGAAGTGTGAGAGTGGGGGGAAGGGGGTTAAAAGCGTGTGAGAGGTGTGCAAGAGTGTGAGGGAGAGAGTGTAAGAGAGTGTGAAAGAGTGATGAAGTGTAGTGTGAAGAGAGTGTCCAGGGAAAAAGTGTGGGAGGGGAGGAGAGTATGAGAGTGTTGAGATTTAGAGGTGTGAGAGATAGTGTGAGAGAGTGTGAGGGAAAAGCGGGGGGAGATATTGTGAGGGGGTGTGAAGGAGGGGGGGGGAGGAGGAGGGTGGAGGAAGGAGGAGGAGGGAAGAGAGGGGAAAAGGAGAGAGGCGAGAGAGAGAAAAGAGGGAGAAGAGAAAAGAAGATTGGAAAGGGGAAGGGGAAAAAGAAAAGAGCGAGAGAGAGGAAAGAGATAGAGGGAGAGAGAGAGAGAGAGAGAGAGAGAGAGAGGAGAGGGTGTTTAGGTGGGGAGGAGTGTGGGGGTGAGTGTAAATGAGAGGGTTTTGGGAGAAGGGAAATGAGGGATAGGAAAATTCCAAAAGGGGGGGCTACAAAGTTTGTATGTGAAATTTTGAAACCCCCCAAAAGGGGGGCACATGTGGGCGCCCGGATAGGGGGGAATGGTTGGGTTAAAAACTGTCACCCCAAGCTTCTTTCCAGGATTTCTACCCAGTTTTTACAAGTAGGTTTAACTTTAAAACCCCCCTTTTTTGGGCTTTTTGGGGTCTCTCCAGTTCCTTTAAATAGTATTTTTTCTTCAAAATTGGGGCCTTTTTTCGGGAAGGGGGCCAACAAGGGAGGTTTTTTGGGGGATTTCCCAAAAAACTTGCCCCACAATTGGGTTTGTTTTTTTCCCGGCCTTGCACTTCGCGGTGTGGGGTTTTGTGGCACCGCAAAGACCCCCTTTCAGTTTACTCCTCCCCCTTTCTAAGTGCTGATGTTCTAAAATTTTAAAATTAAAACCTCCCGAGGGGAGGGTTTTTAAAAACCCTCAGTTTTCAGTATTGCAGGGCCCCCCCGACCCCCAAACCCCCCCCCCATACCCCACGTCCGGCCCCCTGGGTCCTCATAGTTGGAAGGGTGCATGATGGTTTTTCCTCCTCACGGGTAAATGGGTTCCCCTACCTTGCTGTTGGCACTGTTAAAATCACAAGTTCAAAAAAAATTTTTCATGCACCTTTGTATTTACAAGGCCAAAAAACCCATACTTATCCCCCTTTTTTCTCCCCTGATCTTGGGGCGCACTTTTTCCTCAAAATACTTCCCCCCTAAAATACTGTGTGGAAAAACTCGTAGGCCTAGCCCAAACCCCTTTCCCCTTTCCTTATTTTCCGGGGGCCCCCTCCCCTTTAAACTTGGCAAATATTATTTTTGTTTTTCCCCTTTTGTGTCACTTAAAAAATTTTCCCTTTTTTTGCCCGGTTTAAAAATGAAATTTTATGCACTCATTTAAAAAGTTGGGGGAACACGTTTTAACCCAAGCCTTTTAAAATTCCCCATGGTACCCGGGCAGAAAAAAGCCGCGAATTTCACGAAACCCCAATCGCGCGTGAAAATTCTCCCCCTTTCCAAATGTGGGGGGGTATGTTTGGACTCCCTGTTGTGGTTTTTAGGGGGCAAATTAAAAGCCATGAAAACCCGGCCTTTACGGGGCCCCTCTCCCCACAAACCCTGACTTTATCATATCTCTGCTTAAAGCGATGAATTTGGTTCCCGCCCCCCACTACAAAACGCTTCCCAAACTTTTTTTCCACTTCCCTGAAAACTGTGTGACTGAAGAAATACTTCCCAAATCCCTGGATTCCCTCCTGGGGGTGTACTTACCTAATTGTCTTTAACCTTTAAAAATTTCTCACCTAATGGGGGTTGCGGGGTTTTAGACTCACGTCCTGGCCCCCCTTTTTCCCTTTACTGAGTACTACTAAAAGGGCCCCTTTTCCTTCCCCCCGCTTAAGGGGCTTTATCATTCCTCATTTAAAAAACCCCTTTTTATGGGTTCCCCGCCCCCATACCCCACTTGCAAGGGCTAATTTCCAAATTCCCGGGCTACTCAAAGGCTGAAAAAAAACTTTCCCAAAAATCCCTTTTAATCATCTGGGGCTTCAAACCCCCAATTTGTTTGGGCCCCCTTGTTTCTGTGCCCCTCTCGAGAACATCCTGTCGCTGGGCCAACTTTTTCCTATTTTCCCCCAGATTTTGAAAATTTTTTTAGTTTTTTCATTCCCCCAACCCCTAACCCCTCCTGTCCTTCAGGGGGTCGTAGGACCCCATTTCCCCCTTAATTTTTTTTCGTTTGGCATTCACCTTAGTCCCCGGAAACTAACCGGTTCCGCAAACCCTTTTGCCCCCCCTTTTTTCTTTGACGGCGGTCCAAAGGGGGGGGGTTTTTTGGTGGTGGGGTTTCCAAATATGGGCCTTTTACTCCTTTTTGGGGGGAAGTTTCCGAAATAATTTTTCCCAAGGGGATCGGAAAGCACCCCATTTTTTCTAGGGGCCCCCCGGGGCCCGAAAACGGTTTTTGGTTTTGTGCTTCCGGGAGGGCTGGTCCTTTAAACCCCCCCCCCACCAAAATCTTTTCCCTTAGGGGGTTTTCCAAAAACTTTGGGACAGCCCAAATCCCAGGGGATTCTTTGCCCTTTTGGGGGGTTTTTTACTTTGCCCCTTTGGGGGGTTTTAAAAAACGAGGGGCCCAGTTGTTGGGAAACCAAGGGCCCCCTGGTTTCGGGTTCTTTAAGGCCCTTGCCGATCCTATCTTTTAAATTTTTAAAATTCCTCCCTTTAATTTTCCCCTTTTATCGCGAAAAAAGGGACCTTCTGAGTTTTCCTAACCCTTTCCTCCCCGGGGTTTAATTTAAATAAATTAAAACCCAAAATAAATTTTCCCCTTTTCCTAGGGACCAAAATTCCGTGTGGCCAGAACCCTCCCGGGCCCCCCCGGGGTTGTGGGGTGTTGTTTGTTTAAATTTTTACTTCCCCCCCTAATTTTTTGTTTGGCAGGGGGCGGACTCGCCCCTGGCCCCCCCTTTTACGAACGCTACGGGTCCCTCTCTCTCTGCTTTTCCCGGGTTTGTCATTTTCCTCTTTAAAACTATGTAAGGTTCCCTCCCCCCGGCCCCAAATTCACCCTTTCAGGCTATTCCACTTGGGTGAAAAACTCTATGGGCTTTAGAAAACTTCCCCAACGGGGGCCCGGTTGTCGCCGAGTCTTTTTGCTTTCCAGTTGGGGACCCCCTTTTTTCCCCCGTTTCCCCCTTTTGAACCCCCTATCCTGTCCACCTTTTCTATTCCCCCCAGGTTTTTCTTGTATGTTTTTATCTTTGTCCCCCCCTGACCCTTCTGTCCTCCAGTGTCGTCAGTCCGATTTCCCCTTTAAACCCTTTTCCCCGTAAAGACATTCCCTTGAGCTCTGGGAAATACCCTTATTGCAAACCTTTGTACTTTCTCTAACTTCTTGACGTGCTTGACCAGGTTGGGGTTCCAGACTGGTGCTGCATACTCCAGTATGGGCCTAACATACACAGTGTACAGTGTCTTGAACGATTCCTTTTTAAGGTATCGGAACGCTATCTCAGGTTTGCCAGGCGTCCGTATGCTGCAGCGGTTATTTGGTTGATGTGTGCCTCCGGTGATGTGCTCGGTGTTATGGTCACCCCAAAGTCTTTCTCCCTGAGTGAGGTCTGTAGTCTTTGTCCACCTAGCCTATACTCTGTCTGCGGTCTTCATCGCCCCCTCCCCAATCTTCATGACTTTGCATTTGGCTGGATTGAATTCGAGAAGCCAGTTACTGGACCACATTTCCAGCCTCTCCAGGTCTCTTTGCAGTCCTGCCTCATCCTCGTCCGATTTAATTCTTCTCATCAACTTTCACGTCATCTGCGAACAGGGACACTTCAGAGTCTATTCCTTCCATCATGTCGTTCACATATATCAAAAATAGCACTGGTCCTAGAACTGACCCCTGTGGGACCCCGCTCGTAACAGGCGCCCACTGTGATACCTCTTCACGTACCATGACTCGTTGCTGCCTCCCTGTCAGGTATTCCCTTATCCATTGCAGTGCCCTTCCTTTTACGTGTGCCTGATCCTCCAGCTTCTGCACTAATCTCTTGTGGGGAACTGTGTCAAAGGCCTTCCTGCAGTCTAGAAAACGCAATCTACCCAACCCTCTCTCCGTGTCTTACTTCTGTTACCTTGTCATAAAACTCCAGGAGGTTTGTGATACAAGATTTGCCTTCCATGAACCCATGCGGGTTTTTCATTTATAATCTTGTTCCTTTCCAGGTGTTCGACCACTCTCCTCCTGATAATCTTCTCCATGACTTTGCACACAATACATGTCAGAGACACAGGTCTGTAGTTTAGTGCCTCGTTTCTGTTTCCTTTCTTAAATATGGGGACTACTTTAGCTGTCTTCCATTTCTCAGGTAGTTGCCCAGTTTCAAGGGATGTGTTGAAGATTGTGGTTAGAGGCACACACAGCATCTCTGCTCCTTCTATAAGGACCCATGGGGATGTTGTCCGGTCCATCGCCTTTGAGGTGTCAAGGTCACTTAAGAGCTTCTTCACCTCCTCCTCAGTTGTTCGTATGTCATCCAACACTTGTTGGTATATTCCCTCCTGATGTTCCCTTCTGTGCTGTTTTTCCCACAGCCCTTCCTGTCTCTACTGTAAAAACTTCCTTAAATCTCCTGTTCAGCTCCTCACATACCTCCTGATCATTTCTTGTGAGTTCTCCACCTTCTGTCCTTAATCTGATCACCTGGTCTTTGACTATTGTCTTCCTCCTGATGTGGCTATACAACAGTTTCGGGTCAGTCTTTATTCTCGATGCTATGTCATTTTCATACTGTCGCTGGGCCTCCCTCCTTACCTGTGCGTACTCATTCCTGGCTCTGCGACTGATCTCCCTATTTTCGTGTGTTCTCTGCCTTCTGTACTTTTTCCATTCTCTATTGCACTTTGTTTTTGCCTCCTTACACCGTCGGGTAAACCAGGGGCTTGCTCTGGTCTTCCCGTTGTTACTGTTGCCCTTGGGAATGAACCTTTCCACTGCCTCCTTGCATTTTGTTGCGACATATTCCATCATTTCATTTACTGGCTTTCCTGCCAGTTCTCTGTCCCACTGGACCTCCAGCAGGAAGTTCTTCAACCCTATGTAGTCCCCCTCTTTTATAGTCAGGCTTTTCCCATTCTACTCCCTGTTATTCTCTCCACTTGCAGCTCTACTATGTATTCAAAGCACAGAACCACGTGGTCGCTAGCTCCTAGGGACTCTCATACTTGATGTCCTCAATGTCTGAGCTGCCCAGGTGAACACAAGGTCCCAATCTTGCTGGTTCATCCTCCCCTCTCACTCTGGTAGTGTCCTTAACATGTTAGTGCATGAGGTTTTTCCAGCACCACGTCCAACATCCTGGCTCTCCATGTTTCGGGACCCCATGTGCTCCAGGTTTTTCCCAGTCAATCTCCCTGTGGTTGAAATCCCCCATAACCAGCAACTTTGCTCTGCTGGAGTGAGCTCTTCTTGCCACCTCAGCAAGTGTGTCCACCATTGCTCTGTTGCTCTCTTCATATTCCTCTCTTGGCCTCCTGCAGTTCTGTGGTGGATTATACATCACTGCAATGACCACTTTGTGTTCCCAGACTGAA
>NC_069408.1:78036387-78059113 GCF_026875155.1 Cherax quadricarinatus
CTGCTACTACTACTTACTGCTACTACTATACCTGTACTACTACTGCACTACTACTGCTACTACTACTACTACTGTACTACTATGCTACTACTACTGCTACTACTACTACTACTACTGCTACTACTACTACTACTACTACTACTACTACTAATGCTACTACTACTACTACTGCTACTACCACTACCACTACTACTACTACTGCTACTACTTCTGCTACTACTACTACTATTTCTACTACTACTACTAATAACAATAATAACAATAATAACAATAATAATAATATTTTATTATTATTATTATTCAGGTACAAAGAAATTTCATTGTCAGCATCAATTCATTATATTCCACAAGTGTCATCTGTGTCTTCAACTTCTGTGTCACCTTGTTGCTGTGTCCCATCTCTGGAACATTCTATCTTTGTCCACCTTGTCAATTCCTCTCAGTATTTTATACGTCGTTATCAGGAGATGTGCCTGGTGTTATACTCACCCCAAGATCTTTTTCCTTGAGTGAGGTTTGTAGTCTCTTTCCCCCTAGACTGTACTCCGTCTGCGGTCTTCTTTGTCCTTCCCCAATCTTCATGACTTTGCACTTATTGGGGTTTTACTCCAGGAGCCAATTTCTGGACCAGGCCTGCAGCCTGTCCAGATCCCTTTGTAGTTCTGCTTGGTCCTCGTGTGTGTGTGGTGTGTGTGTGTGTGTGTGTGTGTGTGTGTGTGTGTGTGTGTGTGTGTGTTGGTTGTCGTAGTTAAGTGCTAAGTGCCCAGAATTAGTGGAGAGAGTGTGAGTGAAAGAGTGTGGGTGGGAGGGTGTAGGAGAGTGTGAGTGAGAGAGTGTGACTGAAAGAGTGTGATTGAGAAAGTGTGAGTGAGAGAGTGTGAATGAGAGAGTGCGAGTGGAGAGGGTGTGGGTATTAGTGAGTGTGAGTGGGTGTGAGTGTGGAGTGTGAGAGTGGAGGGAGTGTAAGAGCGTGTGAGAGTGTGTGCAAAGTGTGAGAGAGAGAGTGTAAGAGAGTGTGAAAGAGTGAGGAAGTGTGAGTGTTAGAGAGAGTGTCAGAGAGAGTGTGGGAGAGTGAGAGAGTATGAGAGTGTGTGAGATTGAGAGAGTGTGAGAGATAGTGTGAGAGAGTGTGAGGAAGAGCGTGGGAGAGATATTGTGAGAGTGTGAAGGAGGGGGTGGAGGAGGAGGTGGAGGAGGAGGAGGAGGGATAGAGAGTGGGATAGGAGAGAGGCAGAGAGAGAAAGAGAGGTAGAAGAGAAAGAGAGAGATTGAGAAAGAGAGAGAGAGAGAGAGAGAGAGAGAGAGAGAGAGAGAGAGAGAGAGAGAGAGAGAGAGAGAGAGAGAGAGAGAGAGGGTGTGAGTGTGGGTGAGAGAGTGTGGGAGTGAGTGTAGTGAGAGGGTGTGGGAGAAGGGAAATGAGGGATAGAGATATCCACTAGGGTAGGGACTACAAGTTTGTATGTGAATTTGTAGCCCTCCTACGTTCACATGTGTGCGCATGGATATGTATGTGCATTACTATCCTGTCACCCAAGTCTTCTTTCCAGGATTCTACCATAATTTAGCAGTAAACTAAATCACTGTCTGGCTTTCTGGGCTCTCTCCAGTTCCTCTACACTAGATTCTCTACAACTATGCTCCTTTTTATGGCAATCTATGCACAGTATTTGTGTATGCCTAAATAAACTTGCTTACAATATGGGTGTGTTTTTCCTGGCCTGTGCACTTCGCTGGTGAGTGTGTGTGGCACCGCTAAAGACCCTTTCGAGTTACTCCTCTTTGCTAAGTGCTGAGTGTTCTATTATGATATTCAGGTCTCCAGAGCAGGGTTTAAGACCCTCAGCTATCAGTATTGCAGGGCCAGACCCAAACTCCCCCATACCACCACGTCCGGCACCTGGGTCCTGCATAGTTGCAGCTGCATGATGGTTCTCCTCATCACGGTAACTGCTTCCCCTACCTTGCTGTAGGCACTGTAGTCACAAGTTCATCTAACTTTTTCACTGCACTCGTATTTACAGGCACACCTATACTTATCTCTAATCTCCCTGATCTTGGGTCGCACTTATTCCTCAAAAATACTCCACTACGTACTGTGTGGAAACACTCGTAGGCCTAGTTCCCAACCACTCCCCTTCCTTATTCCGGGCCGTCCCTTAACACTTGGCACTATTATTTATGTTTTCTCTTCTGTGATCACTTATATTTCCTTTTTGTGCGGTTTAAGTGATTATATGCACTCTTATGTTTGGACACGCTTGTATCCCACGCTCTATTCCCTATGGTACAGTCAGAAAATGCCGCGAATTCACGACCTCAATCGCGCGTGACTTCTCCACTCCACTGTGTGGGTATGTGTACTCACCTAGTTGTGGTTTCAGGGGTCGATTCACAGCTCATGAAACCTGGCCTTTACTGGGTCACTCTCCCCACACCATGAGCTTTATCATATCTCTGCTTAAAGCGATGAATGGATCCTGCCTCCACTACATCGCTTCCCAAACTATTCCACTTCCTGACTACTGTGTGACTGAAGAAATACTTCCTAATATCCCTGTGATTCATCTGTGTGTACTCACCTAATTGTACTCACCTAATTGTGGTTGCAGGGGTCGAGACTCAGCTCCTGGCCCCTTCTCTTCACTGAGTACTACTAGGTCCTCTCTCTCCCTGCTCTATGAGCTTTATCATACCTCATCTTAAAGCTATGTATGGTTCCTGCCTCCACTACCTCACTTGCTAGACTATTCCACTTCCTGACTACTCTATGGCTGAAGAAATACTTCCAAACATCCCTTTGACTCATCTGGGTCTTCAACTTCCAATTGTGACCCCTTGTTTCTGTGTCCCCTCTCGAGAACATCCTGTCGCTGTCCACCTTGTCTATTCCACGCAGTATTTTGTATGTTGTTATCATGTCTCCCCTAACCCTCCTGTCCTTCAGTGTCGTCAGGCCGATTTCCCTTAACCTTTCTTCGTAGGACATTCCCCTTAGCTCCGTAACTAACCTTGTCGCAAACCTTTGCACTTTCTCTAATTTCTTGACGTGCTTGATCAAGTGTGGGTTTCAAATAGGTGCTGCATACTCCAATATGGGCCTGACGTACACGGTGTACAGTGTCCTGAACAATTCCTTACTAAGGTATCGGAACGCTATTCTCACATTTGCCAGGCGCCCATGTGCTGCAGCAGTTATCTGGTTGTGTGCTTCCGGAGACGTGCTCGGTGTTATACTCACCCCAATATCTTTCTCCTTGAGCGAGGTTTCCAGTCTTTGGCCACCTAGCCTATACTCTGTATGCGGTCTTCTTTGCCCTTCTCCGATCTTCATGACTTTGCATTTGGCGGGTTAAATTCGAGAAGCCAGTTGCTGGACCAGTTGTCCAGCCTGTTCAGGTCTCTTTGAAGTCCTGCCTGATCCTCATCTGATTTAATTCTCCTCATTAACTTCACATCATCTGCGAGAAGGGAAACTTCTGAGTCTAACCCTTCCATCATGTTATTCACATATACCAGAAATAGCACTGGTCCTAGGACCGATCCTTGTGGGACCCCCGATCGTCACAGGTGCCCACTGTGTGTGTGTGTGTGTGTGTGTGTGTGTACTCACCTAATTGTACTCACCTAATTGTGGTTGCAGGGGTCGAGACTCAGCTCCTGGCCCCGCCTCTTCACTGATCGCTACTGGATCCTCTCTCTGCTTCCTGAGCTTTGTCATACCTCTTCTTAAAACTATGTATGGTTCCTGCCTCCACTACTTCACTTGCTAGGCTATTCCACTTGCTGACAACTCTATGACTGAAGAAATACTTCCTAACTCCCTGTGACTCGTCAGAGTCTTCAGCTTCCAGTTGTGACCCCATGTCCCTGTGTCCCCTCTCTGGAACATCCTATCTCTGTCCACCTTGTCTATTCCCGCAGTATCTTGTAGTCGTTATCAAGTCCTCCCCTGACCCTTCTGTCCTCCAGTGTCGTCAGTCCGATTTCCCTTAACCTTTTCTCGTACGACATTCCCTTGAGCTCTGGGACTAGCCTTGTTGCAAACCTTTGTACTTTCTCTAACTTCTTGACGTGCTTGACCAGGTGTGGGTTTCCAGACTGGTGCTGCATACTCCAGTATGGGCCTAACATACACAGTGTACAGTGTCTTGAACGATTCCTTATTAAGGTATCGGAACGCTATTCTCAGGTTTGCCAGGCGCCCATATGCTGCAGCGGTTATTTGGTTGATGTGTGCCTCCGGTGATGTGCTCGGTGTTATGGTCACCCCAAGGTCTTTCTCCCTGAGTGAGGTCTGTAGTCTTTGTCCACCTAGCCTATACTCTGTCTGCGGTCTTCTTTGCCCTCCCCAATCTTCATGACTTTGCATTTGCTGGATTGAATTCGAGAAGCCAGTTACTGGACCACATGTCCAGCCTCTCCAGGTCTCTTGCAGTCCTGCCTCATCCTCGTCCGATTTAATTCTTCTCATCAACTTCACGTCATCTGCGAACAGGGACACTTCAGAGTCTTTTCCTTCCATCATGTCGTTCACATATATCAAAAATAGCACTGGTCCTAGAACTGACCCCTGTGGGACCCCGCTCGTAACAGGCGCCCACTGTGATACTTCTTCACGTACCATGACTCGTTGCTGCCTCCCTGTCAGGTATTCCCTTATCCATTACAGTGCCCTTCCTTTTACGTGTGCCTGATCCTCCAGCTTCTGCACTAATCTCTTGTGGGGAACTGTGTCAAAGGCCTTCCTGCAGTCTAGGAAAACGCAATCTACCCAACCCTCTCTCTCGTGTCTTACTTCTGTTACCTTGTCATAAAACTCCAGGAGGTTTGTGATACAAGATTTGCTTCCATGAACCCATGCTGGTTTTCATTTATAATCTTGTTCCTTTCCAGGTGTTCGACCACTCTCCTCCTTTTATAATCTTCTCCATGACTTTGCACACAATACATGTCAGAGAACAGGTCTGTAGTTTAGTGCCCTCGTTTCTGTTTCCTTTCTTAAATATTGGGGACTACATTAGCTGTCTTCCATTTCTCAGGTAGTTGCCCAGTTTCAAGGGATGTGTTGAAGATTGTGGTTAGAGGCACACACAGCATCTCTGCTCCTTCTCTAAGGATCCATGGGAGATGTTGTCCGGTCCCATCGCCTTTGAGGTGTCAAGGTCACTTAAGAGCTTCTTTACCTCCTCCTCAGTTGTTCGTATGTCATCCAACACTTGTTGGTATATTCCCTCTTGATGTTCCCTTCTGTGCTGTCTTCCCACAGCCCTTCCTGTCTCTACTGTAAAAACTTCCTTAAATTCCTGTTCAGCTCCTCACATACCTCCTGATCATTTCTTGTGAGTTCTCCACCTTCTGTCCTTAATCTGATCACCTGGTCTTTGACTATTGTCTTCCTCCTGATGTGGCTATACAACAGTTTCGGGTAAGTCTTGATTCTCGATGCTATGTCATTTTCATACTGTCGCTGGGCCCTCCCTCCTACCTGTGCGTACTCATTCCTGGCTCTGCGGACTGATCTCCCTATTTCGTGTGTGTTCTCTGCCTTCTGTACTTTTTCCATTCTCTATTGCACTTTGCTTTTGCCTCCTTATACCGTCGGGTAAACCAGGGGCTTGTTCTGGTCTTCCGTTGTTACTGTAGCCCTTGGGAATGAACCTTTCCACTGCCTCCTTGCATTTTGTTGCTACATATTCCATCATTTCATTTACTGGCTTTCCTGCCAGTTCTCTGTCCCACTGGACCCCGCAGGAAGTTCTTCAACCTATGTAGTCCCCTCTTTTTATAGTCCAGGCTTTTCCCATTCTACTCCTGTTATTCTCTCCACTTGCAGCTCTACTATGTATTCAAAGCACAGAACCACGTGGTCGCTAGCTCCTAGGGGACTCTCATACATTGATGTCCTCAATGTCTGAGCTGCCCAGGGTGAACACAAGGTCCAATCTTGCTGGTTCATCCTCCCTCTCACTCTGGTAGTGTCCTTAACATGTTGGTGCATGAGGTTTTCCAGCACCACGTCCAACAACCTGGCTCTCCATGTTTCGGGACCCCCATGTGGCTCCAGGTTTTCCCAGTCAATCTCCCTGTGGTTGAAATCCCCCATAACCAGCAACTTTGCTCTGCTGGAGTGAGATCTTCTTGCCACCTCAGCAAGTGTGTCCACCATTGCTCTGTTGCTCTCTTCATATTCCTCTCTTTGCCTCATGCAGTTCTGTGGTGGATTATACATCACTGCAATGACCACTTTGTGTTCCCAGACTGAAGTGTACTGCTATGTAGTCTCTTTCTCCCGTCTCATCTATTCCTTCCATTTTCTCGAATTTCCATCTGTTTTTTACGAGCAGAGCAACCCCACCTCCCCTCCTGCCCCTTCTATCTTTCCTCATGATCTGGTATCCTGGTGGGAAGATTGCATCCGTTATTGTCTCCATGAGTTTTGTTTCTGTAACTGCTATGATGTCTGGGGACTTCTCATTGATTCTTTCTTGCCATTCCTCATGTTTATTCGTTAATCCATCTGCATTTGTGTTACCAAACCTTCAACTTCTGTTCTAATACTGTAACTGTGGTGCGGGGGGGGGGAAACAGAGGGATCGGCTGTGTGATGGTTTGGATTGTTCAGTTGCCTTGAGGGTGTCGTGGCTGGAGTCCTTCAGCAGTGTTTCTGGGGGGTGCGCTTGTTCCTTCCATTCGATCCTGGGTTATTCTGCTCTCCTTTTTCATTTCCTCCCATTTCTCCTTTCGTTTTTGAACTCTCTCTTTCATTGTCTTCCTTTCGTCCTGTGTTCTGTCTCGGTCGAGGTACACACACTCCGGAACTCCTGCTTGCCTCTCAGCCGTGCTTTCTCCTGCAGGATCATGGTTCGGGGGATCATGGGGGAGGGGGTGGATGGTTATTGGAGGGAGGGAGGTTGTTAGGCGGGGGTTAGACGGTTTGGGGAGGGGTTAGTGGTTTGGGGGAGGGTAGGTGGCTAGGTAGGTGAGGTGGTTAGGAAGGGTGGTACGTGTTTGTGTCAAGTGGTGGAGGGTGTGTACTCACCTATTTGTACTCACCTATTTGTGGTTGCAGGGGTCGAGTCACAGCTCCTGGCCCCGCCTCTTCGCTGATTGCTACTAGGTCCTCTCTCTCCCTGCCCCATGAGCTCTATCATACCTCGCCTTAAAACTATGTATGGTTCCTGCCTCCACCACATCACTTTCTAGGCTATTCCATGGCCTGACTACTCTATGACTGAAGAAATACTTCCTAACATCCCTTTGATTCATCTGAGTCTTCAACTTCCAATTGTGACCTCTTGTGTCTGTGTCCCATCCTGGAACATCCCGTCTTTGTCCACCTCGTCTATTCTGCGCAGTATTTTATATGTCGTTATCATGTCTCCCTGACCCTCCTGGCCTCCAGTGTCGTCAGGCCGATTTCCTCAACCTTTCTTCATAGGACAATCCCCGTAGCTCTGGGACTAGTCTTGTTGCAAACCTTTGCACTTTCTCTAATTTCTTGACGTGCTTGACTAGGTGTGGATTCCAAACTCGTGCTGCATACTCCAGTATGGGCCTGACGTAGATGGTGTACAGAGTCTTAAACGAATCCTTACTGAAGTATCGGAACGCAATCCGTAGGTTGCCATGCGCCCGTATGCTGCATCAGTTATCTGATTGATGTGCGCCTCAGGAGATATGCTCGGTGTTATACTCACCCCCAGATCTTTTTCCTGATGAGGTTTGCAGTCTTTGGCCATCTAAACTATATTGTGTCTGCGGTCTTCTTTGCCCTTCCCCAATCTTCATGACTTTGCATTTGGCAGGGTTAAATTCAAGGAGCCCAGTTGCTGGACCAGGCTTGTAGCGTGTCCAGATCTCTTTGTAGTCCTGCCTGATCCTCGTCCGATTCGATTCTTCTCATTTAACTTCACATCGTCTGCAAACAAGGACACTTCTGAGTCTATCCCTTCCGTTATGTCGTTCACGTTATACCAAGAACAGCACAGGTCCTAGGACTGACCCCTGTAGAACCCCGCTTGTCACAGGCGCCCACTCTGACACCTCGTCGCGTACCATGACTCGTTGTTGCCTCCCTGTCAGACATTCTCTGATCCATTGCAGTGCCTTTCCTGTTATGTGTGCCTGGTCCTCTAGCTTTTGCAGTAACCTCTTGTGAGGAACTGTGTCGAAAGCCTTCTTGCAGTCAAAAAATACGCAGTCGATCCACCCCTCTCTCTCTTGTCTTACTTTTGTCACCTTGTCAAAAACTCAAGGGGTTTGTGACACAGGTTTTTCCCTTCCCTGAAACCTTTGCTGGTTGTAAATTTTATACACTTGTTTTTTTCCCAGGTCCCCACCACCCCCTTCCGAGATTTTCTTCATGACCTTGCATACTATACAGTTAGTGATACAGGTCTGTAGTTTGTGCCCAGTTGTCTCCCTTTTTAAAAATTGGGACACATTTGCCTTTTCCATACTGGGAGTTGCCCGTTTAAAATGATGTGTTGAAGATCTTTGTTAATGGCTCACAAATATCTCTCCCCCCTTTTTAAAGGACCCAGGGAGGATTTTGTCGGTCCACCGTTTTGAGGTGTCAAGTTCGCATAGCAGCTTTTCACCTCCCCCTTGGTTATAGTCCCTTTCCCCAGCACTTGCTGGTTGCCCCCCTGTTTGTTTCTTGGAGCCCCTAGGGTTTCCACTAAAAATCCCTTTTTTTAAAATTTGTGTTGAGCTCCTGACATACCTCTCGGTTTTTCTTGTGAATTCCCCACACCCTTCCTCAGTCTGATTACCTGGTCCTTTATGTTTTTTTCCTGCTGATGTGGCTGTACAAACTTGGGTCAGTCTTTTTTTTTTGATGCTATGTCATTTTTCATATTGTTCTGAGCCCCCTTCTTATCGTTCATTTCGTTTCTGGCTCTTCGGAATTTCTTTTTTTCCTGAGTTCTCTGTTTCTTTACCTTTTCCATTTTCTGTACACCTAGTTTTTTTTCTCCCACACTTTGGGGGAACAAGGTCGTTCTTTCTTCCCCTTATTTCTGTTTCCCTTGGGGAACAACCTCTCCTCTGCCTCCTTGCATTTGTTGCTCATGTCCATCATTTCTTTTTACGGTTTCCTGCATTTCCCTCTCCACTGAATGTCTTGAAGGAAGTTCCTCATGCTGAGTAGTTCCCCCTTTTGTAGTTTGGTTTTTCCCCAGCCTTTTCCCTGCTACTCTCTCCACTTGGAGCTCAACTATGTAGTCGAAGCACAGAACCACATGATCACTAGCTCCCAGGGGCCTTTCATACATGATACCCTCGATGCCCAAAATACTCATGGTGAATACAAGGCCCAACCTTGCTGGTTCATCCTCTCCTCTCTCTCTGGTGTGTCTCTAACATGTTGATGCATGAGGTGCTCCGTACCACATCCATCATCTTGGCTCTCCATGTTTCGGGACCCCATGGGGCTCCAGGTTTTCCCAGTCAATCTCCTTGTTTGTGTGTGTGTGTTGTGTGTGTGTGTGTGTGTGTGGTGTGTGTGTGGTGTGTGTGTGGTGTGTGTGTGGTGTGTGTGTGGTGTGTGTGTGGTGGTGTGTGTGGTGTGTGTGTGTGTGGTGTGTATGTGTGTTGTGTGTGTGTGTGTGTATGTTGTGTGTGTGTGTGTGTGGTGGGTGTGTGTGTGGTGGTGCGTGTGGGGTGTGTGTGTGGGGGTGTGCGTGTGTGGTGTGTGTGTGGTGGTGTGTGGTGTATGTGTGTGTGTGTGTGTGTGGTGTGTGTGTGTTTTGTGTGTGTGTGTGTTTACTTTATGTGTGTATGTGTGTGGGGTGATGTTGTGTGTATGGGGTGTGTGTGTGAGTGTTACCCTTGTGTGTGTGTGCTTGTGTGTGAGGAGGGAGGGTTGGGGGGGGTAGGTGGTGTGGTTAAAAGATCTTTCGTGTAGGCACAAATTTAGTCTCATTTATCTTTCCCAATTATGTCTCTTTTCCCACTTATTGCCCTTTCTGGATTTACGTGTTAATTGTTGCGGGTTATTATCATTTTCCTTGTTCACACTGGAGAGGATTCCTAGCTTCCTAAGATTCTTATGTAATAACTACCGGTAGTAACACTGCCTGTGTGCGTGTGTGCATGTGTGTGTGTGTGTGTGAGTGTGTGTGTGTGTGTGTTTTGTGTGGTTTGTGGGGTTTGTAATTATGGCCCGCAACTTCTTGTGACCTGGCACAACCCCCCGGGGACCTGACCCTAGCAGGGTCTTTACAATGTTGCCTTAAAAGTTTTCCCCACCTACCTTCTCACATCGTCAACCTATATTCTCTTTCTATGCTGTTTCTATTCTAAATTCTGGTAATAGCTTGCAAGAGTGGTGACCAGTATCAAACAGTATGCAAGGCCAGCCAGGGCCGTCAACATGCAAACCACAACTAGGGAATAAACTTGCGGTGACAGTTGCCAGCTGGTGAGGGACGAAGTAGTCGTACGTAGGCCTTAAATCTCTATTTTGGAGATCCTTCACCGTGATGATTATAACCATATTTTCCCTCGTACATCCCGCTTCCTCACTTCACCTTTCACTGATGATTAGTATACATTTCCCACATTATATACATTCACTTCATATGTATAATGGCAACAACTTGTCGTGACGTCACTTCTTCAGGCCTCCCGCTACCAATGTGGCAACAGCGCTAAGACCCCCAAGGGTTTTTGCACTTTAAAATATTATGATTTAGCTTTTCCTCTCACTTTCTTTAACTAATAAACTTTAATTATCATCGTTAGTATTGTTCACTGACGTTCCACTACCACTGATTATTCTAGCTGTTATTAAAACGCCTTTCAACGCTAAGGTTCTCGGAGCCTTGTTACCCACGTCTTCACCCCACGGACCCACGCGCGTGTGTGTGTGTGTGTGTGTGTGTGTGTGTGTGTGTGTGTGTGTGTGTGTGTGTGTGTGTTGCGCAAAACGAAATTTGGTGTGTGTGTGCGTTTAAACTTATGTGTGTATGCTTGTGCGCATCTTTGTCTTTGTGCCAAAATTTCCATTCTCTTGACCTGATACACTGTGTGCTACAACAGGTCTGATACACTGTGAGCTACAATAGGTCTGATACGCTGTGAGCTACAATAGGTCTGATACGCTGTGAGCTACAATAGGTCTGATACACTGTGTGTACAACAGGTCTGATGCACTGTGAGCTACAACAGGTCTGATACACTGTGTGCTACAACAGGTCTGATACACTGTGTGCTACAAGGTCTGATACACTGTGTGTACAACAGGTCTGATACACTGTGTGTACAACAGGTCTGATACACTGTGAGCTACAACAGGTCTGATACACTGTGAGCTACAACAGGTCTGATACACTGTGAGCTACAACAGGTCTGATACACTGTGAGCTACAACAGGTCTGATACACTGTGTGTACAACAGGTCTGATACACTGTGTGCTACAACAGGTCTGATACACTGTGTGCTACAACAGGTCTGATCCCACTGTGAGTACAAAAAGGTCTGATTACACTGTGAGCTACAACAGGTCTGATACACTGTGTGCTACAACAGGTCTGATACACTGTGTGCTACAACAGGTCTGATACACTGTGTGCTACAACAGGTCTGATACACTGTGAGCTACAACAGGTCTGATACACTGTGAGCTACAACAGGTTGATACACTGGGGAGCTACAACAGGTTGATTACACTGTGGAGCTACAAACAGGTCTGATACACTGTGTGCTACAAACGGTGTGTTTACACTGTGTGCTACAACAGGTCTGAAACACTGTGAGCTACAACAGGTCTGATACACTGTGAGCTAAAAACAGGTCTGATACACTGTGAGCTACAACAGGTCTGATCCCAACTGTGAGTTTAAACAGGTCTAAATACACTGTGAGCTACAACAGGTCTGATACACTGTGTGCTACAACAGGTCTGATACACTGTGTGCTACAACAGGTCTGATACACTGTGTGCTACAACAGGTCTGATACACTGTGTGTACAACAGGTCTGATACACTGTGTGCTACAACAGGTCTGATACACTGTGTGCTTCAGCGGGTTTCTGATACACTGTGAGCTTACAACAGGTCTGTTTACACTTTTGAGCTACAACGGGTTTCTGTACACTGTGAGCTACAAACGGGGTCTGATTACACTGTGTGCTACAACAGGTCTGATACACTGTGACTACAACAGGTCTGAAAACCTGTGTGCTACAACAGGTCTGATACACTGTGTGCTACAACAGGTCTGATACACTGTGAGCTACAACAGGTCTGATACACTGTGTGCTACAATAGGTCTGATACACTGTGTGTAAAACAGGTCTGATACACTGTGAGTTTCAAACGGGGTTGATACACTGTGTGCTACAAAGGTTGATACACTGTGTGCTACAACAGGTCTGATACACTGTGAGCTACAACAGGTCTGATACACTGTGAGCTACAACAGGTCTGATACACTGTGTGCTACAACAGGTCTGATACACTGTGTGCTACAACAGGTCCAATACACTGTGTCCCTTAAAAACAGGTTCTGATACACTGTGAGCTACAACAGGTCTGATACACTGTGTGCACAACAGGTCTGATACACTGTGAGCTACAACAGGTTTGGGTCTGGAATTGGTAAGTGACGTCAGTGAGGTGGGGGACAGCTAATATGTCAAGGTAATAATCCGGCTCCAACATACTCGGGGAACAATTTATCTGAACCCACGCACTGATGTATTAATTACATAACTAAGAAAAAAAAACACTGCAATTTTCAGTTGTAATTACCTAAAAGCACTCGCTACCGAAAAGACGAAATTACTCTCCTGCAGAAGTAAAGTAATTAGAATTGCATTTATATCATGTTATTGAGATGGAAAATAATTTACTTTTGCAATCAAATTATACAGATGAATTACGACAATTCTGATGATCTTCAAATAATCAGATAATTATTTTCCCATTTTATTATTACCTTAAAAGCATAAATTTGTCCCATAGAATCAACGAAAACATAAAATTACCTAATAAAACTGACACTATCAACAGCCTGATAATCTGGATATTTTTCATTCGATTGTTGTATCTATAATAAATTATTATCAAATAATTGAAACGATATAATTAGCTGCAGGATTGCATGTGTATAATGTTATATTGTTGACCCCTCCCATATTCCGCTCTGTTTCTCTGTCTCCTTTTTTCTATGCTCTGTCAATTTTCTCTCTCCCCTCTCTTCTCTCTCTCTTCTCTCTCTCCCCTCTCTCTCTCTTTTCATGCATCAATATCAGAGGCTAATCTGTCGCCAAATTGTGCTGTGTAACATTAGTAAACTCTATCATCTCAGTAGAATGTAGTAACAGTGACGACGTGAGATTGGTGGTGACTGGGGGTAATGTTGATTGGGACAGTATAATAATAATAATAATATTTAGTACAGTATTTTTATGTTGATTAAGAAAAGGAGGCAGTGATTTCATGCCTTGGGCCAGGGAGGTATAATATATTTATGAGTGAGGAAGAGCCAGATTTGAGTGTGTGGAAGAACCTGAGGCAGTGAATAAAATGAAAAGGGGAAAAAGCACAGAGATTGATGGGATATAGATATGTTAAAAGCAGGTGGGGATATAGTTATGGAATGGGTGGTGCTTTAATTCAGTGAATGTATTAAAGAGGAAAAGGTACTTAGGAATGGCAGGGGAGTGTGCATTGTTCCTTGTATGAAGGAAAGGGAGACAAATTTGAGTAGCAGTTACAGGGGAATAAACTGTTGAGTGTACCTGCCCAAATTTTATAGTGAAGAATAATAATTCAATTGTGCAATATTTGGAAACTTTTTTGTGGAAACATTTTGCTAGCCAGTGGCTTCTTTAGTCCAACACATAGAAGAACGGTGGAAAACAAAGAGGAGTTTTTAGGTGTCAGTCCCTCACCTGGAGCGATGTGTTCAGTACATCAATCTTGCGAATGTACTGCATATGAGCCGAGAAGTAGCTTCTATTGAAGCAGTCAGGTCCGATGAAGGAGGCGGCGGGCCCCCGGGAAACACCATTGGAAAAATCCACTGTTTAAGTGTTGAAGAATTGTCTTTATCAAGTCACAAGATGTCGCTGTGTTCCCGACAGAAATGATGTAAATATAAGTGGTTTAGAAAACCGACAAGCTGAAGAATATGGGCATTTGTACAACATTTGGGAACCTTAATTGTAGAAACGTTTCCAACCGACCCGATTGCTGTGTATTAGTCACTTTATCCACGCATTTGCAGTACATTTTTCCCAAAAGTGATGAACTGAACACATCGACTCCAAATTCCTCCTCATCTGGAGAAATGTTTCCACAGTAAAGCTCTCCAAATGTTGTATAAGTGTCGACTTCTTCAGATTATCGGTTTTTTGAACGAAATTTATATCACAAAATATACGGTAGAGGTATTATTGAAAGAATTAAGGGAAGACGGGGGAGCAAGAATGCAGATGAAAGGGAGGCTTTAGGATGGGTAGGAGATGTGTACACTAAGTGTTTACAAATGAAGCATGTACGTGAACAATAATTAGAAAATGATAAGGAAGTTTTCGTTGCAATTTATGAATTTAGAAAAGGCATATGATAGCGTGGATAGGGAAGCAATGTGGCAAATGTTGCAAGTATGTGGGGAATAGGTAGTAGATAACTGGGAAAACAGTTAAGAGATCTTCAGGACACTGAGGCACTGGTTGAGGTATGTAGAAGAAATTTAATTTTCCATTGAAAGCAGGCCTTAAAACAGCGATGTGTGATATCAGGTATAGCTGTTTAAACATATATGTAGAGTGTAATGGGAAGGAGTGCAGCATTAAAATAACATAAACTAATACAAAGGGGAATTGTCCAGTTGCTTTTTCTGATGACCTGTGCTTTGGAAGATTCGGAAAGGATTTTGTAAAGGGTTTGGGGGACAATTTGGGAGGGATGAAAAAGAATGAAATAAAAGTGAACAACGAAAGAGCAAGATGTTAAAGTTAAAAAAAATAGAAAAAAAGATTGGATTTTGTTTTGGAAAGGGAGGGAGTAGGAGGATGGAAATTTTTCAATAAGATGACAGGTAAAAAGAATGTTTAAAAGGGGTACATAGAACGGGAGGAGAACTTATCCATGGATTCAAAAAAGGGAATGTAGAGAGTACAGATTTCCATCACTCTTTATGGGGGGGAAAAACAAGGATTAAAAGGGATTATGAAGGACTTGAAGGTATGGAGACATCATGCCTGAGGAAGTGTTTTGTAAAATTTGCAAAAATTAGTGGAGGGAGATTAGGAAAAGTGGGGGATTATTGAAAGTATTATCCAAGGCGGGAAAAAGGGTTGCTGAGGGGGTTTTGGGATATTTAGAGAGGAGGAGCAAAAATATATCTTGGGTGTAGGGGAAAGGGAAAGGGGGGTGGGGAACCCCGGGAACATTTGAACGGGGAGGGTTCAAGTTTTTTTTTATGTGAGAAACTTGAACATCCAGCAGCTTGTGTCTATGTTAGACGGGAGTGAGGGAGGTAAGGGGTTTAAACCCTTGACATGCTTTTAGAATGGAGAAAAGGAAACATTTGTAAAGGGGAAATCATAAAACCCGGGTTAGCCGGATTTTAATCCGGGAGGGGAAGTACATGCCTCCTCGAAGAAATTTGGGCGATATTTGCGTTTGGCCGGGGGCACTGAATGTATACCCGTGCGCCTCGGTAAGCGTGATTTGTGTGAGTGATGGTGAAAACTTTTTTCTTTTTTCGACCCTCTCCCTCGGTGGGAATAGCCATGTCACTAACATACATAAAGATAACGCATTTTGAAATTTAAGAAAAATGTGCAAACTGGGATCTTTATTGTAGACGTTTCGCCATCCACTGGTTTTTACATACAGTTTCTAGGACATAAAGAAACAATAGAACTATATCAAAAATGAGTAATCACCCCTCAGACGGGGAGGGGGTGGGAAGCACCATGGTTGTCGTGATTCTGGAGCAAAGGAAGGGACGGCGTTAATGGGCGCAGGGGATAGGGACTTTACAAACAGGGCATAGTCACTGGTAGGCGGGATTCCCCAGTGGAAGTGGGTCATACCCAAAGGTGGGTTATTTGTAGTAGCCGTGAAAAAGGTCATGTGATGTCCCTGAACCAAGTTTTTCATGATTTTGCAGTGTCTGAAAATTTGTGAAAGAGGGGAATACAATACCTATTTCTACTGGGAATCCCCCCGCCAGGACAGCCCTCGTCTGCACACGCCCTACCAATGACCCTAAAATAAACGCCAGCCCTTGCCGTCTCCAGAATCTCTACAACCCCAGGCTCTCAACCCCAAACTACATTGTCTTCACTTTTTATTGAGAAGGTGTGCTTGGTGCACCGACACAGCTTCTCATCATCATCTTGAAGGCACAAGAAGAACTTAAAACCCCGGTTTTCAAAATTTTTTTAGTCTGTTTCTTTGCTTTGGAAGGAACTTGGTGTTTGCTTGCACTGAAGCCCGTTTTTAAACTAAATATGATGTTGCTAGAGAAACGACTACCGTCAATTTTTTTTTTTTTCTTGAACCAAAAAATCTAGTATGATTTTTTAAATTTTGCCCAGCTCATTGTCATTTTGGAGGAAATCTTTTTCTTCCCCACCATTCTTTTTTCCTCATTACTAATTTATGGGAATAGACCGAAAAATCAAATCTGTCTAAAAAGTAATTCATCCGGGTGGTCAATATAATTTTGGAAACGTCTTAGCCTTCTTCTAAAAATTTCAGAGAGGCTGGGAAACTGAAAGAGCTGACGAAACACGTTACTTTGAATAACTGTAACCCGGGACAAAAAAAGGGAAAAAAAGGTTGATTTGAAGCTGACCACTTAAATTTTTGCAGTCAATTTTGCCCTTTAATTACACAGGCACCAGAAAACACCGGGGAAAAAATTTTTCAAGAAACTGATGAAGCCACGGTGCCTCACTGGACGTGCCTCATCGTTTCACAAGCAAGAATTTGGTAAGGGGGGATATTTTTCTCTTTTTTAAAAAAAAAACTCAACAACACGAAATTTGACCCCCTTTTTTTTCTGTTTGCAGCTGTCTTGAAAAAACGCTCTTGAGCAAAATTTCGTCACTACAAACGAAGAAAAGCAAGAAGCAAAATTTAGTGGGCCCGGCAGAGTGAACTTACTACGTAGCCAAATTCCCGCTGTCTTAAAAATGTTGCAAATATTTGTTAAATGCTTATGTAAAACTGTACAAGAACCTCAATTACTGTTGGGAGAATAACTCTTCCTCAATTTTATGAGGGGTTAACAGATGCACAATCAGCAAGAATATTGTATCTGCCGCAAACCATCACTGGGTGCTGTAAGTGCTAGCAAACAAATTCCAATAGTTTTTTTCCCTTCTTAAGTTATCTCGAAGTGCTGAAAATAGTTAATTTTTATCTCTTTTTCATGTAATTTTTTTTCAAATTTTAAAACCTCATTTGAAAGAATTTCAAAAATTGGGGTTTCGTTATTATTTGGGCGATACAAATCCATATTTCAGAATTTCACATTATTTGCCCACACTTTATTTATATTTTCTGTGCTGCGGCCACATTTTTTTCAGAACAAAAAATATACGTTTTTTTTAAAAACATGGAACAAAATCACAAAAAAAACATAAGGAAATGTAAAGCATGCACTTAATAGGAAACGCACATGACACAAAAACACAATATGAAGTTAAATTAAAAATTAAATACTTAAGAAAACAATTTCCAGCCCTTTGCACAGCAAAACTTCCAAACCCTTGGGGGCCCTCCACAATACCACTCAATCATATCTTTTATTTATTAATCCCTTTAAAATGCACATTTCAGGCTGAAGAAATTTTTAGGAAAACCAACCTAGAACCTTTGGGCCCCCGCAACTTGAGAATCTGATCATTACTAGTACCCACGGTGTCTGCTGTCTGATATGGGTGGCTTTGGGGCTTCCGACCAAACGGGGGTTTTTTAACTTCGACTTTTGGGCCCTAAAATCAAAAATTTTTTCTTTTATAACTCAATGTTAATTTTTATTCTTTTGTAAAGCATTTGTGTTATTAAGGTTTCGTGACATATAGTTTTTTGTAAGACAAAACTCCCCTTTGGGTTTTAATGCACCCACCGCACCCTACCGCATCATTTTTTCCCCATCGCCTCCCTGGATCTTTACACTGCCCACTTTTGGGAAACACGAAAAATGGCTTCAAACGGTATCATGTCACTTTGGCAGCGACTTTTCCCTTTTTAGGTAAGTAAATGCAGATAAAAACTCACTTTTTTCACTCCACACACACGCACACACACACTCGCTCGCCCCTCGCTCGTCACTCACTTTCTCTCTCCACTTTCCTGAGAAAGAAGCAAAATAATTTTCCACAACATTTTCACCTCATAAGTCATTGTTTTCCCGACTCACTTGTCTGTGTGGATTTGTGACTTACACACAAGTCACAATGTTCACCGCCCCCCCCCTCCACTAGTGTGGATCACCCCACTGGCGGCCCTCCCATTACCTTTAGTAGTTTTTGTTTGGGTTTACACGGGAGGATTGTGCTGTCCAAAACCTTTAATGTTTTTCAACACATCAATTGGGGGAAGATTGCTACAGTATACACTTCTCTCGCAAATCTTGAATTTTTAAAACACCTTTTGGTTTAGGGCTGGGGCAAAACATTTTTTTTGGGTTCAAACAGTCTGCCATTCCTGTGCAAAATGAAGTGATTTGAGCAGTATTAATGGGGACAAAAGTGAATAAACAATAACATCTTGCGTTTTCCAAAACAAAAAACGAACGCACCTGAAAAAAAAGGAAAAAATTTAAAAACACTGGAAAATCAGGGGAAGGCGTGAATTTTCATTTTCAAGTCACTTACGCCAAAAATTGAAAGCAGCTACTCATGTGTGTTACAGATTGTACAAAATGGTATACAATACCGATAAGATGAAATTGAGACACATGTGCAACACTGGGGTTCTTTATTGTAGACGTTTCGCCCCCCAGTGCTTTATCAATACAATTTCCGGACATAACTTGAAGACAGGGGAAAATATGTACAGAAATGAGGGAACAGTCCTCAACCTAGCAGTAGGTGCGAAGAGCACCATAGTCGTGGAGATTCTGAAGCAGAAGCAAGGCGCCTGACGCTTATACAGTAACGTCAGGTGGAAATGGGACGGATAGCAGACGAGGGCATAGTCACTGGTAGGCGGGATTCCCCAGTGGAAGTAGGTCCTACCCATTCCTGTACAACCTGTCAGACACTGCAACATCATGGAATCTTGATTCTGAGGACATGTACATAACCTTCACACTTACGACAACTACTACTACAACTAACCCATCTCTTTGGGTAGGACCTACTTCTACTGGGGAATCCCGCCTACCAGTGACTATGCCCTCGTCTGCTACCCGTCCCATTTCCATCTGACGTTACTATATAAGCGTCAGGCGCCTTGCTTCTGCTTCAGAATCTCCACGACTATTGTGCTCTTCGCACCTACTGCTAGGTTGAGGGACTGATTACCTCATCTTCTGTACATAGTTCTCCTGTCTTCAAGTTATGTCCTGGAATTTGTATTGATAAAGCCACTGGATGGCGAAACGTCTACAATAAAGATACCCAGATGTTGCACATGTGTCTCAATGTTTTACAGATGTTAAGATGAAATGGTTTCCAGCTCCTTGTTCTATTTTGTTAAAATTAGTAGCATGCATCTATACAGTGACACCTGTTCCTGCGAGGCTCTCCTTAGTTGAACTCTGAGTTGTTCCAATGCATGAGAAATGTCTTTAGAACTGGACACGATGTAAATATTAATGGTGTAATCTTGGTTAAATACATATTTCTCTTCTTGGATATGTGTGAAAAGGTTTTTCCCAGATTCTCCTACGGTGATCTTGCTGCATTCCCCACATGGTAAATGTAAATTACAGGTCCACTTTAGGATGTGCCGTGTGGATCTTCCTTCCAGTGAGGGCTTTAATGTAGCTGTTTCAGCTAAACATATGTCACTTGAAGAAAGAGCCTGTAGAGTATTGTTGGCTATTTCTCTACCATGTAGAGCCAAGAACGTAGGTTGCTAGGAGGTAGTGTCGTTAGAGTAAATGGGTATAATATTATCTCTATTCTTACAATCTTGTATAAAGTAGGGAGGGAAGAGTAAAAATATGAATGCATGGGTACTATACTAGAATTCCACGAATTCAGTGCTGGTAAAAAGGACAGTGTTCTTACGACAAAAAGCACTGTAGGTTGGAACGTCATGGTGGGAGAAGAAATGAGTATATTCCTCTTTATCATTGAGTTTCTGTAATCTCTAGGAGAATAGGTTATTTTATTGTGTGACTTTCATGAAAGGACCTTTAGTTTATTAATTTATGCTAAGTCTTGTGTGATAGTTGACGAGTATGTCATCGACATATCTGAGCCACGTTACTGCATTGGGAATCGTAATTGCGAAAACTTTCAATTTAAAAGGAGTGTAAGAAGACCGCCTTCAGCGGCTGAAGACCTCAAGATCTTTCACACACCTTCGTGCGTCATCAGAAGGAATGCAGTGTTGCAAGATTAGCAATAGTTGCAAGGTAGGTTAGAACTGGTTGGCGTCACCATGCTACGTTACTCTGAGAAAACTTCCTCTCATGCCACTTGTTGCTACTCTTGCAGCAATGAATTGCCCCTGATGACGCATGAAGACGTGTGAAATATCTTGAGCTAAATGTTTTCATCCCCTGTGGTTTGCCTCGCATTGTTAAAATTCCCTGTACGCAATTGTATTGCATATATATTAAAATATATTTATATATATATATATATATATATTTTATATATATTTTATATATATATAAATTTTATATATATATTTATATATATATATATATATATATATATATATATATATATATATATATATATATTATATATTTATATATTTATATATATATGTATATATATTTAAAATATATATATATATATATATATATATATATATCATATATATATTTTTATATATATATATATATATATATATAATATATATATATATATATATATATATATATATATTTTATATTTTATATATATATATATATATATAACATCCACTGTGAAAAAATAGTGAAATTCAAGGCGCTTTCGTGACTTCTCACGAATTTGTAATTTTACTATTTTTTTCACGGTGGTTACTCTGCATATTGTGACATCAATTCATATATATCTGTGCGCTGCGTCTTTTTGCTTTTCCAGGAACTCCACGTTTGTGTAGATGCTTGAAAACTCGTCAACATTCACATACTTCTCCAGCGACTTCCTCTGAAAAAATTCTAGAGCAAAGTCTCAACAGATATTTTAGTACGTTTTTATCTCGGCACTAACGAACATCCGTCAGATTTTTTTCATCATGAATGTAAAAAATCTGAGTAACTTTTGAAATGCGTTAGTGGCTGTCTGAGGTGTGTTATCCACCACACCGTCACACTACCTCAGGTGTGTTATCCACCACACCGTCACACTACCTCAGGTGTGTTATCTATCACATCGTCACACTACCTCAGGTGTGTTATCCACCACACCGTCACACTACCTCAGGTGTGTTATCTATCACATCGTCACACTACCTCAGGTGTGTTATCCATCACACCGTCACACTACCTCAGGTGTGTTATCCATCACACCGTCACTCTACCTCAGGTGTGTTATCCATCACACCGTCACACTATCTCAGGTGTGTTTATCCAGCACGCTTTCACACTACCTCAGGTGTGATATCCAACACACTTTCACACTACCTCAGGTGTGTTATCCAACACACCTTCACACTACCTCAGGTATGATATCCAACACACTTTCACACTACCTCAGGTGTGTTATCCAACACACTTTCACACTACCTCAGGTGTGTTATCCAACACACTTTCACACTACCTCAGGTATGATATCCAACACACTTTCACACTTCCTCAGGTGTGTTATCCAACACACTTTCACACTTCCTCACGTGTGTTATCCAACACACTTTCACACTACTTCAGGTGTGATATCCAACACACTCTCACACTACCTAAGGTGTGTTATCCAACACACCGTCACACTACCTCAGGTGTGTTATCCAACACACCTTCACACTGCTTCAGCTGAATTACTTAGCTCACCTTCAGATTCTTGAAAATGGGATACCGAAAAGATGAAGAGTAAACAGTTAGGTATCTTGTTTGTTGACCGAGACCGTTTTATCCTACACAGAAAGGGTTTTTCAGTCAAATACCGAGTCAGCAGACGTAGAAGCGAAGTAATGGTGATGTAATCAATCTGTCAACCTAAGAGAAATGGTTTATGAGGTGTTAGTTTTCTCAAACTAGAGAAGTGCTCAGTTCCATAGACCGGAAGAATATGAACCTGAATCATAAGAATATTGCAAAGGTAAGGTGTGAATGTCTTGATAATATAGGTGGAGCCAGGGATCACTAGTAGAAGTAAGAGAACATGAATTTGAGGAACTCTGCAATGAGCTTACTGGTCCATAAAGTGCTTCTCAAATTCTTGCCATCTTACTTCCACTAGTGAATTTTTTCACAGGTGACTCCACCTACAACTGCTCCATTTCATCTGTCTGCAGTATATAAGCCCCATCTCTGCCAATATTCTGCACTTACAACAACACTGATAGATTGAACATATAGATTCTAGGCTGAAGGATTGTTTACCTCAAACCCCTCCACATCTTCCACTCTTCTCTGTTTTGTTTCT
>NC_069408.1:78059613-78080403 GCF_026875155.1 Cherax quadricarinatus
TATAAAGTTGGGAGGGGCAACGCTATGCTATATAATACTGGGAATACAGGGATCAGCAACTATGCTGACATTAACTTCGTTAAAACTTTGTGAATACATCTGACAAATAAGCAATGTCATGCTTGATGTTTCTTGGTTCATCACACAGAACAGAAGTGGAGTCTTGGAAGAATTCAACAACTGTTTTTAAAGACGAATAGAAACGTCTCAGGAAGTTTCCCTTTGACAGCCATCTAACTTCTGCGTGCAACAACAAACGTTCAAAAGCATCATCATTCTCAGTGCAGAGCTGTCGACACTGTCGGGAATTGAGAGCATGTACCTTGATTTTATTTACTGCTGTGATAACAGTGCTTAATGATTCGTGAAGTTGACCACTTAAATTTTTTGCAGCCCAGATGTTGCCTGTGGATTACACAGTGCACCATGAACACACCGGGTGCAGCATTTTTCAAGAAACTGATGAAGCCACGATGACAACCTCTCATGGACGGTGCCTCATCTGTTACACAAGCAAGAATGTTGGTAAGCGGGATATCTTACTCTTTAAAAAAAAATCTCAACAACACGAAATATTGACTCCTTTTTTGTTTCTGTTTGCAGCTGTCTTGCAAATAACAGCTCTTGAAGCAAACTTTCGTCACTGACGAAACGAAGAAAAGCAAGAAGCAAAGATTCAGTGCCTGGCAGAGTGAACTTATCTAACTGTATGCCAAATTCTGCTGTCTTAAGCATGTTGCATAATATTTGTTAAGATGACTTATGTAAAACTGTACACAGAACCTCAATTACTGTTGGCAGAATAAGCTCTTCCTCAATTGTATGAGGCTTAACAGATGCAGCAATCAGCAATGAATATTGTATGCGCACCAAACCAAAATCACTGGATTGTTGTGAAGTCCTAGCAAACATATTTCCAATAGTTTTCCGTTTCTGTAAGTTATCCCGAAGTGACTGAAAATATGTTAAGTTTTTATCTGCTTTATCAGTGTATTTTCTTCAAATGTTTAAAAAGCCTCATTTGAAAAGAATTTCAAACATTGGTTGCTGTTAGTTATTTGGGGCTGATACAAATCCATATTTCAGATATTTCACATTATATTGCCTACATTTCACTTATGTTGCTGTGCTGGGCCATTTTTATTCTAGAACAAAAAAAAAAATACGTTATTTTTTAAAAATCATGGAACCCAAAAAGCAGCAAAAAAAAAAAACATAAAGGGAAAAGTATAGCAGTGCACTTAATAGGAAACGCACATGACACAATAACACAAGTATGAATGTTAAATTAAAAAAATTTAAAACTTTTGGGGAAATACAAATTTACAGCCTTGCCCCCAGCCAAAAAACTTCCCCAAACCCCCGGGGGTCCCCCCATCCAAAAACCAAATCAATCATTTTCTTTATTGTATTTAAAATTTTTAAAAAGCACATTACAAGCTGAAGATAAATTTTTTGGTAAACCCAAACCCAAACCTTTGGCCCCCGAGAACCCTTTAGAATCTGATCATTAATTGTACCCCCGGTGTCCGCGTCTGAACTGGCTAGCGTTTGGGGGCTTCCAAACAATCGGCAAGTTTTAATTCGACTTCGGGCCACAAAATATAACTATTCTTTCTTGTAAACTCAAAAGTTAAATTTTTTTTTTTTTGGGAAAAGGGTTTTTTTATTAAGGTGTTCGCCCCAAACCCCAAATTTTGTTTACCCGTTTTTGTAAACAAATTCCCCTTGGTTTAATGCACCTGCCCCTACCCTACCCCCCCTCTTTTTCCCACATCGCCTCCCCGGATCTTTCCCCCGCCCCCTTTGGGGAAACACGAATCTAGCTTCAAGCTGGTAATCGATGTCAAAATTTTGAGCAGGACATTTCCCCTTTTTAGGTTAAGTAATGTCAGATAACAAATCATTTCTCTCACACCAAACACTCGCTCACTCCCCTCTCATTTACTCACTTTTCTCTCTCCAAACCCCCTTTCCAGAGAAAGGAATTTGAAATAGTTTTGCCCCAACATTTTTCACCTATACAGTCATTGTTTCCTGACTAACTTGCCTGTGTGGTATTTTAATTTATTTCAACCCCCTAATTTTCCCCCCCATTTACCGCCCCACTTCCCCCACTAGTGTGGATTACACCCCTGGTGCGTCGTTTCCCCCTAACCCTTTTATAAATCTAAAGTGTGGGTCGGGAATGGGGAGGATTTGTCCCGCCCACCCTTTAAATGTTTGTCAAACACATTTACTTGAAAAGATAGCTACGGTATATCATTCTCTCGCCAAAAAAAAAAACTTGATTTTAAATCACCTTTGGTTTAGGGGTGGAGCAAAAAAAGGAATTTTTTTGGGTTTTTAAAAAGTCGCCGTTCCCCGTGTCAAAAAACCCGTGGGTTTTGAGCAGTATAAGAATGGGCACAAAGTGAAAAAACAAAAGGACATCTTGGGGTTTTTAATAAAAAGAAAGCGGGCAGCACAGAACCCAAAAAGGAAAAAAGAAAAGCACTGGAGAAGATCAGGTGGAAAAGGGGTGAGATTATCATTTACAATGTCCTTAAACTGCCAAACGGTTTAATGCAGCAAAATCTTTTGTGTTACAGATGTTGAGATTTAAAAAGGTTTTTAGCTCCTTGTTCTTAAATTTTTTTAAAATTAGTTGCTGCTTTTATACAGTGGCATCGTTCCCCCGCGGCTTCCCGGTAAGAACTCTGAGTTTTTCCAATGCCCGAGAAAAAGCCTTTAGAACTGGGCACCCATGCAAGTATTTAAAGGTGTAATCTTGGGGTTTAAAAAAAATTTCTTTTTCTTTTTGAATATGTGTGAAAAAGGGTTCCCTTTCCCCCGATTCTTTCCCACGTTGGGTCTTGCTGCATTCCCCACATGGGAAATGTAAATTTTCAGGTCCACTTTTTGGATTTTTCCCCTTGGATCTTCCTTTTCCCGTGAAAATTTCCTTTTAATGAAAACCCTTTTTTGCTAAACATATTATTTGCAGAAAAAAGCCTGTAGAGTATTGTTTTTGGCCCACTTCTCAACCCGGAGAAACCAAGAACGTAGGGGGGGTAGGAAATTTGTGTCCTTAGAGTAAATGGGTTTTTTAAATTTGCTCTAATTTGCAATCTGTATTTAAAAAAGGGAGGGAAGGGGTAAAAATATGAAAGCAGGGTACCCCCCATAGAAAATTCCCCCTGAATTTCCCGGCTGGAGAAAGGACAGTGCTTTTTGACAAAAAAAAACTGTTTGGGTTTGGGGAACCCTCATGGTTTGGGGAGAAAAAAGAGTAAATTTTCTATAAATCATTAAGTTTCTATAATCTCTAGGAGAATAGGGTTTTTTTGTTGTGTGACTTTTCATGGAGGGGCCTTTAAATTTATTAAATTTTTACTAAGTCTTTTTATGATAGTTTACGAGTTGTCCCTCCGACATACTGAGCCAAAGTTTTCTGCCCTTTGGGTTTGTAATTGGGGATAACTTTCAATTTAAAAGGAGTGGGAAAAAGACCACCTTCAGCGGGTGAAGAGGCCCAAAGATCTTTCACACACCCCTTTGTTTCGCCCTCAGAAAAAAATGCAGTGTTTTCAAAAGTAAACCAAAAGTTGGGAAGGTAGGTTAGAACTTTGGGTTTGGCCCTCCCCCATGCTACGTTAACCCGAGTAAAATTCCTCTCATGCCGCTTGTTTTTTCTACTCCCTTTCACCCAAAGAATTGCCCCCTGAAGGGCCAAGGGAAAAGTGTTGAAATAAACTTGAGCTAAAAAATTTTCCATCCCCTGTGGGTTTTTCCCCCGCATTGTTAAAATTTTCCCCGTACGCAAATTGTATTGGGGAAAATATATATTTTTATATTTTAAATATATATAATATAAATATTTTAAATATTTAAAATATAAAAAATATATTTTATAAAATATTATATAAAAAAATAATAAAATAAAACAACCCCAAATGTGAAAAAATTTGTGAAAATTTAAGGCGCTTTGTAACTTCTTCAAAAAATTTGTAATTTTACTATTATTTCACGGTGGGTTAATCTGCAATTGTGAATCAATTTAAATTTTCTGTGCGGCCCGCGTCTTTTTGCCTTTTTCCCGGGAAATCCACGTTTGTTAATGCTTGAAAAACCCCTTAACATTCAATACCCCTTTTCCAGCGACTTTCCTTTAAAAAAAACAGAGCCAAAGTCCTCAAATTTTTTTAGTACGTTTTTTTATCTCGCCCTAACCCAACCCCTCAGATTTTTTTAAAACTTTAAAAGAAAAAAAAATCTAAAAATAACTTTTGAAATGCGTTAGTGGCCCGTCTGAAAAGGGGTGTTATCCGTCACAACCCTTCCCCATACCTCGGTGTGTTAAACCGTCACACCGTCACAAATTTCCTCGGGGTGTTTTTCCACCAACCGTCACACACCTCAGGGTGTGTTATCCTTACACCGTCAACACTACTCAGGGGTGTTATCCATTTACACCCCTCCCTACTACCTCAGGTGGTTATCCCCCACAAAACCCCACACTAATCAGGTGTTTATCCACCACCCCGTCACACTACCCAGGGGGTGTTATCCCCTCCACCCTCACACTACCTCCCGGTGTGTTTTTTCCAAACACAACCCTTAAAACTCCCCAGGTGTGTTACCCCCCAACCGTCCCCACTACCTCAGGTGTTTTTATCCACCACACCGTCACACTACCTCAGGTGTGTTATCCACACACCGTCCCCACTACCCTCAGGTGGTTATCCACCAAAACCGGGCAAAACTACCCCCAGGGGGTTATCCACCACACCGTCACCAACCCCTGTGGTTTTTAACCATCACAACCCCACACTACCTTTAGGGGTGTTAAACCATCACACCCCCGGGCAAAACTTTCCTCCGGGGGTGTTTTTCCCCCCCACCGTCACAAACCTCAGGTTTTGTTTTCCACCACACCCTCCACAAACCCCAGGTGTGTTTTTCCACCACACCCCACCTACCTCAGGTGTGTTATCCCCCCACCCGTCACATCCCTCAGGTGTGTTATCCCCCACACCCGTCACACTACCTTTTTGTGTGTTTATCCACCCCACCGTCACACTACCCCAGGTGTGTTACGTTCACACCCTCACACTATCTCAGGTGGGGTTTTCCAGTACGCTTTCACACTACCTCGGGTAGGGTATCCAACACACTTTCACACTACCTCAGGTATGATATCCAACGTACTTTCACACTACCTAAGGTGTGATATCCAACGCACTTTCACACTACCTCAGGTGTGTTATCCAACAAAACCGTCACACTACCTCGGGTGTTTTTATCCAACACGCCGTCACACAAACCTCAGGTGTGTTTTTCCAACACACCGTCACACTACCTCAGGTGTGTTATCCAACACACCGTCACACTACATCAGGTGTGTTATCCACCACACCGTCACACTACCTCAGGTGTGTTATCTATAACATCATCACACTACCTCAGATGTGTTATCCAACACACCGTCACACTACATCAGGTGTGTTATCCAACACGCCTTCACACTGCTTCTGCTGAATTACTTAGCTCACCTTCAGATTCTTGAAAATGGGATACCGAAAAGATGAAGAGTAAACAGTTAGGTATCTTGTTTGTTGACCGAGACGGTTTTATCCTACACAGAAAGAGTTTTTCAGTCAAATACCGAGTCAACAGACGTAGAAGCGAAGTAATGGTGATGTAATCAATCTGTCAACCTAAGAGAAATGGTTTATGAGGTGTTAGTTTTCTCAAACTAGAGAAGTGCTCAGTTCCATAGACAGGAAGAATATGAACCTGAATCATAAGAATATTGCAAAGGTAAGGTGTGAATGTCTTGATAATATAGCTGGAGGCATGGATCACTAGTAGAAGTAAGAGAACATGAATTTGAGGAACTCTGCAATCAGCTTACTGGTCCATAAAGTGCTTCTCAAATTCTTGCCATCTTACTTCAACTAGTGAATTTTTTCACAGGTGTCTCCACTTACAACTGCTCCATTTCATCTGTCTGCAGTATATAAGCCCCATCTCTGCCAATATTCTGCACTTATAACAACTCTGATAGATTGAACATATAGATTCTAGGCAGAAGGATTGTTTACCTCAAACCCCTCCACATCTTCCACTCTTCTCTGTTTTTGTACTGAGGAAGCCAGTGTTTGGTTAAACTTTTCCAGAATAAAAGATACCCAAATGTTACACAGGTGTTTCATTTATCTACCTCAGGCTGGTTGTTCAATAAAGCTTCACTCTACCTCTGGTGTGTTATCCAGCACACCTTCACACTACCTCTGGTGTGTTATCCAGCACACCTTCACACTACCTCAGGTGTGTTATCCAGCACACCTTCACACTACCTCTGGTGTGTTATCCAGCACACCTTCACACTACCTCTGGTGTGTTATCCAGCACACCTTCACACTACCTCTGTGTGTTATCCACACCCCTTCACACAAACCTCTGGTGTGTTATCCAGCACACCTTCACACTACCTCTGGGTGTTACCCCCAGCAAAACCTTCACACTACCTCGGGTGTGTTATCCAGCACACCTTCAACTACTCTGGTGGTTATCCAGCACCCCTTCACACTACCTCTCGTGTGTTATCCAGCACACCTTCACACTACCTCTGGTGTGTTATCCAGCACACCTTAAACACTCCCTTTCCGTGTGTTATCCAGCACACCTTCACACTACCGCAGGTGTATTATCCAGCACACCTTCACGCTACCTCAGGTGTGTTATCCAGCACACCTTCACACTACCTCTGGTGTGTTATCCAGCACACCTTCACGCTACCTCTGGTGTGTTATCCAGCACACCTTCACACTACCTCAGGTGTATTATCCAGCACACCTTCACGCTACCTCAGGTGTGTTATCCAGCACACCTTCACACTACATCATACACACTCCTATACAACCCTTGTAACCTCAATACGACACACCTTCTATAACTCCATTACTTCACATTTGACTTCTTTACATCTCCTTTCCATGATATCCTTCGACCCTCATTATTACACCCTCATACCTCCACCATAATACCTATACATTCCACCATGACGCTTTTAACCTCCCCTTCCCGGCACCCTTACAGTTTACAATGCCTTCCTTACACTCCCATTTTGATTACCTTAACACCCGCATGAAGCCCTTTTATCAGGACCAAAACTCTCTTTCACAGTCACTATTATTTTCCCTTACACTTCTTGTCATGACACTTTCACCCCTTACCATGACATTCTTACTTCCCCTTCTGTTACTTTCCGTCTCCTCCACTATTACATCCATTATCTACAGATGATATCCACTCTTATAGACACCACAGTAACATAGTTATCCTCACGTGATGACATCCTGCTCCCCCACCATGGATCAACAAAATCTCATCGATGATGTCTTCACAATCACCACCACGATACTCTTTACTTCAATCGCCAACATGATAAATTTTACCCAGTACCACCACACCCACCACCACCACACCACAACCACCACCACCACACCACAACCACCACCACCACACCACAACCACCACCACCATCACCCTAAGACATAAGACCCTTATGTTATCACCACCACCGCAGTGAGACACACCACCACGATAACAATGAATCCCCTGCATCGCCTTCGCACTGAAACCCATACTCCACCACCATAATGAATCCCCTACCTCACCACCACCACCACCATAATGAATCCCCAACCCCACCACCACCACCAGTGCAATGAATTCATTACACAACCATCAGTACGATGAATCCAGTACACTAACGACGCTTCAGTTAATCCCCTATTCCACCTCCAATACAATGAAATCCCCATCACATCCGCCAATACAATGAGTCTCTTACGTCACCACCACCGTCACCTCACACCATTACCACTATTCCCTGCACCGCCACCACCAAAATGAATCCATAACACAACCCCACCACCACCAGTACCAAGGCTGCCCTACACACCCACCACTACCACAACCTTAACAGCCTAACAAGCAGCATGGGTAACCAACATAGTATTATATATTCAAGTCATGAAATTCCACTCTAGTCTTTTGGAGTCCAAATGATGGAAAATTGGACGTGAATTCGCTTGGTTGATCTTGCATATGCAAGATCCACAGCGAGGAATGTTCGACCATCGAACGAGATATATTTTCTTGGTATCATGATCTTCATGGTGTCATGTACTATTTTCATGGTGTCATGTACTATTTTCATGGTGTCATGTACTATTTTCATGGTGTCATGTACTATTTTCATGGTGTCATGTACTATTTTCATGGTGTCATGTACTATTTTCATGGTGTCATGTACTATTTTCATGGTGTCATGTACTATTTTCATGGTGTCATGTACTATTTTCTTGGTGTTATGTACTATTTTCATGGTGTCATGTACTATTTTCTTGGTGTTCATGTACTATTTTCATGGTGTCATGTACTATTTTCATGGTGTCATGTACTTTTTCATGTGTCATGTACTATTTTTCATGGTATCATGTATTATTTTCCCTGGTGTCCATGTACTATTTTCATGGTTTTCATGTACTATTTTCATGGTGTCCCTGTACTATTTTCTTGGTGTCATGTACTATTTTCATGGTGTCATGTACTATTTTCATGGTGTCATGTACTATTTTCATGGTGTCATGTACTATTTTCATGGTGTCATGTACTATTTTCATGGTGTCATGTACTATTTTCTTGGTGTCATGTACTATTTTCATGGGTCTTGTACTATTTTTCATGGGGTCATGTACTATTTTCATGGTGTCATGTACTATTTTATTGGTGTCATGTACTATTTTCATGGTGTCATGTACTATTTTCATGGTGTCATGTACTATTTTCTTGGTGTTATGTATTTTTTCTGGTGTTGTTAACTATTTTGTTGTGTCATGTACTATTTTTTTTTTGGTGTCGTGTACGTTTTTTTGATGTCATGAGCTATTTTGAAGTTGTCATACATTATACCTTATTATTTTGTTGATGTCTTGAATTACTTTATTAATGTCATAAATTATTTTGTTGTTGTCATGAATTATTTGATTGGTTGTTGATGTTACGAATTACTTTAAATAACAAAAAGGCACAATACCGTGACTGGAACAATACACAAATAACCAGCACATAGAAGAGAGGAGCTTACGACGACGTTTCGGTCAGATTTGGACCATTTACAAAGTCACACTAACAAAAAGACCAGCAGACAGGGACGGGTCCCTAGCTACTTTGCATTGCTCCTCTTTCTTAATCTTAGACTGACTCCACTACTACAGCCACTACCTCTTTACTTCCTTTCCTACTACCTCTCCTGTCCCGTCCCTATCAGCTTGCCTATATATATACTCCCTCTTTCTCTCCTTTTCGTTAGTGTGACTTTGTAAATGGTCCAAGTCGGACCGTAACGTCGTCGTAAGCTCCTCTCTTCTATGTGCGGGTTATCTGTGTATGAATTATTTTCTTGTTATTATGTATTATTGTATTGTTATGTCACGTTTTGTTTTAAGAGAGAGAGAGAGAGAGATGTTAGGGGAGGAAGGAGAGAGAAGATAAATTGTTTTAATGGGTGGGACCATTTTTGTGGGAGGAAAGAGGGGAGGTATTTCGTAGCTTTTAACGGTCAGTTTTTGAAGCTATCTGGTTGGCGTACACAGAGTGGACACAGTGTACGAAAATGTTTAGTGGTGTACATAGTGTACATAACGTGTGAAATTGGTAGGGTGGTGTAGGACCCACCGTACATAGTGTTTAAATATATTGCTACTTACAAATTTTAAACATTTAGCAAGTGTAAGTAAAAATATTACAAAAATATAACTGAATATGAAATGCATAGAATGCGTTGATCTCCAGCTCCCGGATCTCTAGAGAAGGTATAATATTAGCCCCTTTGTCTCTTCTGGAGGAGTTGAGCTGTACCTCTCTTGCCATACCTTGTGTATACTGAGGTACAAGGGACTGGTTTTATGTGATACAGAGGATACGTATCTCACAGCGACCGAAACACATGCATTATCTGAATTTACGTCTCATAGAATATTATCGTGAATTTTAAACTTCTCGCAGTGATATTCTTGAATAATTTGGTGAGTAAACCTCATCACATAGTTGATAATGTGTACTATAAATTCAAACATTAATTAAAAAAAAAAATGTATTACCATATCAACAGGATCTTGCGTAGAAAAACTAATCTGCTTCTGGTCCTGTTAATGTGGTAAGACATTTTAATTACTGTATGAATTTATACTAAAAATTATCAACTATATGAAGAGATTTACTCGCCAAATTATTCAAGAATATCACTATCAAAGACCTCACTACGAAACGCGGCCCCACACCTCTAACTTCTACAGCAGGCGTCTACAGTATCCCCTGTGGGTTCTGTCCTAAGAAATATGTAAGCGAGACAGGCAGAGATCTTGAAGTCCGCCTGAGTGAGCATCGAAATGCCTCTAACAGAGACGATGTAAGGTACGCTTGTGTCCTCCACAGAGACTCCACGGGGCATTTGATGAACTGGAATGAGGCACAACTCGTTCTCACCGAACCAGACCTCAGACGCCGACGGTGCCTAGAAGCCTCACTAATCGCCGTCACCGACACTATAGAACGCAACACTGGAAACTACAAAATTTCAAAAACATTGGCATACATGATACTTAAGCAGCACCAACCCAACAACACAGGAGTCACATGATTTCATCATCTACCCGTCTTCATTATAGGTAGAGGTTGTTTTGATAAGGACCTGCCTCGCATGGGCCAGTAGGCCTTCTACAGTGTTCCTCCATTCTTATGTTCTTATGACATTCCTCAGGTCACGTGCGTCACATCTCACTCTCCGCCTATATATATAATGTCTTTCTACCTCTGTATGTTAGAAGTGATCAAGGTCCCAGGACCGAAACGTTTTCTAATAAATATGTTATAGTGTTTGCTTATATATATATATATATATATAATATATATATATATACAAACACTGATCTCTGGCTGAAGGAGACTCGAACCTACGAACCTTAGGCCAAGGTACGCAGTGCTTTACCAATCTACCCACACTGAACAATACCTTGGCGTGTAGCATCCGCTACACGTTTGATCCAAGGCAGCCAGCTTTCAGGGAGAAGGCTTACAGCTTTTCATCTCATCCCCTGCATGCATCAGCCTTACTAGAGATTTGAACAATGCAAGGAATTCGCGAGAGCATGCGAAATATACACAAACACTGAATAAGGCAAGCGAAAATTTGTTTATGCAATAATTTCGCAAAAATCATTCTGAACCTGAGTTTGTTCATTATAAATTTTTTGTAAACTTATCTAAGTAAATTTAATTGCATTAGGCTAAAATAAATTGCGCTTGTTATAATAAGGTTAGGAAAATTTTCTAATTTTTTTTGGAAAATCATTATTAATTTTTACATTAACGTAAATGAAAACATATATCTGTAAACGTATAAGAGAAAATTTTAGAAAGGACTTGATTTTAAGTGAGTTTTTGTTAATCGACCAATTTTACCTGTTCGGCACGACACACACACACACACGCATATATATATATATATATATATATATATATATATATATATATATATATATATATATATATATATATATATATATAATATAATATATATATATATATATATATATATATATATATATATATATATATATATATATATATATATTATATATATATATTATATATATATATATATATATATATATTATATATATATATATATATATATATATATATATATATATATATATATATATATATATATATATATATATATATAAAATATATATATATATATATATATATCCAAGTGTTTTGTTCCTCGATAGAGGTCTTCAGTGAACAGTTGCTAAGGATTTGACGATCTTGTCCAGCTGTGTTTTACAAAACAGAAAGTTTCGCCAGAAAGAAACGAGGAGATATGTTGAACTGTCGGTCACTGTCTTCATTGCGGTGTTGTCCATGAGTTTGGTTGCTTCATTGTCGTCAGTATAGACGACAATAAAGGAGTCCTTCAGTGAGTGGATAGCTATGAATTTGACTGAAGGGATGTCCTTACAGTGGCAGTAAAGGCTAGTTTGGAGTCATTTATAACTCCACTCGATGGTTTAATCTTTACACGATACGAAAGCATCGTGAAAGAGTAAAGGCGACTGTGTGTAGGTTAAAAATTCCCCTCCCGGACGGGGATCGAACGGATACTTCTGAGGTAGAGCGACTGTGTCTTGCAGTAACAAGGTCAGCTGTGGAATTCCACTCCAACAAGGTACTCATCATACCCTTGCAGCCAAATGCTCGCTAAGAAAGGAAGTGCTGTCTAAGAAAATCAAAGAAGCTAAGACGAACAGCCCCAAATCGCCGACATATGCCGCCATAACAAAAATCCATCCTGACACCACTAGAATTCTTCAAGCCACACAACACGCCTCTCTACACAACAACTCTCTCCACTTCCGGACGCGGCTCCTTCCAAGGTTGTGTATTTCACGGGGCCTTAGGGCGTTGTTCCCCGAAGCCCTCTCCAGGTATACTCCAGGTATGCGCATCCTGCATACCAGCCAACCACGGCACTTTCAGCACCACCATAAACGAACTATTCCGTCTAAACACATACCTGCCTTCGTTTTCCGGACTCCACACCTTCAGCTGACATCCATAAGATTCTTCCCAACGTTGTGAACTTCACTGCACCTGCAGACGTGCCTCCTGCCCAAGCAACTGTTACTGAAACACTCTACAGCCACTTTCACCGCCGACAACGTTGCTCATTCTCCCTCAACCACAGTCTCCCACGCCTCTCAGCCTGCTGTTACACCACCATTACACCTCTCCACTGCTCCAGTCAACTCTCAGTCACCTAAAACTATTGTGGCCATGCCAACTGAATCCACTTCTGAAGAAGATATTGACGACTCCAGTACATCCTCATAGGAAAATCTTACCTTCAACACTTCCCGATCAAATGTTGACACCATGCCTTGTATTGAACTCTATAAAGGCCGTGGTGCTGAAACAGTTAAGTATGCCTGCAAACCGCTTCACTTCACTTCACTCTCACCCAAGTTCTCGAATTCCTCAAGCCTCTACGTTTCACCTTTGAAAACAAGACGAAACCTTAAGACCTCTCTAGGAGCTGTTTCAAAAAAATTGAAAATGGCTACTCTACAAACCTGCCACGGCAAATAACACCACCAGTATGTTCCTCTCTGATGTTCCTACCTGTCTGTCATGTCCTACGACCTAACCTGCCGCCATCTTCTCAAGACTGAAAAACCTCCAACCACCACAAGACCGTTGCAACTAAGCCTGCTACTCCTGGTTCTCCATTCCGTCCCACTAGCGCTCTCTGCTGGGTTAAACCCTGGCTCTTACTTTATGACTGTGGACATGGCTCTTCAACGCTATTCCTCGCCTGTTCCGTCTTCAAAGCTCACCCCACATGGGGTCTTTCCTAAACTCTGTTGATGTTGTTGTGAATTTTGACTCACTTCTCATGAGGCGGGCTAAAACAACACGGGTTCGATCCCCCGGCTAGCTGCAGTGTCGTTATTGATTAAACACCACTTGTTCGTGCTTACAATAATATGTCTACTGCTTGTGAATGCTTGTACACCAAACGTGCAGTAGAATCAAATTAGCTCTGAGGCAACCACACCATCGTGTGCCCTGTAGGATTGTATGGTCCAGTGGTTTTCAGCGTCGTTAATTTTGACTCTCTTCCCGCGAGGAGGGCTAACATGACACTGGTTCGATCCCCCGGCTAGCAGTAGTGTTATTATTGATATATATATATATATATATATATATATATATATATATATATATATATATATATATATATATATATATATTTTATATTTTATATATATATATATATATATATATATATACATATATAATATATATATATATATATATATATATATAATATATTTATATATATATGCATATGCAATAAGATCAGAGTAAACACGTGGTATCACAGTACGCAATATTCCAAGCACTTTCGTGACTTTTCACATTATCAAAGAATCATAAAAAATAATACAGCAACAGGAAGGCATATAAAGGGGCAAGACTGCACCTTACAGTCACGTGACAACAACAAGGCTACACCTCACAGTCGCGTGACAACACCGGACTCTGTGAAATACACCTGATACCTTACCGAAACATTAAGATTTTCACTTGTCTAATGTATCATTAAATTCTTCCCAAATTTTATTAATTGTAAACGAATCCAATTTATATAAACCCAAAGAAATATTCATATTATTTTCAAAACTGTTTTTCATGAAACAGGATTCTGCATGGGTTAACAAAAATGCACAAACAAGGAAATCCAGTTAGACCAATTATTAGCTCCATAGGTTCAATTTCTAATAAATTATTTAAATGGCATAATGCTATTTTGAGCAAAATTGTTGGAAAATTTTCAAACGTCAATGTTAAAAGCATTTTGATAAAGTATTACCCTCAACACTGTGTTGCTGGTGTTTGCAGGATCAGCTGCAGTTGATGCAACTTATTTTACATGGAGCAGACCGGCAAACCTCTAGATGGTAAAATAACACAGTATCGATATTTGATACAAATTGTGCAGGAATCAAATGCCATTTTGAACTACAGTAGGGCCTGCAATAGCTGCAAATTAGTCAAAGCCAGAATCGTGGTTCCTTGCTCCTCTTGGCTAGTAAGATTGGCAAATATAAAACATGATGAACATTTATTATATAATAATAGCTTTGGTTTATTCAAATTTGATAACTTTATAATTAGAGGCATTGTACACAATGTGAAGCCGGATTCCTACCTGAACTCGTTGGACTGCCGTTAATGTTGTTCTACACTAACGAATTGAGCCACACTTAGGGTCTGCTGCTCTGGCTCACCCTTATGGATAGAGCAGCGTTTACCTAAGGGTGAAGTTTGTGAGCATCTCGAAATTGGATTGTTTTCCTAATTTTATAGTGACTGTTGCCCTTTCCTTTCTCTTCTCTTTCTCTCTCTCTAGCTTACGATACTGGTTGATTTATACTATACAGATATAGAGAAGAATAGGGTAGCCTCATTACAACCAGCTGGCCTGGATATTGATTTGTGGAGTAGAATGCTTAATATAAGTTGAATACTACATGAGAGCCGTTTGGCGCATCGATCATATAGTTCCTAGTCTCGAATTTAACATGAAGGAATTTAACATGAAGGAATTTAACATGAAGGAAAGAGCAGAAAGGAAAGAGTGCAAGAAGCCAATTAAAAAAAAAAGAGAAAACTTTGAAGGGCAAAGAGAATTTGTGAATACAGTGCAGGAAGGAAAATCAACAAGTGAGATGATGGATTCCTTAGCTGGAAAGGGTTGCAAGGCGGAGAACTTCATACCCAGATGAAGAAACGGAAATTGGGAAATCATAGGGAGCTTGTGCGTAAACAATGGATAGGAAGAGGAAAAAAAGAGGAATATAAGAGCAAAGAAAATCCACAGAAAGTTAAGGCAGACAAGAACGGAGGAGTGGGTAGAAAATCCTGAATTATGCAAGAGTGAAGAGTTGGGCTGAGAGACAAATTTAGAATGACAAAATAGCATAAGCCAGGTCTAACCGTAACTGCTTCATAATCACAACAGTTAGAGATCAGGTAATATGACTTAAAAGGAAGTCTCTAAGTTCATGAACACTTGATTTAAAGAGATGATTTCAGTGGAATGAGTGGCAACATCAGAGAGCGTAGAAGAGAAGGTGCATCAACAGGTACCTGATATACACACAACAGGGGATGAGGTGAAATATGTTTTGAGAGACCTGGAAATGTAAATAAAAGGTAATGGAACCTGATAGTGTGCCACCATGTATTCTGCAAAAGGAATTAGAAGCACACTTGTAACCACAAGTCAATGTCAACAAACAGTTGCCAGAAATACTGAAGTCAGCGATTGCAGTCTTAATATTAAAATGAGACAAAGCAGGAAGTTATAAAGTACAAACCAGTATTACTGCCAAGCATAACATGTAAAACAATGAAGTTGATAATCTTAAGAAGACTTGTACAACATTAAGAGAGAAGTCATTTCATAAAAGAAATAATGAGCATGAGAATGAGATAGCATATGTCTTACAAACCTGATGGAGGTCTACGAGAATCTTAAAAAATGAAGGAAAGGATGGGTAGACTGCATATTTATGGACTGCAAGAAGGCATTTGATGGTGTACCTCACGAGTGACTGGGGAAAATAACTTGAGGAGGCAGGAGTAATTGGCAATGTTGTCATGTGGATCATCGAGTACCTGAGCAGGAGACAAAGAATGACTGTCCGAGTTTAGATGTCAGAATGAGGAAGAGTAATGACCAGGGTTCATAATCGATATTAAAACCAGTAATATATTTTGTGTATAAGAATTACTTAATAGAAGAGACGCAGTCAGATGTATTCCTGCTCGCTGATGATATGAAAGTAATGGGAAGAATAAAAAAAAAAAACAGATGAGACAGGAAAAATCTTGAAATGGATCTGGAGAAATTACAGAATTTGTCAGAAAGTTGGATGCTTGAACTCAGCCTCACCAATCGCCTTCAGGGACAGAGGCTTCGGACTTGACCAAAGGAGAAAGTCGAAGGGAGGAGCATAGTGCCAAACATATCGCCAAATAAGTGACCCACTGATCAGATCAAATCGACTGGTCCAAACCCTTGACTGGTCCAAACCCTTGACTGGTCCGAACCCGGGACTGGTTTCAAACGGTTTCGTTGGACAATAAAGCAGACTGTAAACGGATGGGGTTGTAGGCGCCCTTATAAACACAAACATTAAAAATCAGGAACGTGACGGTAAGCTGTCCAATATACAAAAAACAGTTAGAAACAGAAATACAAATAGCTAGAGCTTCATTTAAGGAGGTTATTAATAGAATATTCAAGAGGTTGCTAGTAGAATTGCAGTAAATCAACCATTCAAATCATTATGAAGCTGTGTGTAGTCTGTGGTCAGTCAAACAAACGGGCTTCCACATGGATAAATTGTCATTTTTGTGGAAATTGGTGTCATGCCCCTTGTGCAGATATCCCAGAACTAGCTACAAGCAGTATTTTAAAAAAGAGAAGTGTTTTTGGGTATGCCCAAATGAGGAAAATCTGTGGACTAAAATCACAAGGGTATTAAAAGAGGGACAACATCAAAGCTGCTTTCATAGAAAACCTGGAAGCTTTCTACAACAGATGGGAACATAAAAAGTCTGGGCTGAATGGTACTGCCCTTGATACTGGCCATGTAGTCACAAACTGTAAGGCTGGAGGTGATGTCCTGGTAGTCAGTAAATGTGGGGCTGATAGTGCTGTCCTGGGAGACAGTAATGGTGAAGCGGGAGGTGCTGTCCTGCGAGACAGAAATGGTGAAGCTGGAGGTGCTGTCCTGGGAGACAGAAATGGTGAAGCTGGAGATACTGTCCTGGGAGACAGTAATGGTGAAGCTGGAGATACTGTCCTGGGAGACAGTAATGGTGAAGCTGGAGGTGCTGTCCTGGGAGACAGTAATGGTGAAGCTGGAGATTTTGTCCAGGTAGTCGGGAATTATACGCAGGAAGGAATACATATAAATGACCTCATCGGGGACAGGAGCCATAGTAGGGAACCATACCCCCTGCCGGGATTGAACCCGCGGTCATAGAGTCTCAAAACTCCAGCCCGTCGCGTTAGCCACTAGACCAGCTAGCCACAATAAGATTCATCCAACTAGGTAATTTTCTACACCATAGGAAAGTTAGCACAGGCACCTCTGTGACCACAAATGCAAGTTTTTACAGACGAATCTCCAGCTAGCGTGGCCGTGACGAACTCTAGCTCAAGTCCCTTCACTGCCGTCAACATTGAGTCATGTTGACGGCAGTGAAGGGACTTGAGCTAGAGTTCGTCACGGCCACGCTAGCTGGAGATTCGTCTGTAAAAACTTGCATTTGTGGTCACAGAGGTGCCTGTGCTAACTTTCCTATGGTGTAGAAATATACCTAGTTGGATGAATCTTATTGTGGCTAGCTGGTCTAGTGGCTAACGCGACGGGCTGGAGTTTTGAGACTCTATGACCGCGGGTTCAATCCCGGCCGGGGGTATGGTTTATTTGCAATCGTGTCATTACGATTTCTTGAGTCATAGTAGGGAAACAAGTGTAGTCAAAGATAAGATAAAACCAATATTGCAAACTAGAAATACCGCAGGAAATAGCAAAAAGAGGACTCCAATAGCAATACTGAGGATAAATTACCAAAAACAACTGGTGGGAGCTCCATTGTTGGTGCTAGGGATGATAGAAGTAAGACAGGGAAACATGCACCAACAGGGAATACAGTCACAGAAACCCAAGGCAAGCGGAAACCAAGCCTGTGCACATACTATGCACTTGGTATCTGCTGGCATGGGAAATCTGGAAAAACAGATGGGACATGCAACTATGACCACCCTAGAAAATGTCATGCCCATATGACAACAGGAAAATGCAAACTCCCTTCCTGTAAGCTTTTTCACCCTGAAATGTGTACCTCTTCAGTACAGGAAAGACTGTGCTATAACTTAAATTGCCAGGCAAAACCATCTAAAGGGGACAAAAAGATACAAAACATCCAGGCCATGGGAAAACCTGGGTAGCAACAGCCACTCAAGAGGGAGAGGTTTTTTAGTGCCAGGAAGGAAAAAAAACTGGCAGGAAATGGCAGAAATCGTACACCAAATCCAGTCATTCCTGGAGTGGAACCACAGTCGATGGCCTCCACTCCAAACCAACAGATACAGATACTAATGCCGGAAAAAAAATCCCCCCCCCAGTACCAACAATACCACCAGTCCGATAACATTCTTCTTTGCAAATATACAGGGTCTAAAGCCAGCAACAAACAACAAAATACCTTTCATCCGTGGACTGCTTGCAGAGGCAAAGGCAATGTTCGCGGCTTTCACTGAGACCCACATAAAGGATCACTTGGACAACGAAATATGGATCCCAGGTTACAACCTATACAGATGTGACAGAGTGAACAGGCAAAAGGGGGGGGGTTGGCCTGTACATTGCAGAGTCACTTGTTTGCACAGAACTGCTTAATGCCTCAAATGATGTAGTGGAAGTTTTAGCAGTAAAGGTCGAGAACCAAAACCTAGTCATTGTGGTAGTCTACAAGCCTCCGGATGCAACATCCCAGCAATTCCAGGAACAGCTGTTAAAAATTGACCACTGTCTGGAAAATCTTCCAGCTCCTGCACCCAACATCTTGCTCCTGGGGGATTTCAACTTAAGGCACCTAAAATGGAGGAATATAGCAAATAATATTGTTGCAGTAATAACACCAGGAGGCAGCTCTGATGAAAACTCACACTCACACGAGCTTTTAAATCTCTGCACAAAATTCAATTTAAACCAGCAAATAATAGAGCCTACTAGACTGGAGAATACACTAGACCTCATCTTCACAAACAATGATGATCTGATAAGAAATGTCACCATATCAAAAACAATATACTCAGATCACAACATAATTGAGGTTCAGACATGTATGCGTGGAGCCCCAGACCGACAAAATGAGACTAGTCACGAGGGAGCATTCACCAAATTCAACTTCAATAACAAAAACATAAAGTGGGACCAAGTAAACCAAGTCCTAACCGATATAAGCTGGGAAGATACACTAAGCAACACAGATCCCAACTTATGCCTAGAACAGATTAACTCGGTGGCACTCGATGTATGCACAAGGCTTATTCCTCTAAGAAAAAGGAGGAGTAGATGTAAAATAGAAAGAGACAGGCGCTCCCTTTACAGGCGACGGAAAAGAATAACAGAGCGGCTAAAAGAGGTCAATATATCTGAAATGCTAAAAGAATCCTTTAGGAGTCAGGAATCGCGGGAAGAACTAAAAGCCATAAATGAAATCGAAAGAAACCCAAAGTATTTCTTCTCCTATGCCAAATCAAAATCGAGAACAACGTCCAGTATTGGGCCCCTACTTAAACAAGATGGGTCCTACACAGATGACAGCAAGGAAATGAGTGAGCTACTCAAGTCCCAATATGACTCAGTTTTTAGCAAGCCGCTAACCAGACTGAGAGTCGAAGATCAAAATTAATTTTTTATGAGAGAGCCACAAAATTTGATTAACACAAGCCTATCCGATGTTATCCTGACGCCAAATGACTTCGAACAGGCGATAAATGACATGCCCATGCACTCTGCCCCAGGGCCAGACTCATGGAACTCTGTGTTCATCAAGAACTGCAAGAAGCCCCTATCACGAGCCTTTTCCATCCAATGGAGAGGGAGCATGGACACGGGGGTCGTCCCTCAGTTACTAAAAACAACAGACATAGCCCCACCTCCACAAAGGGGGCAGTAAAGCAATAGCAAAGAACTACAGACCAATAGCACTAACATTCCATATCATAAAAATCTTTGAAAGGGTCCTAAGAAGCAAGATCACCACCCATCTAGAAACCCATCAGTTACACAACCCAGGGCAACATGGGTTTAGAACAGGTCGCTCCTGTCTGTCTCAACTATTGGATCACTACGACAAGGTCCTAAATGCACTAGAAGACAAAAAGAATGCAGATGTAATATATACAGACTTTGCAAAAGCCTTCGACAAGTGTGACCATGGCGTAATAGCGCACAAAATGCGCGCTAAAGGAATAACAGGAAAAGTCGGTCGATGGATCTATAATTTCCTCACTACAGAACACAGAGAGTAGTCGTCAACAGAGTAAAGTCCGAGGCAGCTACGGTGAAAACTCTGTTC
>NC_069408.1:78080903-78083403 GCF_026875155.1 Cherax quadricarinatus
GGCTAGGTTATAGGACGAAGTGTAGGAATATGCTGGTTTATGGGGGTCCTGGGAAAAAGTTTCCCGGAAGGTTATAGGAACCTCACTGTGGGTTCCCTTAGGCGGGGTCCCTGAGGATGGACAAAGGAGTGGTCTCCTTATGGGGGATGTAAAGATGGGGGGGTTGTTTTTGTTTTCTCTGGAACTGATGTAGTGTGTGTAAGAGGAAGGTAGTGAGAATTAGGTATGGATGGTACGCCATGTTTCACGAGAATGTTTGTCATAGTGAGATATAAGTGTGGTTTCCAGGGTTACATTTCTAAGCCTGATGGTTATGTTCACTGGGTTTAAAATTTCCTTGAAAGCCAGGATACCGAGCCCTTAGGATCTCGTTTTTAAGTAATTAGATTGGCACGTTGGTATCAACACAACATTTTCTGAGATACGTGTCAGTTCTTTTGGGACTGGCAAATTACAGCAGCCTTATCCTTATTACTTCTCTAGTCTTATGTTTAACTTTTATTGTCAGATGAAGGTTCTATGTGAAAAAATTTAAGTGTATGTATAGGTTTTGGGTCTATACCATGTTTTTATGGGGTTAAACCAACAAAGTCTTGTGGACAAGATTTTCGGTTTATATACATATGTGGGAGGTATAATTATGTATAGGGTTTGGTTATAAACCCTTTAATGTGCCGAGGTTTGTTATAAATACTTGTTTTGGATTCTTTTATTATTGTATTTTACATGCATGTTGTTCTGTTTTCTGTATCAACATTATTGTATTAGAGGGTTAACTATTAATAATAGTAAAATACTGTTTCTTTATGGTTATTGTGTAAGGATCATATGTTCCTTCCGGTTCCTATTGGTTAGGATCTAATGTACCATAACTTAACCAATAATCTGTACCCTGTCATAGCGGGTATGTTAGGGTTTTGTTTTGTTTTGTAGAGGTTATGGTAGTTTTGGTTAATCTTGTGATGTTGTACATTTGTATGATGTTTTTGTTGTAATAGGACATGTCAGGTATTCATTTTATATTGTTAAACTATGTAAAGTTTCTTTTTGGTGTGTTTTCTTTGGGTACAATGGCCGGCGGCAACTATTAATGACTGATAAACTTTAGTGAGGTTTGTCTTAGCGTGTATTGTTTTGCTATAACAAGATGTTATAATACTTGTTCCCGCAAGGAATAACCTGGTACTAGTAGAACAAAACAATGTTTTGTATTCCTGTACTTTATTATGCATCCTTTGTACTTTTGTAAGGTTTCTGATAAAAATAAAAAAAAATTGTGATCTTGATACCGTTTTCCCGCCTTTGAGCAAGTTTCTCAATGTCTACCCTATCATTTCATAAGAGTATTTTGTATACTGCTATCATATTTCCCATTGTTCTTTAGTCTTTTAATATCGTGGTCATCTCTTACAGCCACTCCTGATTTCTCATTATCCATTGTACTTAGACTCGTCGCATAAGGTTTTCCAAATGAGCATTAGCCGCAATGGTTCTCGACTTGTGTGCCTTTGGCGATATGTTTGGCACTATGCTCCTCCCTTGGACTTTCTTCTTTGGTCAAGTCCGAAGCCTCTGTCCCTGAAGGCGACTGGTGAGGCTGAGTTCAAGCATCCAACTTTCTGACAAATTCTGTAATTTCTCCAGATCCATTTCAAGATTTTTCCTGTCTCATCTGTTTTTTTTTTATTCTTCCCATTACTTTCATATCATCAGCGAGCAGGAATACATCTGACTGCGTCTCTTCTATTAAGTAATTCTTATATACAAAATATATTACTGGTTTTAATATCGGACAGTCATTCTTTGTCTCCTGCTCAGGTACTCGATGATCCACATGAGAACATTGCCAATTACTCCTGCCTCCTCAAGTTATTTTCCCCAGTCACTCGTGAGGTACACCATCAAATGCCTTCTTGCAGTCCATAAATATGCAGTCTACCCATCCTTTCCTTCATTTTTTAAGATTCTCGTAGACCTCCATCAGGTTTGTAAGACATATGCTATCTCATTCTCATGCTCATTATTTCTTTTATGAAATGACTTCTCTCTTAATGTTGTACAACTCTTCTTAAGATTATCAACTTCATTGTTTTACATGTTATGCTTGGCAGTAATACTGGTTTGTACTTTATAACTTCCTGGTTTGTCTCATTTTAATATTAAGACTGCAATCGCTGACTTCAGTATTTCTGGCAACTGTTTGTTTACATTGACTTGTGGTTACAAGTGTGCTTCTAATTCCTTTTGCAGAATACATGGTGGCACACTATCAGGTTCCATTACCTTTTATTTACATTTCCAGGTCTCTCAAAACATATTTCACCTCATCCCCTGTTGTGTGTATATCAGGTACCTGTTGATGCACCTTCTCTTCTACGCTCTCTGATGTTGCCACTCATTCCACTGAAATCATCTCTTTAAATCAAGTGTTCATGAACTTAGAGACTTCCTTTTAAGTCATATTACCTGATCTCTAACTGTTGTGATTATGAAGCAGTTA
>NC_069408.1:78088403-78100903 GCF_026875155.1 Cherax quadricarinatus
TTAAATGAACTAAAAGTTTCCTCTCATTAAGTTAAATGAACTAAAAAAAGCGTTTACTCGGCGGTCAGTATTCCTCTCATTAAGTTAAATGAACTAAAAAGGACCACACATACAAGCTAAATCTTGTCGACTTACCCCTATGTCAGTGACGTCACGCGCACACAGGCTGAATCAATGTCGATCCTTTTAGTTAATAAGGGGACATAGCAGTGACGTCACACATACAAGCTGAATCAATGTCGATCCTTTTAGTTCATTCAAGTTAATAAGGGGACACATATACATCATAGTGAAAACATTTTCATCATCAGAAAGACACATTTCAGGATAACACTAATACACAATATTTTTTTTTCATTATTTATTATACAAGCAATACATCACTCTATTCTCCTACGTTTAGATGGTGGAATATCAGGGTGTCCATAAGCCAAGGATTCATTAGTATTCAAATGATATCTTTTATCATCAAAGGCTGACAAACCTCTCTTATTAATTCTTACCGTACATATTTGACCTTTTACATTACCTATAGACTTACACGTGAATAATTCTCTATCTACATTTGATAAAACATTCTTATATCTTGCATGTGTTAATAATGGCATAAATTGCGAAGGAATACCCTTGGCTCTGCTGACATTAGTTGATCTTCCAGCAATCTTACAGAATACATTTTAGCTTTCAGGGCTATCAACTCGCTAATATGGTTATCACACATTTCAGATTTCAATAACCCCAGCTCCCCTTTTCTACTATCATCATATAAGGGATGCTCAGGGCTGAAATTTGAAAAATCCATATAACCTAACAATGGTTCACTTTTAACTCGGTGTACAAATCTTTACATTCAAGCTAAAAATATACGAGTCAGTATCGGTATAAAGAAGTCTTACATCATCACCATAATGTTGTTTTAAAACTTTATACCAAAAATGATACAATTTCTTTTTAGCAATCTCAAGAATTTGAAAACCGAGATAAAGTGGTTGTTTAACTTCTAATATATCTTTATTGAATGTGCAAATCACTCTATCTTGATTTAAATGTGTGATATTTTTTAACAAAGGATCCTTACATCGCTCTAATAAATGCTTTCTCATTATTGATATATCTATATTTCTCAGCATACTTTGTAATATTCAGCAATGATTTCCCATATATGGCGTTATTAGTTAATTTGAAGGCTTTTGACTTGATAGGACATCTTGTAGCTGTTCTCTGTGCAATATTAGTTGATATGAAAGGTTCTAAAAAATTTTGTCTGTGTATATTCATATATGGTATGAACCTTTTCCACCCTCTAACCCAAGTTCCAGTAATAACTGTAACAATTCTAGACTGATCAAATAATTTTTCTGAGATAAATGACTGCCCACTAATTTCCCATTAGATTTGGGGATCTTTCTACCTTCATTTTTCAATATAGATTCACAATAAGGAGATAACATCTCTTCTGATATATTCATATGTGATAATATTAAAGGAAGTTCATCAGTGAGTCTAGCTACCTCGGGGGATATGTGCTTGGTATCACATTCTATCCAATATCCCTTTTGACCTTCGCAGGAAACATTACTTAATCCCACATCGAGGATAGCATTCTTCTCGTCATTGGATAATTTTCTGATACCATTCTGTGGAAGAGCTTCAACCATCGCACTAGCATACAAAGAATTGAAATCTAGATATAAAATATGAGTGCCCATTCCACTCTCAACATCAAAATTAGGGTTAATTAGGGGATTATCTGCTTTAGAATACTGATTAATTGCGCAGGTAAACCCACCTCTGAGATTCCTTTAATCAAGTCATATAATTCATGGGAATATATCATATCTAATCTTTACGTTAGTTTTCAATAGGAATGCATCCCAACTGAATGATGGTAAACTTATATAATTACTAACGTCTAACTTATAAATATCCTTGAGTGTTTTACGCCACTCCATGAAGACATCGGCTAACAAACCAACATCTGTCTTGAGATATAACATCAAGTAATCTCCTAAAGTCTTACATTTACCCAACTCAAACACTTTCAATGCATGTTCATAATCTTCTTGGCTGATAGCGCTATTTCTCAAAGAATTAAAAAAATGATCTTTACTCGGTAATTTTGTTTCATCGAGCTTCTTTAAACTATCAATATAATCATAACACAAAATTTGTTTTCCTTTACATAATAAAGGTAAGACATCTCGAGGCACATCTTTCAGAATAGTCCTCTGTATATTTCAGGGATTTACCTGCCTTGATATGTTGTTCTGCTAACGTGGAAAGAGATCCATTCAATAAAGACAGTGAATCCTGAAACCTAACCTTACCTATCTCTACTTTCAAGAATTTGAATCCTTGTTTCGAATGAATTTCAACGTTATATTTATCAACATTCAATTCCTTTAAAATTATTCCTAAATCATACGACATGTTATGACAAAAAAGCAATAATTTCTCTCTCTTGTCTTTACACTGCATATTACAACGTGCACAATAGGCTCCAATATAATTATTGAAATTTAAAGTATGGTCATGGTGTTTATGTTTGTCCTTGGGTTTTTTGAAGGTGTTACCACATAATTCACAAGTGTTCTGAGAATCATGCCTCATCTTATCCTCCTCTGACATATGGATTTCATGATACTGTCTTCTAAACTTTATTCTATTCCATTCATTACTAACATTTAAAATGAAATGATTAACAGCATCCTCCCCCTTATAACTCTTTATACACACTATTTCTCCTTTGCGATCAAATATAATATAACAATAGGCAATGGCTTTATGACGAGACTCAATTTTACCTGCTGGGAGAGTGTGTCTAATGCACATTCGAAATCAAATACACCGATATATTCGTTGGAATGCGTATGACTAAAATTTTCAAAGTGTACTGTTGTTCCTTCCGGGAGGAATACGAGAACCTGATTAATTTTACATCCATCTTCGTGGATATCTAACTCTTCCTGTGTATTCAACTTCATCAAACAACTATGACAGTGCTTCTTTTCACCTTTTTCTGACATTATCGTTCTAACATACCCGTCAAAACTTGATTAAAACCAAATGACTTTCATTCAACAATAACACACACATAATGTCCTTATATTTCTTATTCCCCTTACGACACATAGCCATAAATGTCCTATCTTGATCCTTTCTTAATTGATAAACATATAATGACACTTTATTTTTCCTTCTCTAATATACCTAACTATCACGCGTAATGGGAAATCATCTATAGAAGATTTTGCTTGATTAAGACAACCTCTCTTAGTAGTAACTGCTCTGCGAATATGAACCCATGACATATTCTTTTTATAACATTGATAGGCAGCAAAAGCACGCAGTACACATAACCCATCATTAATCTCTGGATTAAATACATATTGGTTCCCTCGCAGTTTCTTGGGATATGCCACATATGACCCCACTTGTACTCTGAATTCTACTTTAACATATTCGATACTGAAAGATTCGATTTGATCTATGATCCAGCCAGATCCTTCCTGATCTTGCAACTCTGACTCGTATCTTTCTAATATCGTTCCCACCCATCGATCAAATACTTCAGAGATTTCCTCTTCACTTACTAACTCAAACGCTAAATTTATCACAAATTGTCTATTTTGATCATCACCCGATATGTTTTGACGTAATGTCCTTATAACTATAATTGGGTGGATTCTGAGCGACATTGCTAGAGCGATCTATCATACATATCTCGCATCTGTTCTATAAAAATAATCCCTATAAACATGTAAATACATTCTTAACTCTCTGTTATAAGATGAAGGAACACTATATTTCCTCACTGTATGTCTACCTCTAAAATTCTGGATATATGTAATAACTTCTGGGCTCTCATCTTCACTATTATGCGTGTTAGACACGTCATGCGAGGTAGTTGCTCTCTCATCATCATTAATGGGGACAGAAGTACCCGCACCTCCGCATTGTGAGGTACCAACACTAGCACTCTCACCACCAAGCTGGGCGACATTACTACCAGGTGTATTTCCTGCAGAGGAAAAAAAGTATATCCAATTCATAACCCAAAAAATATTAAGATTTCAATGAACAGAGGAAAAAAAAGCACATCCAATTCATAACCCAAAAAATATTAAGATTTCAATAATATTACGTCCAGTAATGGGGGTAAGAAGGTCACCCTCACAATTTTTAAGATTTCAATGAACAGAGGAAAAAAAAGTATATCCAATTCATAACCCAAAAAATATTAAGATTTCAATGAACAGAGGAAAAACAAGCACATCCAGTTCATAACCCAAAATATTAAGATTTCAATGAATAGAACAAAAAATCTTTTCTCGAGTGACTAGCACAACAAAAAGATCACAATTGGTTACATACCTGTTTCTATAGCCTTCTTCCATAAAGCATCTACACGTGCCCACTCATTATCCAATTGCAATAACCTTTCATTGCGTTGTACACCGCCTTTCTCGATTACCAACGAACGCTGCTTTCTAATCGATAATCTTCTCTTCACCAATGCTTCCAAGTATTTCGAATATATGCTATCCCCTGTTAAGAATTTCACTTATTAACGCACTAACCCAGTAAACATTTCACTCGTATGCTTCAACAAAAATTAAACATGTAAAAAAAAAACAAGAATTTTCTAACAATCTCCTCTTCACCAATTCACTTATTTAACCCATTAAAAATTTCACTTATTAACGCACTAACCCAAATTTCACTCGTATGCTTCAACAAAAATTAACCCAAATTTCACTCGTATGCTTCAACAAAAATTAAACATGTAAAAAAACAAAATTTTCTAAGTACAACTTACCTTTCTCCATGTTGTGCGGTTCAGCGTTGGAAGATGAGGTCCTTTAACTTAATGAGAGGAATACTGTGGGGGGAAGATGAGGTCAGTCACGGATGATGGATGGAAGCACTGTCCTCGCTCTGAGTGTCTCATTGAGCTTATATAGGCCGCCCCCTCCTCCCGACACCACGGTATAATGCGGTTCACACCTAAGGTAGATTTAAGATAATCATGAACACCTGGGTCAACACAGGTCAGACAGACAGCATGTTGTGCGGTTCAGCGTTGGAAGATGAGGTCCTTTAACTTAATGAGAGGAAACTTTTAGTTCATTTTAAAATAATATGGGGAAGATGAGCTCAGTCACGGATGGAAGCACTGTCCTCACTCTGAGAGACTCATTGTGGGTCACCCCAACACATGGTGTAATGCGGTTCACACCTAAGGTAGATTAAAGATAATCATCGCCTTACCGAACACCTGGGTCAACTCAGGACAGACAGGCGCCATGTAATGCGGTTCACACCCAAGGTAGAACATAACACCTGCGTCAACTCAGGACAGACAGGCGCCATGAAATGCGGGTAACATCCAAGATAGAATATAATACCAGTATATCCTTACTGAAACACCTAGGTCAATCGTCACCCTAAAGCAACTAATTTTGGTGAGGCAATCCTGCTCCACATTAACTGTGTCCTCTTGTTGAACTAAAAGTATTATATATCTTGAAAACCCATTAAGACTTACAGTGTACAAGACGCCTCTCTATGGTAAACACCCTTTTTAGTTCATTCAACTTAAAGAGAGGAAGCTTTTAGATCATTTTAAAATAATAAGGGGAAGATGTTGAACTTGACAACATACACATCTGCTGACGTTGATATATTTCGTTATCCATCAAGGATTATCATTGCCGGTTATTCGAATAGTGGCAAATCGTATTTCACATCAAAATTAATAAAGTTATACCACGAGAAATTTCATAACATTATAATATGCGGGGTGACATCACACCCCTTAGAACAAGATTCAGAGATAACTCATAAATTAACATTAAGTAACGATATTATCGACCCGCAGAATGTCATTGCATCACCTGATGAAAATACAATAATTATTGTTGATGATCTATTTTTAAAAGCAGGTAACAGTGAAATTATTCTCGAATGTTTTACTAAAGGTAGACATCATAATATAAGCATTATTCTGATTACTCAAAATATATTTCACGGAGGACGATATAGTCGTACCATGGCTTTAAAACGCCACGCATTTTGCTTTATTTAAAATGAGGGATCTTGGACAAGTAGAGATTCCTGGGGGCGACAAGTGTTCGGAAAAAAATAAGGAATTTGTAAATATATATAAATCTGCTATAAAACGATCACCCTTTGGTTATTTATTCATAGACCTTGCATTAAATACACCAGAAGCATTACAGTTGCGAACCAATGTGTTACGGCAGGATTCCTACGAAATTGTATACCAATGGAGCGAGCAAAATTAATTGAAAAGGTTTATAGAGATCCTGGATCTGCTGGTCATTCTCTGGTGTAAACAGTTTATATACACTGTAAAAAATGATCGATCCGTCCATAACCTTGAAAGAGGTCAGAAATTTCTTAAATTCAGAAAGATCATATACTTTTATACGTTCTTAAACCTAAGAAGTTTCCTCGTAGGAAAATAATTGCTCCTAAACCAGAGTGATATTAACCTGTGATTTGGGTGATATGTCTAAATTATCCAGATATAATGATGGATATAAATACATTCTCGTGTGTATCGATGTTTTTTCAAGATATTTACAAGCAGTACTCATGAAAAAGAAAGACGGACCGAGCACTTTACATGCATTACAAAACATATTGGAGAATGAAAAGGCGAAGAATATATCGAGATTATTTACAGATAAAGGCAGGGAGTTTCTAAATAAACAGGTACAGAATTATCTGCAGAGTAAGCATATAAAGTTATATCATGTATTTTCGAAGAAACAAAAGCTTCCATTGCAGAGAGAGGCTTGCAAACGCTGAAACGTAAATTATACAAGTATATGACAAGTGCCAATACATTTAATTATTCAAAAGTGTTAAATGAATTAGTAGATGCGTATAATTCATCTCCGCACTCGGGGATTGGCGGTAAAACCCCATTGCAAGTCCATGGTATTACGTCATTGAATGATATAAGGAATCAGTTTCGGATAAATTATAAAAATGGAAGATCCAATAAGAAACGAATCAGTAAGAAATTGGCTGTTGGAGACACAACAAGAGTGACTCTTAGCAGAATCATCCGCGTTTAAAACCGAGGGTTTCACACACAAAATACGAGAGGAAATATTTAAAATATATAGAATTAATAATTCTCAACCTATAACAACATATCATTTGAAAGATTTGAAAGGTGAAAAGATTAAAGGAATATTTTATCGCGAAGAATTGACGCCAGCCATCCCACCTCCAGAATATATTATCGACAGAGTATTGAAACGAAAAAAAATTGGTGGAATTACGCATTATTTGGTATCTTATAAAGGTTATGATTCCACTTTTAATTCGTGGGTCAAAGAAGGAGATTTGTTGAAGGTACAATGAAAAAATCATTATTAGAAAAATTTAAAGAATTAATTACATTACTTAATAGTCTCCCACGCAATCATCGGAAGAGTTTATTACAACAGTTTAAGAAAACACACATAAGTTGTATCAGTGAGATTTTCAAGAATTTGATTAAGAATAAAATACCATTAGACCCTAAAATATTTAAAAAGTACAAGAACGAGATTAAATCATTAGCTTGTAAGAAAATCGGTTTTCAGCGTAAAAAGAAATATTTGCTGAGTATCAGAGGTGGAAATCTTCTTGGCATTATATTACCTCTAGCAGTAAATATTATTTCGAGATTGTTTAATAAATCATGAAAGAATTTTATCTTGTACCAACTTCAGTTATGAATCGGAAACCTCTCGAGTTAGTAAAATCGGAGGGTGGTGAGAATTTAGAAGGGGGTGGTGGTGGTGCATGCTTGAAGCGTGGTGTTAAACGCAAGTTTAAGACTACTCCCGCTAGGCAGGTCAACCCACCTGCTCTCACCTCGGTGAAACCTCAGAAAACCCCAGATTTGTCAAGATTCATGCACATAAGAGTGAGTGCGAGAAATATAGAATATGTGAAATCAATGTTGGCATTATTGCAAAGAAATCCTTTGGTGAGTTGGGATGAGAATGGTGACCTTCTTACCCCCATTACTGGACGTAATATTATTGAAATATTAAATGTTTTATCAGAAAATAATGTGAAATCAGCGAGAAGAATCGATTCTGATTACTTAACAGAAATAAAGCATTTATTAAATATATCAGGTATACATTTTGATTTTGTGAGGAATACAAAAGTGAGAAAACAATTATTACATAAAGGAGGCGGTGTAAGGAGAGAAACATCGTGGATATCATATTAGGTGAGTATATAAACTGTGTGATGTTATGTTTTTACTCAGATGGCTGAACGTCTTCTATACGTGTGTAGCGATTCAAGTCTCGATTTATTTCCCGCCAATACACCTTCGGCTTTCATTAATAAATTATATGACCCCATTATATTAGATAATAAAATTGATTATGAGGTTGCTCTGAAAAATATAATTTACCCCAAGACGCATTATATACCGCAAAGAATTTGAAGATATGTATTACATATGAGAAATCTATAGTAAATAAATATATGCAAAAATTGATATGAGCAAAATTATTGGAGGTGATATGACAAGGATTTTAGAGGCAATAAATGAGGATATTAATGCAAATCTCTTAATAGCAGTTAAACATACAACGGGTATTATCATCCCCAAAAACTCAATTGTGTTCACATATCATCCAGGAATAAACAGAGTGGTTATTAACTTGAAAAAAAAAATTATAATACCTTCTGATATTACCAGTGCTTATGTGGGGTTGGAATTTGATAAAGAAGGAAGCGATATGTTAGGGTTCTCAGGTAATGAAATTTTGTATGTCTTTACCAATAAAAAAGAGATTATTTTTAACGAGTCTGGTGTGAAGGCGGTAAACCCACCCGATCCTGAATCAGGTATTAATTATATGTTAATATATAGCGATTTGATTGATCCCATTAATTTTGGCGATCAGTTGGTATCTCTTTTGGGAGTAGTTTATATTAATACATTAAGATCTAATTATGACCCCACAATGTATAAACCACTTAATAAAAAGATAATTGATCAAGTGAGTATTAAGCTCGCTGATCAGAAAGGAAGGTTAATTCAATATAATGATAAGTGTTCTACTGTATGTGTACTACATTTAAGACCTATAAAACGAGAGTGAATGATCAAGTTGAGTTAATATTGAACGAACCGTCAAGATGAGAACCAGTTTCTCTCCTCCTTCAGTGGAATCATTCCTGAAACTCTTTGATACTTCGAGGGTGAAAGGGGTGAGGTTAGATGATATTATATTTATATAAAGCTAGAGGGAGGGGCGGAGGATTATTGTCATTTCTCGGTGGGATGGCCAGAAAAGCATTACCATTCTTATTGAATACCTTTGCTCCGGGAGTATTACAATACGGGCAAAATGTGTTGAACGATGTTAATAATGGTATGTGCATTGAAAAATTCTGCGAGAAATAGAGGCGTAGAAACATTGAAGGGTGTCGACAGAAGTTATTATCCGGAGGAAGTAGAAAGATTGGTTTGAAACGATTGAAATTAATAATAAAAGAAACTGGAATATTTAATTAATTTTAGTTTATTGTTAACTGTCATATTGTTAGTATGTCGGCTGGTGCTCTATACGTTACACCGGGGGGACTCAACGCCCCCGTCCCCACTTATTCTCATTCCATAACTGATGGATTCCCAAAATTACCAGGACATACCATTATTGAATCCTCAATAGCAGCTAGACGCACATGTGAAGTATTGCCAGTAAATCAAGGATCTGATAAATTTCTCGAATTTAGAATACAAAGTTCAGAAGGTCATTTTTTAGATTTAACGAGTCTGGCCTTGGAAATGAACATAAATATAACAAATGAGGATGGGAGTGCATTGGGAGACGATGATAAGGTCATATTTGTGAACTCTATAAGTCAGACAATATTCAAATCTGTGTTTGTATCTCAATGAACAACTTATAGAATCGAATCCATTTTATTCATATACGGGTTATATTAAACTGCTTAAGCATTTATCCCCATCAAAATTAGATACATTGGGAAGAATAGCATTCTTTCGTAATAAGGACACAGCAAGTAGTACTATTACAACAGCTGATTTAGATGATATTAAGAAAGACGAAGGTAAATTAACGAATGAAGTGAATACTTGTTTCCCTTGATGCTGGATGTGAGTAGTTTTCACGAATATATCCTGGATAGTGTCGAATGTCGATTGAGACTTGAAATGCATTCACCCGCATGGGTAATTATGACTCCATTAAGCGGAAAAAACATATAAATATAATATTAATTCCATTAAATTATGGATCGATAAAGTTATCCGTATACGAATGCATTAATTGCATTGAATTCAAGCAATGAGGGCAAACCCGCAGGGGTGTGAATATCTGTTCAAGAAGACATTATTTAAATCATATATTCTGGCATCTAATCAAACACAATTGATCGCAGATAATCCTTGGGGACAAGTCATACCCGATAAATATTTATTATATTAGTTGATATGAAGACATATGATGGAGGATATAATTTTAATCCATTATATTTCAACATGAAGATTTGAATCATTTCGGGTTACAATTAATTCAGAAATGATTCTTAATATTGACTCTAAGTTCCCTACCCATGCGAGTAGGTTATATTACGCTACCTTGAAATCTCTGGGTTTGGAGACTGATCATCTGATTACATATAAGAGTTTTCTCCAAGGCAGAACTATATTAGGTGTTGATCTGAGAAGTGAACAGGTTAAGAATGCTATATCTGTCGAGAAGAATGGTAATTTGAGAATAGATATGACATTTGGTAAACCGAAAGATGAGAATAGAATTTGTCTGATGTTTGGTGAAACTAATGCGATTTTAAATATAAATGAAAATAGAACAGTGATAGTGCATACGCGAGTATAGATCATGAATTGTGAAGAAATAAATATTGCCTTGAAACATCATACGGGAAGATACGCCTCGTATTTGGGTTGTTTTGCCGCAAATAATATAAATGAAGTTATTATGAGGATAAAAGATAAGCCGGTAAATTTTCATCATTAATATATTGAACGATCAAGATGAAAATATGGGTCATTGGATTAGTATATATGTGAACAAATACATATTAATATATTTAGATAGTTTCGGGGTGGATTTAAAACATTATACAAATATATATGAGAAAATTATATACAAGAGAAATTTCATGTACGGTATTATCAGAGGATTCAACATGAAAAATCATTGGTGTGCGGCTTATATGCTATATATTTTGTGTATAAGTTAACAAATTATAGCGTCAAGAAAATTATACCATATTTGTTTAAAGATTTTGGTAGAAATAAATTAAAGAATGACCAATTTATAATGAAATATGCATATGAGCATTTCAATATACCCTCATGTTCAAGTGTATTTGCTAATAATTCAACGTGGAATTATGAAAATCTGTGTAAAATATTGGAATTATAATACGGTGGGGTAGAGGCGTTTAGAGGCGGGGCGAAAGGTTAGAGGCGGGGCGAAAGGTCATAACGCTGCTATAAATGCCCGTGCTGGGTCACTCTTTGCATCTACTGTCATTCAAGTTGGGTCAAGGATGAATCCAATTCAGTACTCCGTTGGAGGTGTCTGCGAGGAGGAGAGAAGACTGCATCCCTGTGTATGTCGGAATAATCCACCTGCGGTAAATGGTAAGTGATTTTTTGTTCATTATCTTGTTCTAATATTGAAAAAATCTTTTTTTACACATAAATGATTTTAGAAGTGTAATGTATTAACCAATAAAACTTTTTAATGCAATTAAAGATATGCCTTATTCTTCTTCTAATCGAGAATTTTTTTTCTTTGCCAGATGCGAATATAATGCGGTTGTTGGAACTTATTCGCGCAAATCAAATCCGACAGGAGAAAATGATTTGCGAGTTGATGGGAATGTTAGGAGCGAGATCCACCCACCCTCCTACCCATCCATATGGAGATGTTGTTGCTACCCCTCCTACCAACGAGACTTCTCCCCGACCTCATGTGGATGTTGAGACTGCGCCTCCTACTCAGGCGGTTGATGTTAACGCTTTTATCCAGGATATTGTAACTCCTACCCACGCCGAGATCGACCCTTCTCCCCAGTCTCATATGAGTGGAGAATGTGTTAGTAGTTGTTATTGCGATAAATGCGTATGGAGCGAGATGGAATATTTTATGACAAATTCCCAACCTACTTCATGTATGGATGAGGATTTCCCCCATTATTATCCACCAGCTTCCCCCCCAGAAGTTTATTGTATAACAGATGAGGAAGAAGATGACGACCCTGAACAAAATGCACAGAAATTCTACAAGAGAAGAAAAATTACTCTACGTTGATTTTAGTCAATGAATTGTAGCTTTTTTCAATGAAATTGTATTTGTTTGTATTACCAGAAATGTAATGGCTGTATAATAAATAATGAAAAAAAAAAAATATTGTGTATTAGTGTTATCCTGAAATGTGTCCTTCTGATG
>NC_069408.1:78103403-78106505 GCF_026875155.1 Cherax quadricarinatus
ATATATATATATAATATATATATATATATATATATATATATATATATATATATGTGTGTGTGGTGTGTGTGTGTGTGGTGTGTGTAAGCAACCACTATAACATATTTATTAGAAAACGTTTTGGTCCTGGGACCTTGATCACTTCTAACATACAGAGGTAGAAAAACATTATATATATAGGCGGAGAGTGAGATGTGACGCACGTGACCTGAGGAATGTCATAAGAACATAAGAATGGAGGAACACTGTAAAAGGCCTACTGGCCCATGCGAGGCAGGTCCTTATCAAAACAACCTCTACCTATGATGAAGACGGGTAGATGATGAAATCATGTGACCCCTGTGTTGTTGGGTTGGTGCTGCTTAATTCATGTATGCCAATGTTTTTTGAAATTTTGTAGTTTCCAGTGTTGCGTTCTATAGTGTCGGTGACGGCGATTAGTGAGGCTTCTAGGCACCGTCGGCGTCTGAGGTCTGGTTCGGTGAGAATGAGTTGTGCCTCTTTCCAGTTCATCAAATGCCCCGTGGAGTAGACCTCACTACGAAACGCAGCCCCACACCTCTAACTTCTACAGCAGGCGTCTACACTATCCCCTTGTGGGTTCTGTCCTAAGAAATATGTAGGCGAGACGGGCAGAGATCTTGCAGCCCGCCTGAATGAACATCGAAATGCCTCTAACAGAGACGATGTAAGGTAACGCCTTGTCCTCCACAGAGACTCCAAGGGGCATTTGATGAACTGGAATGAGGCACAACTCGTTCTCACCCGAATCAACCTCAGACGCCGACGGTGCCTAGAACCTCACTAATCGCCGTCACCGACACTATAGAACGCAACACTGGAAACTACAAAATTTAAAAAACTTTGGGCATACATGATACTAAAGCAGCACCAACCCAACAACACAGGAGTCACATGATTTCATCATCTACCCGTCTTCATCATAGGTAAGGTTTTTTGATAAGGACCTGCCTCGTTTGGGGCCCCAGTAGGCCTTCTACAGTGTTCCTCCATTCTTAGTTCTTATGACATTCCTCAGGCCCACTGCGTAAACATCTCACTCTCCGCCTATATATATAATGTCTTTCTACCTCTGTATGTTAGAAGTGATAAAGGGTCCCGGGACCGAAACGTTTTCTAATAAATATGTTATAGTGTTTGCTTACTTCTTTCTAAACCAACTTGTCGGTATTACTACCAAGGTTTATACCATATATTATATATATATATATATATATATATATAAATATATATATATATATATATATATATATATATATATATATATAATATATATATATATATATATAATATAAATAGAAAAATAAAGTAGAAGTGATCAAGGAGGGAAGAGTATATGGAGAAAGAGAGAGAGGTTAAAAAGAGGGTGAAGCAATGTAAAAAGAGAGCAAATGGGAGGGGTGAGATTTTTATCAACAAATTTTGTTGAAAATAAGAAAAATTTTTTGGAGTGAGATTAACAAGTTAAAAAGCCTAGAAAACAAATGGATTTGTCAGTTAAAAATAGGAGAGGAAGTTATTAAATGGAGAGTTAGAGGTATTGGGAAGATGGAGGGAAAAATTTGAGGAATTGTTTAATGTTGATGAAAATAGGGAAGCTGTGATTTCGTGTATAGGGCAAGGAGGAACAACATCTTGTAGGAGTAGGAAGAGCCAGTTGTGAGTGTGGGGAAGTTTGCGAGGCAGTAGGGAAAATGAAAGGGGGTAAGGCAGCCGGGATTGATGGATAAAAATAGAAATGTTAAAAGCAGATGGGGATATAGTTTTGGAGTGGTTGGTGCAATTATTTTAAAAAATGTATGGAAAAAGGGGAAGGAACCTAGGATTGGCAGAGAGCATGCCCTAGTTCCCTTTGTATAAAGGCAAAGGGGTTAAAAGAGAGTGCAAAAATTATAGGGGATAAGTCTGTTGAGTATACCCTGTAAAGTGTAATGGTAGAGTTATTATTGAAAGAATTAAGAGTAAGACGAGAATAAGGATAGCAGATGAACAAGGAGGCTTTTAGGAAAGGTAGGGGGTGTGGACCAGGTGTTTACAGTGAAACATATAAGTAACAGTATTTAGATAAGGCTAAAGAGGTCTTTGTTGCAAATTTTTGGATTTGGAAAAGGCGTATGACAGGTTTGGGTAGGGGGGCAATGTGGCAGGTGTATGGTGTAGGAGGTAATTACTGAAAACATGAAGAGTTTTTACGAGGATAGTGAGGCTCCAAATTAGAGTATGTAGGAAACAGGGAAATTATTTCCCCGTAAAAGTAGGCCTTAGACAAGGATGTGGATGTCACCGTGGTTGTTTAAAATATTATAGATGGGGTTGTAAGTGAAGTAAATGCGAGGGTCTTGGCAAGAGCCGTGGAGTTAAAAGATAAAGAATCACACATAAAGTGGGAGTTGTCACAGTTGCTCTTTGCTGATGACACTGTGCTCTTGGGAGATTCTGAAGAGAAGTTGCAGAGATTGGTGGATGAATTTGGTAGGGTGTACAAAAGAAAAAATTGAAAGTGAAAAACAGGAAAGAGTAAGGTTATGAGGATAACAAAAAGATTAGTGATGAAAGATTGGATATCAGATTGGAAGGGAGAGAGTATGGAGGAGGTGAATGTATTCAGATATTTGGGGGTGGACGTGTCAGCGGATGGGTCCCATGAAAGATGAGGTGAATCATGGAATTGAAGAGGGAAAAGGGTTTAGTGGTGCACTTATGAGTCCTGTGGAGACAAAGAACTTTGTCCTTGGAGGCAAAGAGGGAATGTATGAAAAGGGATAGTTTTTTCCAACGCTCTTATATGGGTGTGAAGCATGGTGATGAATGTTGCAGCGAGGAGAAGGCTGGAGGCAGTGATGTCAGTCTGAGGGCAATGTGTGGTGTGAATATAATGCAAAGAATTCGTAGTTTGGAAGTTAGGAGGAGGTGCGGGATTACCAAAACTGTGTCCAGAGGGCTTAGGAAGGGTTTTTTGAGGTGGTTCGGACATGTGGAGAGAATGGAGCGAACAGAATGACTTCAAGAGTGTATCAGTCTGTAGTGGAAAGGGAAGGGTGGGTAGGGGTCGGCTAGGAAAGGTTGGAGGGAGGGGTAAAG
>NC_069408.1:78107005-78151574 GCF_026875155.1 Cherax quadricarinatus
CCACCCTACCAAATTTCACCACAATCTCTGAAACTTCTTTTCAGAATCTCCCAAGACCCCGGTGTCATCACAAGAGCAACTGCGACAACTCCACTTTTTGTGTGATTCTTTATTTTTAACTCCACGCCTCTTGCAAGACCGTCGCTTTACTTCTCTTACACCCCTCCATAAATACATTAAACAACCACGGTGACATCACACTCCTTGTCTATGGCCTATTTTTAACTGGGAAATAATTTCCCTCTTTCCTACATACTTAACTTGAGCCTCGCTATCCTCGTATATATATAGTATATAAAATATATTTTATATATATATATATATATAATATATATAAGTAGTCAACTTTTCTTCTGGAGCATCCTTTCCGTTTAGGGCCTTTCACTGGGGCATCCCTTCCGGTTTAGGCCACCTCGGGGGCATCCCTTCCGGTCTAGGACCAGCAGCTGGAGGGTCACCTTTTCACACCTAGTGTTACTTCCGGTTTTGACCATGACCTCGCCCTCGAGACTACCTCCCCCTTTGGGACCCCCCACCCAATACCCCCACCCCCCACGCCCCCCCGCCCTTGCGACCCCCCCCGTCGCGCCGCGCCCCTACCCGCGCACCGCGCGCCCCGCCCCGCCGCCCCGCGCGCCCGCGCACCCGCCGCCCCGCCCCGCCGCCCCGGGGCGCCCCCCCCACCCCGCGCGCCCGCCCGCGCCCCTTCGCGCCTTCTGCTGCGCCTTCTGCAGCGTCGTCCGGATCGCCCCCCCGCGCCTCGAATTTTTTTTTTTCTTATGATCTCCTCGGATCAAGTTTTTGGATTCCCCCCTATGGGGTTTTCGAAATTCTCCATCTCCTTGGATCAAGGTTTTTGGATTTCTCCATCTCCTTGGATCAAGGTTTTTGGATTTCTCCATCTCCTCGGATCAAGTTTTTTGGATTCCCCCCTATGGGGTTTTCGAAAGTCTCCATCTCCTCGGATCAAGTTTTTGGATTTCCCCCCACTATGGGGTTTTCGAAATTCCTCGGATCAAGTTTTTGGAATCCCCCCTCTGGGGGTAAGCATGCTTACTACAGGTCTAAAAGTTTCCTCTCATTAAGTCAAATGAACTAAAAGTTTCCCCTTATTATTTTAAAATGAACTAAAACCTTCCTCTCATTAAGTCAAATGAACTAAAAGTTTCCCCTTATTATTTTAAAATGAACTAAAACCTTCCTCTCATTAAGTCAAATGAACTAAAAGTTTCCTCTCATTAAGTTAAATGAACTAAAAGTTTCCTCTCATTAAGTTAAATGAACTAAGAAGGGCGTTTACTCGGCGGTCAGTATTCCACTCATTAAGTTAAATGAACTAAAAAAGGACCGCGCACACAGGTTGAATCAGGTCGGTCCTTTTAGTTAATAAGGGAACATAGTAGTGACGTCACGCGCACAGGCTGAATCATGTCGCCCTTTTTTTTAGTTCATTCAAGTTAATAAGGGGACACAGCAGTGACGTCACGCGCACAGGCTGAATCATGTCGAACTTTCAGTTCATTCAAGTTAATAAGGGGATATAGTACCTACATCATAGGGAAAACATTTTCATCATCATCAGAAAGACACATTTCAGGATAACACTAATACACAATATTTTTTTTTTCATTATTTATTATACAGCCATTACATTTCTGGTAATACAAACAAATACAATTTCATTGAAAAAAGCTACAAAATTTATTGACTAAAATCAACGTAGAGTAATTTTTCTTCTCTTGTGAATTTCTGTTTCATTTTGTTCAGGGTCGTCATCTTCTTCCTCATCTGTTATACAATAAACTTCTGGGGGGGAAGCTGGTGGATAATAAATGGGGGAATCCTCATCCATACATGAAGTAGGTTGGGAATTTGTCATAAAATATTCCATCTCGCTCCATACGCATTTATCGCAATAACAACTACTAACACATTCTCCACTCATATGAGACTGGGGAGAAGGGTCGATCTCGGCGTGGGTAGGAGTTACAATATCCTGGATAAAAGCGTTAACATCAACCGCCTGAGTAGGAGGCACAGTCTCAACATCCACATGAGGTCGGGGAGAAATCTCGTTGGTAGGAGGGGTAGCAACAGCATCTCCATATGGATGGGTAGGAGGCTGGGTGGATCTCGCTCCTAACAATCCCATTAACTCACAAAACATTTTCTCCTGTCGGATTTGATTTGCGCGAATAAGTTCCAACAACCGCATTATATTCGCATCTGGCAAAGAAAAAAAAATTCTCGATTAGAAGAAGAATAAGGCATATCTTTAATTGCATTAAAAAGTTTTATTGGTTAATACATTACACTTCTAAAATCATTTATGTGTAAAAAGTTTTTTTCAATATTAGAACAAGATTCACTCAGATAATGAACAAAAATCACTTACCATTTACCGCAGGTGGATTATTCTGACATACACAGGGATGCAGTCTTCTCTCCTCCTCGCAGACACCTCCAACGGAGTACTGAATTGGATTCATCCTTGACCCAACTTGAATGACAGTAGATGCAAAGAGTGACCCAGCACGGGCATTTATAGCAGCGTTATGACCTATCGCCCCGCCTCTAACCTTTCGCCCCGCCTCTAAACACCTCTACCCCACCGTATTATAATTCCAATATTTTACACAGATTTTCATAATTCCACGTTGAATTATTAGCAAATACACTTGAACATGAGGGTATATTGAAATGCTCATATGCATATTTCATTATAAATTGGTCATTCTTTAATTTATTTCTACCAAAATCTTTAAACAAATATGGTATAATTTTCATTTCACTCATATGCTCCAACAAAAATTAAACATGTAAAAAACAAGAATTTTCTAACAATCTCCTCTTCACCAATTCACTTATTTAACCCATTTAAAAATTTCACTTATTAACGCACTAACCCAAATTTCACTCGTATGCTTCAACAAAAATTAACCCAAATTTCACTCGTATGCTTCAACAAAAATTAACCCCAAATTTCACTCGTATGCTTCAACAAAAATTAAACATGCAAAAACAAGAATTTTCTAAGTACAACTTACCTTTCTCCATGTTGTGCGGTTCAGCGTTGGAAGATGAGGTCCTTTAACTTAATGAGAGGAATACTGTGGGGGGGAAGATGAGGTCAGTCACGGATGATGGATGGAAGCACTGTCCTCGCTCTGAGTGTCTCATTGAGCTTATATAGGCCGCCCCCTCCCCCAACAGATGGTGTAATGCGGTTCACACCTAAGGTAGATTTAAGATAATCATGAACACCTGGGTCAACACAGGTCAGACAGACAGCATGTTGTGCGGTTCAGCTTTTGGGAAGTGAGGTCCTTTTAATTTAAAATGAGGAAACTTTTAGTTCATTTTAAAATAATATGGGGAAGATGAGCTCAGTCACGGATAGAAGCACTGTCCTCGCTCTGAGAGACTCATTGTGGGTCACCCCAACACATGGTGTAATGCGCTTCACACCTAAGGTAGATTAAAGATAATCATCGCCTTACCGAACACCTGGGTCAACTCAGGACAGACAGACGCCATGTAATGCGCTTCACACCCAAGGTAGAACATAACACCTGCGTCAACTCAGGACAGACAGGCGCCATGAAATGCGGGTAACATCCAAGATAGAATATAATACCAGTATATCCTTACTGAAACACCTAGGTCAATCGTCACCCTAAAGCAACTAATTTTGGTGAGGCAATCCTGCTCCACATTAACTGTGTCCTCTTGTTGAACTAAAAGTATTATATATCTTGAAAACCCATTAAGACTTACAGTGTACAAGACGCCTCTCTATGGTAAACACCCTTTTTAGTTCATTCAACTTAAAGAGAGAGGAAGCTTTTAGATCATTTTAAAATAATAAGGGGAAGATGTTGAACTTGTCAACATACACATCTGCTGACGTTGATATATTTCGTTATCCATCAAGGTTTAAATCATTGCCGGTTATTCGAATAGTGGCAAATCTTATTTAAACATAAAAATTAATAAAGTTAAAACCACGAGAAATTTCATAACATTATAATATGTGGGGTGACATCACACCCCTTAGAACAAGATTCAGAGATAACTCATAAATTAACATTAAGTAACGATATTATCGACCCGCAGAATGTCATTGCATCACCTGATGAAAATACAATAATTATTTTTTGATGATCTATTTTAAAGCAGGTAACAGTGAAATTATTCTCGAATGTTTTACTAAAGGTAGACATCATAATATAAGCATTATTCTGATTACTCAAAATATATTTCACGGAGGGCGATATAGTCGTACCATGGCGTTAAAACGCCACGAAATTTTGCTTTTTTTAAAAATGAGGGTCTTGGACAAGTAGAGATTCTGGGGCGACAAGTGTTCGGAAAAAATAAGGAATTTGTAAATATATATAAATCTGCTATAAAACGGTCACCCTTTGGTTATTTATTCATAGACCTTGCATTAAATACACCAGAAGCATTACAGTTGCGAACCAATGTGTTACGGCAGGATTCCTACGAAATTGTATACCAATGGAGCGAGCAAATTAATTGAAAAGGTTTATAGAGATCCTGGATCTGCTGGGTCATTCTCTGGTGTAAACAGTTTATATACAGCTGTAAAAAAAGATCGATCCGTCCATAACCTTGAAAGAGGTCAGAAATTTCTTAAATTCAAAATGATCATATACTTATACTTTTCTTAAACCTAAGAATTTTTCCTCGTAGGAAAATAATTGCTCCTAAACCCAGATTTGATATTAACCTGTGATTTGGGTGATTTTGTCTAAATTATCCAGATATAATGATGGATAAAAATACATTCTCGTGTGTATCGATGTTTTTTCAAGATTTTTAAACAAGCAGTACTCATAAAAAGAAAGACGGACCGAGCACTTTACATGCATTACAAAACATATTGGAGAATGAAAAGGCGAAGAATAAAATCGAATTATTTACAGATAAAGGCAGGGAGTTTCTAAATAAACAGGTACAGAATTATCTGCAGAGTAAGCATATAAAGTTATATCATGTATTTTCGAAAGAAACAAAAGCTTCCATTGCAGAGAGAGGCTTGCAAACGCTGAAACGTAAATTATACAAGTATATGACAAGTGCCAATACATTTAATTATTCAAAAGTTTAAATGAATTAGTAGATGCGTAAAATTTCATCTCCGCACTCGGGATTGGGGGTAAAACCCCATTGCAAGTCATGGTATTACGTCATTGAATGATATAAGGAAATCAGTTTGGGAAATAAATTAAAAAAATGGAAGATCCAATAAGAAACGAATCATAAGAAATTGGCTGTTGGAGACACAACAAGAGTGACTCTTAGCAGATCATCCGCGTTTAAACCGGGGGTTTTTCACACACAAAATACAGAGGAATATTTAAAATATATAGAATTAATAATTCTCAACCTATAAAACATATTTTTTGGGAAAGATTTGAAAGGTGAAAAAGATTAAAGGAATATTTTATCGCAAAAGAATTGACCCCAGTCATACCACCTCCAGAATATATTATCGACAGAGTATTGAAACGAAAAAAAATTGGTGGAATTAGGGCATTATTTGGTATCTTATAAAGGTTATGATTCCATTTTTTAATTCGTGGGTAAAAGAAGGAGATTTGTTGAAGGTACAATGAAAAAATCATTATTAGAAAAATTAAGAATTAATTAAAATACTTAATAGTCTCCCACGCAATCACGGAAGATTTTTATTAAAACCCATTTTTAAGAAAAACACACATAAGTTGTATCAGTGAGATTTTCAAAGAATTTGATTAAGAATAAAATACCATTAGACCCTAAAATATTTAAAAAGTACAAAGAACGAGATTAAATCATTAGCTTGTAAGAAAATCGGTTTTCAGCGAAAAAGAAATATTTGCTGAGTATCAGAGGTGGAAATCTTCTTGGCATTATATTACCTCTAGCAGTAAATTTTATTTCGAGATTGTTTAATAAATCATGAAAGAATTTATCTTGTACCAACTTCAGTTATGAATCGGAAACCTCTCGAGTTAGTAAAATCGGAGGGGTGATGAGAATTTGGAAGGAGGGGGTGGTGGTGCATGTTTGAAGCGTGGTGTTTTAAACGCAAGTTTAAGACTACTCCCGCTAGACAGGTCAACCACCTGCTCTCACCTCGGTGAAACCTCAGAAAACCCCAGATTTGTCAAGATTCATGCACAAGAGTGAGTGCGAGAAATATAGAATAGTGAAATCAATGTTGGTATATTGCAAAGAATCCTTTGGTGAGTTGGGATGAGAATGGTGACCTTCTTACCCCCATTACTGGACGTAATATTATTGAAATATTAAATGTTTATCAGAAAATAATGTGAAAATCAGCGAGAAAATCGATTCTGATTACTTAACAGAAATAAAGCATTTATTAAATATATCAGGTTATACATTTTGTTTTTTGTGGGGAATACAAAAGTGAGAAAACAATTATTACATAAAGGAGGCGGTGTAAGGAGAGAAACATCGTGGATAACATTTTAAAGGTGAGTATATAAACTCTGTCAAGTTAGTTTTTTATTTAGTGTTGTTATAAGAGTGTGGGGGATGGCTGAACGTCTTCTATACGTGTGTAGCGTTTCAAGTCTCGATTTATTCCCCCCAAAATACACCTTCGGCTTTCATTAAAAAATTATATGACCCCATTATATTAGATAAAAAAAATTGTTATGAGGTTGCTCTGAAAAATTTTAATTTTACCCCAAGACGCATTATATACCGCAAAAGAATTTTGAAGATATGTTTTACATATAAAGAAAATCTACAGTAAATAAATATATGCATAAATTGATAGAGCAAAATTATTGGGGGTGATATGGCAAGGATTTTAGGGGCCCAAAAAATGAGGATATTAATGCAAATCTCTTAATAGCAGTTAAACATACAACGGGTATTATCACCCCCAAAAAAACTCAATTGTGTTCACATATCATCCAGGAATAAACAGAGTGGTTATTAACTTGAAAAAAAAAATTATACTACCTTCTGATATTACCAGTGGTTATGTGGGGTTGGAATTTGATAAAGAAGGAAGCGATATGCTAGGGTTCTTAGGTAATGAAATTTTGTATGTCTTTACCAATAAAAAAGAGATTATTTTTAACGAGTCTGGTGTGAAGGCGGTAAACCCACCCGATCCTGAATCAGGTATTAATTATATGTTAATATATAGCGATTTGATTGATCCCATTAATTTTGGCGATCAGTTGGTATCTCTTTTGGGAGTAGTTGATATTTTAAAACATTAAGATCTAATTATACCCCACAATGTATAAACCACTTAATAAAAAGATAATTTATCAAGTGAGTATTAAGCTCGCTGATCAGAAAGGAAGGTTAATTCAATAAATGATAAGTGTTCTACTGTAGGGGTACTACATTTAAGACCTATAAAACGAGAGTGAATGAACAAGTTTAGTTAATATTGAACCCAAAACCCTCAAGTGAGAACCAGTTTCTCTCCTCCTTCAGTGGAATCATTCCTGAAACTCTTTGATACTTGAGGGGGGTTGAAAGGCGGAGGTTTAGATGATATTATATTATATAAAGCTAGAGGGAGGGGCGGAGGATTATTGTCATTTCTCGGTTTGGGGTGGCCAGAAAAACATTTTCCAATTCTTATTGAATACCTTTGCTCCGGGAGTATTACAATACGGGCAAAATGTGTTGAACGATGTTAATAATGGTATTGCATTGAAAAAAATTCTGCGAGAAATAGAGGCGTAGAAACAATTTAAGGGTGTCGGACAGAAGTTATTATCCGGAGGAAGTAGAAAGATTGGTTTGAAACGATGAAATTTAATAATAAAAGAAACTGGGGAAAATTTAATTAATTTTAGTTTATTGTTAACTGTCATATCCCTTAGTATGTCGGCTGGTGCTCTATACGTTACACCGGGGGACTCAACGCCCCCGTCCCCCCTTATTCTCATTCCATAACTGATGGATTCCCAAAAATTTCCAGGACATACCATTATTGAATCCTCAATAGCAGCTAGACGCACCTGTGAAGTAATTTCCAGTAAATCAAGGATCTGATAAATTTCTCGAATTTAGAATACAAAGTTCGAAGGTCATTTTTTAGATTTAAACGAGTCTGGGCCCTTTGGGAAATTGAACATAAATATAACAAATGAGGATGGGAGTGCATTGGGGGACGATGATAAGGTCATATTGTGAATTCTATAAGTCAGACAATATTCAAATCTGTGTGTTTGTATCTCAATGAACAACTTGTAGAATCGAATCCATTTTATTCATATACGGGTTTTATTAAACTGCTTAAGCATTTATCCCCATCAAAATTAGATTTCATTGGGAAGAATAGCATTCTTTCGTAATAATAAGACAACAAGTAGTACTATTACATCAGCTGATTTCGATGTTATTAAGAAAGACGAAGGTAAATTAACGAATGAAGTGAATACTTGTTTCCCTTTGATGCTGGATGTGAGTAGTTTTCACAATATATCCTGGATAGTGTCCAATGTCGATTGAGACTTGAAATGCATTCACCCGCATGGGTAATTATGACTCCATTAAGCGGAAAAACATATAAATATAATATTAATTCCATTAAATTATGGATCGATAAAGTTATTCCGTATACGAATGCATTAATTGCATTGAATTCAAGCATGAGGGCAAACCCGCAGGGGTGTGAATATCTGTTCAAGAAGACAATTATTTAAATCATATATTCTAGCATCTAATCAAACACAATTGATCGCAGATAATCCTTGGGGACAAGTCATACCCGATAAGATATTTATTTTTATTAGTTGATATGAAGACATATGAGGAGGATATAATTTTTAATCCATTAATATTTTCAACATGAAGATTTGAATCATTTCGGGGTTACAATTAATTCAGAAATGATTCTTAATATTGACTGTAAGTTCCCTACCCACGCGAGTAGGGTTTTATTACGCTACCTTGGGAAAACTCTGGGTTGGAGGGCTGATCATCTGATTACATATAAGAGTTTTCTCCAAGGCAGAACTATATTAGGTGTTGACCTGAGAAGTGAACAGGTTAAGAATGCTATATCTGTCGAGAAGAATGGTAATTTGAGAATAGATGACATTTGGTAAACCGAAAGATGAGAATAGAATTTGTCTGATGTTTGGTGAAAAATAATGGGGATTTTAAATATAAATGAAAATAGAAACAGTGATGTGCATACGCGAGTATAGACCATGAATTGTGAAGAAATAAATATTGCCTTGAAACATCATACGGGGAAAATACGCCTCGTATTTGGGGTTGTTTTGCCCCAAATAATATAAATGAATTATTATGAGGATAAAAGATAAGCCGGTAATTTTCATCATTAATATATTGAACGATCAAGATGAAATATGGGTCATTGGATTAGTATATATGTGAACAAATACATATTAATATATTTAGATAGTTTCGGGGTGGATTTAAAACATTATACAAAATATATATGAGAAAAATTATATACAAGAGAAATTTCATGTACGGTTTAATCAGAGGATTCAACATGAAAAATCATTGGTGTGCGGCTTATATGCCCATATTTTTTTGTGTATAAGTTAACAAATTATAGCGTCAAAAAAATTAACCATATTTGTTTAAAGATTTTGGTAGAAATAAATTAAAGAATGACCAATTTATAATGAAAATATGCATATGAGCATTTCAATAAAACCCCCCCCCCATGTTCAAGTGTATTTTCTAATAATTCAAGTGGAATTATGAAATCTGTGTAAAATAATTTGGGAAATTTTAATACGGTGGGGTAGAGGTGTTTAGAGGCGGGGCGAAAGGTTAGAGGCGGGCGATTTGGTCATAACGCTGCTATAAATGCCCGTGCTGGGGCACTCTTTGCATCTACTGTCATTCAAGTTGGGTCAAGGATGAATCCAATTCAGTACTCCGTTGGAGGTGTCTGCGAGGAGGAGAGAAGACTGCATCCCTGTGTATGTCAGAATAATCCACCTGCGGTAAATGGTAAGTGATTTTTGTTCATTATCTGAGTGAATCTTGTTCTAATATTGAAAAAACTTTTTACACATAAATGATTTTAGAAGTGTAATGTATTTAAACCCAAAAAAACTTTTTAAATGCAATTAAAAGATATGCCTTATTCTTCTTCTAATCGAGAATTTTTTTTTTTTCTTTGCCAGATGCGAATATAATGCGGTTGTTGGAACTTTTTCGCGCAAATCAAATCCGACAGGAGAAAATGTTTTTGTGATTAATGGGATTGTTAGGAGCGAGATCCACCCAGCCTCCTACCCATCCATATGGAGATGCTGTTGCTACCCTCCTACCCAAAGAGATTTCTCCCGACCTCATGTGGAGTTGAGACTGTGCCTCCCACTCAGGTGGTTGATGTTAACGCTTTTATCAGGATATTGTTAACTCCTACCCACGCCGAGATCGACCCTTCTCCCCAGTCTCATATGAGTGGAGAATGTGTTAGTAGTTGTTTTTGCGATAAATGCGTAAGGAGCGAGATGGAATATTTTATGACAAATTCCCAACCTACTTCATGTATGGATGAGGATTCCCCCATTTATTATCCACCAGCTTCCCCCCCCAAAGTTTATTGTATAACAGATGAGGAAGAAGATGACGACCCTGAACAAAATGCACAGAAATTCTACAAGAGAAGAAAAATTACTCTACGTTGATTTTTGTCAAAGAATTGTAGCTTTTTCAATGAAAATTGTATTTGTTTGTATTACCAGAAATGTAATGGCTGTTAATAAATAATGAAAAAAAAAAATTTTTGTATTAGTGTTATCCTGAAATGTGTCTTTCTGATGATGAAAATGTTTTCCTATGATGTATATGTTGTCCCCTTATTAACTTGAATGAACTGAAAGTTCGACTTTATTCAACCTGTGTGACTCACTGCTGTGTCCCCTTATTAACTTTTAATGAACTAAAAAAAAGGGTCGACATGATTCAGCCTGTGCGCGTGACGTCACTGACCGCCGAGTAAACGCCCTTCTTAGTTCATTTAAAGTAATGAGAGGAAACTTTTAGTTCATTAACTTTTTTAGACCTGTAGTAAAGCCCTGCCCCCATAGGAGGAGCCTATTTTGAATGCTTACCCCCAGAGGGGGATTCCAAAAACTTTGATCCGAGGAATTGGAGAATTTCGAAAAAAAACCCCCTAGGGGGAATCCAAAAAACTTGATCCGAGGAGAATTTCGAAAACCCCATAGGGGGGGAAACCAAAAAAACTTGAGATCCGAGGAAGTGGAGACTTTCGAAACCCCCATAGGGGGGAATCCAAAAACTTGATCCAAGGAAAGCATAAGAAAAAAAATTCGAGGCGCGGGGGGCGATCCGGACGACGCTGCAGAAGGCGCAGCAGAAGGCGCGAAGGGGCGCGGGCGGGCGCGCGGGGTGGGGCGGGGCGCGCGGGGCGGCGGGGCGGGGCGCGCGGGTGCGCGGGCGCGCGGGGCGGCGGGGCGGGGCGCGCGGGTGCGCGGGGCGCGCGGGCGCGACGGCGGGTTCGCAAGGCGGGGGTCGTGGGGGTGGGGGTATTGGTTGGGGGGTCAAGGGTGAGGTAGTCTCGAGGGCGAGGTCATGGTCAAAAACCGGAAGTAACACCTAGGTGTGAAAAGGTGACCCTCCAGCTGCTGGTCCTAGACCGGAAGGGATCCCCCAGAAGGTGGCCTAAACCGGGAAAGGGGATGCCCCAGTGAAAAGGCCCCAAACCGGAAGGGATGCTCCAAAGAAAACTTCACTACTTAATATATATATATATATATATATATATAATATTATATATATGTCGTGCCGAATAGGCAAACTTGCCATCTTGGCTTAAATAGCAACGCCCCATCTTGCTAAAATAGGACAAGTGAAAATTTGTGCATGCAAAAATATCGCCAAAATCATTCTGAACCTAACGAAAAAAATAATTTGATTGTGTTTGTTTAGTATTAAATTATTGTAAACGTATTTAAAATATATTTGTTGGGTTAGGCTAAAATAAATTGCTCTTGTTATAACAAGTTTAGGTAAGTTTTCTAAGATTCTTTTGATGGCAAATTAAAAATATTTACATTAACATTAATGAAAAAAATATATCTTTAAACGTATAAAAGAAAATCAGAACGGACTTAATTTTAAATGAGTTCTTCCTAATTGACCAGTTTTTACATATTCGGCACGAATATATAATATAAAATATATAAAATATATATATATATATTTTATATATATATATATAATATATGTGTGTGTGTGTTGTGTGTGTGTGTTGTGTGTGTGTGTGTGTGTGTGTGTGTGTGTGTGTTGTGTGTGTGTGTGTGTGTGTGTGTCGTGCCGAATAGGCAAGAACTTGCGATCTTGGCTTAAATAGCAACGCTCATCTTGCCATATAGGACAAGCGAAAATTTGTGTATGCAATAATTTCGCAAAATCATTCTGAACCTAACGAAAAAAATATATTTCACTGTGTTTGTTTTTGTATTAAATTATTGTAAACAAATCTAAAATATATTTAGTTGGGTTAGGCTAAAATAAACTGTTTTTTGTTATAAAAAGGTTAGGTAAGTTTTCTAAGATTCTTTTGGTGCAAAATTATAAATTTTTACATCAACATTAAAAGAAAAAATATATCTTCAAACGTAAAAGAGAAAATTTCAGAAAGGACTTAAATTTTAAATGAGTTCTTGCTAATTGACCAGTTTTACATATTCGGGACGACATATATATATATATATATAAGTCGTGCCGGATATGTAAAACTGGTCAATTTAGCAACAACTCATTTAAAATTTAAATATTTTCTGAAATTTTCTCTTATACGTTTAAAGATATATTTTTTTCATTAATGTTAATGTAAATTTTTTTTAATTTTGCACCAAAAGAATCTTAGAAAACTTACCTAACCTTATTATAACAAGAACAATTTATTTAGCCTAATCCAACTAAATAATATTTTAAATACGTTTACAATAATTTAGTACTAAACAAACACAATCAAATATATTTTTTTCGTTAGGTTCAGAATTATTTTGGCGAAATTATTGCATACACAAATTTTCGCTTGTCTTATATGGCAAGATGAGCGTTGTTATTTAAGCCAAGATCGCAAGTTCTGCCTATTCGCACGACATATATATATATAATATATATATATATATATATATATATATATATATATATATATATATATTCTTTCAACACACCGGCCGTATCCCACCAAGGCAGGGTGGCCCAAAAAGAAAAACGAAAGTTTCTCTTAAATTTAGTAATTTATACGGGAGAAGGGGTTACTAGCCCCTTGCTCCCGGCATTTTAGTCGCCTCTTACAACACGCATGGCTTACGGAGGAAGAATTCTGTTCCACTTCCCATGGAGATAAGAGAAATAAACAAGAACAAGAACTAGAAAGAAAACAGAAGAATACCCAGAGGGGTGTGTATATATATGCTTGTACATGTATGTGTAGTGTGACCTAAGTGCAAGTAGAAGTAGCAAGACGTACCTGAAATCTTGCATGTTCATGAGACAGAAAAAAGGACACCAGCAATCCTACCATCATGTAAAACAATTACAGGCTTTTGTTTTACACTCACTTGGCAGGACGGTAGTACCTCCCTGGGCAGTTGCTGTCAACCAACCTACTACCTATATATATATATATATATATATATATATATAAATATATATATATATAAATATATATATATAAATATAATATATATATATATATATATATATATATATATATACATACATACATACATACATACATACATACATACATACATACAGAGATGTGTGTATTGCTCAGTGTATATCCATGAAAGGAACGTATTTGTCAGTATGCAAACAGTTTTCTTTAATCCCTATTTTAGGAACTATAGTATTCTTGACCTTAGTGTTCAAACGGTCGATGCGTTTTAAGCCTAACGAATTCAACGGTGTCTGAGTATTGTTATTTTCTTGAAAGTAAGGGCAAGACATCTAGTAGGTGATAATGGTATATAATACTGACAAGTTGATATGACACATGTGCAATAGGTATCCTTATTCCGAAACGTTTCGCCTACAGTACACTGTCAGACACTGGAACACAAAGATATCTTGATACAGAGGACAGCTTTATTGGCTGACCCCTAGTTACGAGTGAGAAAGGTTGGATTTGATAGGGACCTACCTAGTAGGTTTGCTACACTGCCTCTAACTGATTACATTCTTCTAGTAGTGGCTCTGACTCTTCTGTCAGGATTCTCTTCCCCCCTCACCTTTACAGTATACAAGTCTCCATACTGTTTCTTCAGCTTCACACTATTCCAGACTATGAAGCATAACCCTTCAGACTGAATTACTGTCAACCTCAAAACTGTCTTCGAGGGTGATGTACTACTGATTACAAAGTCTATACATCACAACTGCTTCTGCCTCCATATTCGACTGAAGAAACCTACTGTGTAGCGTTCTTCAGTCTTCAGTAAGACACATGTGCAACCTAACTGTTGCACATGTCTTGCTTTTCAACCTCTAGAAGAGCTCGACCCTCCAGATGACAAGGCACACAAAAAAATTACATCTGGAGCTTAAAACTAATCCCAGAAACTCTTAGCAGGCGCAAGCTTACATAAAACACTACCTTAATTCACAGTAACTACACACTAACTACATCCTGTGCTGCCTTGCATGACTGCTTCCCAGAGCACCATCCCCTGAGCACACTTGTCATAGCGATTTAATAAATACGTGGTGTTACTGGTTAGTATGTTAGGATTAAGACCTATCGCCTGCATAAGTCATTAAAGCTGCAATTTACCAAAACACTGACATGGGTCTAACGTATAAATATTCTGAGAGATAGACATCTCTCGGTTTGTATATCCTTCATGTGCATATACTAAATCAAACGCCAACTACAGGTTTGTGTCTTTCAACATTTAAGAAGATAATTAGATAAACAGTAATAAGTTGCTAGGTTTCGGTCTTTGGCCGACTCGTCCTGTGAGAGTTCTCGGTTAAGCATATCAATGATTTTATCAGTTGTGAGGGGTGTGGCATGTATCGGCTACATTTGCAGCATAGTCTTCTTGTTGCTTGGCAGTTTAAGGGGCTATTATTATTATTATTATTATTATTATTATTATTATTATTATTATTATTACTCCTATTACTACTATTCGCAGCCTAAATCCACAGCGGTTACAGAGAAGTTGTGGAACGAGAAACACTCGGGACTGATCCAAGGCAAGACATGGTTGCTCCAATTTGTTGAACCACGACTCTTTCACCACTATTAAGGTTAACCCCCCTTCCCCCTTCCCTGGAAGGGTTTAGTAACTTTAGTGGGTAATGCTTGAGGGAACACTTACCGGTAAGTTGATCATACTGTCCGCCAGCACCTTGAGAAGGTACCACAGTACTGTTTGTGGTTTTTATACGTATGTACACGTGCGCATGTGGGTGTTTTTTTTTCAGGAAACTAGGTTTTCCTGACTCCCTTCATAAATGTTACCGTGCTCACATTCCAACAGCATGTCAGTCATAAAAACCACTTGCCTCCACTCACTCCTAACATGCTCACACACACCTGCTGGATGTCCAAGCCCTTTGCATACAAAACCTTTACCCCGCCTCCCTAGAATTCTACCTGACGTAGGACGATCCATACCCATCCTTCCATCTGCTACAGATTTATACACCCTCCAATTCATCCTATTTTGCTTCACCCTTACTAAATGTATAAACTACTTCAATAACCCCTCCTCAGCCTTCTGGATAATGCTCTTACTAGCCCCCAACCTCTTAATCTCCAAACTACGAATTCTCCGCATAATACTCACACCGCAGATTGCCCTCCAACACGACTTTTCCAGTGCCTCCAACCTCCTCTTTGCTGCAGTGTTTAAAAACCCATGTAACACACTCACATAAAGTCATACCATTATATCTACATATTCTCCTTTCAACAAACTGACCGTATCCCACCGAAGCAGGGTGGCTCAAAACTTAAAACAAAAGTTTCACTTTTTAACTTTAGTAATAGTATATACAGGAGAAGGGATTACTAGCCCCTTGCTCCCAGCATTTTAGTCGCCTCTTACGACAGGCATGGCTTACAGAGAAAGAATTCCGTTCCACTTCCCCATGGAGATAAAAGGAAATAAACAAGAACTAATAAGAAAATAGACGAAAACCCAGAGGGGTGTGTATATTTATGCTTGTACATTAAAGTGTAGTGTGACCTAAGTGTAAGTAAAAGTAGCAAAACGTACCTGAAATCTTGCGTGTTTATGAAACAGAAAAAAAGACACCAGCAATCCTACCATCATGTAAAAACAATTACAGGTGTCCATATATAAAATATATATAATATATAAAATATATAATTTTATATATATTTTAAATATAAAATATATAAATATATATATTTTATATATATATATATATATAATATTATATAATATATATAAAAGAAGTAAAATGCGAGGGCTTGGCAAGAGGTGCTCTTTGCTGATGACACTGTGCTTTTTTGGGTGATTTTGAAGAGAAGTTGCGAGGTTGGTGGATGGGAATTTTGGGAAGGTGTGTAAAAAAAGAAAATTGAAAGTGAATACAGGAAAAAAATAAGGTTATGAGGATAACAAAAAGATTACTTTATGAAAAATTGGGTATCAGATTGGAGGGAGAGAGTATGGAGGAGGTGAATGTATTCAGATATTTGGGAGTGGACGGTCAGCGGATGGGTCTATGAAAGATGAGGTGAATCATAGAATTGATGAGGGGAAAAGGGTGAGCGGTGCACTTAGGAGTCTGTGGAGACAAGAACTTGTCCCCTTTGGGAAACAAAGAGGGAAATGTAAAGAGAGTATAGTTTTACCAATGCTTCCTGTATGGGTGTGAAGCAAGGGTGATGAATGTTGCAGCGAGGAAAGGCTGGAGGCAGTGGAGATGTCATGTCTGGGGCAATGTGTGGTGTGAATATAATGCAGAGAATTCGTAGTTTTTGGAAGTTAAAGGAGTGCGGCTTGACAAAACTGTTGTCCCAGAGGGCTGGGAAGGGTTGTTCGAGGAGGTTCGGACATGTAGAAAGAAATGGAGCGAAAAAGAATGACCTCAAGAGTGTATCAGTCTGTAGTGGAAGGAAGGCGGGGTAGGGGTCGGCCAAGCACAGAGCATAGTGGTGTATAGTAACATGTGCACAGAGCATTGTGGTGTATAGTGACTTGTCCCTGGGAGGGAATGAGTGGCCCTACCTACTCCCGCCACATCACACATCTTCCACTCCTCCCTTTCTTCCACACCGCCCACCACAAGACGGAGATCCTCTCCTCCTCCTCCACCCCCCACCATGAACCACATGCGGTATGTGCCATGCGCCATTTTCCCTTCAGCCTGGGCTTACCACACAGTTTGAGGTATGGCAGATGATGAAGCCAGCCAGCCACAAAGCCAGGGAAACAATGCACCCAACAATGAATGAAAGGCACAAACCAAATTGTCAGGTGTGTGAGAGTTTCGTGCACGCAAACAAAGATGGCCCATTCGAGCACACAATGGGTGTGCAGGATCACATAGGCCCCCAGCAGAGAGCAGCCCACAGCCCTCCCCAGGCAGATACAACTCAATGGCAAACCCTCGTCACTTGCGATAACCTTCTGTTGGCATTCAAATCCACTGCTAGCAGTACACTATCCGACATTCCTAAAGTGGCTCGCCCAAATGCAGCAGGGAAATTCACAGACCTTCTTAAGCGGGTTGAATGGAGTTCCACCAACTAGAACCCGAAGGCACCAACCAAGCATGTCGCAACCTCTCTTGTTCGGCAATGTCTGTCTGGCAGTTCCCTGAAAGACGAGGCAAACTGCTAACCATGTTCAGTTTCAAGGCATGCGCAACACCCAAGAACTATAAATGGTGTCCCTCTCCCCATCATCGCGAGGATACAGATCAAAGAGGTAGATTCGCGCAAGAAAAGATCCCACTGAAAACTAGAAAATATTCCGCACAGTAGCAAAAAAATCGAAGAAGGTAACACATGTGAGGATCAATACGAATAATTACAAGTGATGACACAGTAGCTCGCCCCCAAGGATGAGAAACCACGGCCAAGCCTAAGAGACAAGCATCCAACCAGACACCCATAGCCATATCAACGACCAACCCTGAGGAGACCCCATCATTGGAACAATTAATTTGCCAGAATCAAAAGTTCTATAAGGCGATCGTGTCATTTCCAGCAGGACTGCAGGAGGATTACAACTGAATTCGACCTCCGCACCACAAGAGATGGTAAATCCAGTACTCGGAGAATCTGCATCATTCTCTCACCGAGTTACAACTTTCGACAACAATTGCCTGGCTGGAACGAATCCCGAAGAAATAAACTTTCCTTTTTGGAGCCCTCACTATGTCTTTGAAGAAAGGGATGGGGAATCAGGGCCCATTGCATTGGAAACACTCTTCACCGTATCGTTGGCCAAAGCAGCAGTGAGAACATTCGCCTAAGCTGGCTCCACTTTACTCCAGCCACACCAACTGGCTTTGGGTCCTCTCAAGGCAGTGGAAGACTGCACACCATTGCGGCAAGGGACTACATCAGGGACCTAAACCAGAAGACGAGGCCATATCAAACTTGATTTTAGAATGCCTTTAATATGGTGAAAGAGAGATGCCGTTTTGCCAGCTGTTCGGGTTCATTCCCCAGTCTCTTTCCTTCATTTCAGCCGCTACCGAAACCCTCAATTCTTTTGTTGGAGAACATGAGAATCAATCATCAGAGGGTGTTCACAGGTGACCCACTCGCTCCACTTCCCTCTTCTGCTTGGCAGTAAGAAACTAACCTTCCCTTCAGCCTACGCAGTGAGCTCAATATCTGGTACCTGGATGAGGCACTCTGCCGGTCTGAAAAGGCCCTGGTGGGGGACCTCAACTGGTGACAACACAGGAGAAGGACATGGGAACTCCGTCTCCACAAACCCTCCAAGTGTGAAATTATCACAGCAAACCAGGAAATAATCAAGCAGTGAGAAAGAATCCTCCCAGAAGTCTCAACTACAACTCCGTCCCAACAGTACCCTCTGGGGGCACCGCTGGTCCACCAGGCCCATCGATACTGTCCTCAGGGACAAATAAAATGACCCTGATGAGAATGGAGAGAGAATAACAAACTGATGCCCATGATGCTCTGTATCTCCTACAAGGTGGCTTACTATGCCAAGACTCACTTACTTCTTGAGGTGTGCACCCTCTTGACAACTCAACACTCGATGAAATATGACGCACCACCTGAGATCAACTTTAGAAGAAGGCACTGAACCTGTCACTAAGAGGATGAGCAATGGGATCAGGCAACCCTCCAGAGGCGACTGGAGGTATAGGTAGTGCGTACAGCAACGCATGTTGCTTACCTGCTTTTCCTGTCTTCGTGTTTGGCTTCCCCAGTGCATTAGTCCAAGAAGATAGTGCCCGAACGCTTGAGAGACGTGATAGGAGCTCAAGACCGCCAGGTTTTACTGAAGCAGCGATTCGTGGACACCCTTACAGACTCCTCCAGTAGACCAGCTCCTCCCAAACAGCACAACAAGTCCCACCGGACAAACCGATCAAGGAAAAAATCGCCAACACAATGCTCTCCAATGCTCAGGAAAGAGTAAAGCTCGTCTCCAGACAGTGAAGGCACCACACTCAGGAGATTTCCTGTTAGCTATTCCCAATTTCTCCCTGGGCACCCGTCTCGACCCACAGGCCATTTCGGATTGGGGTTGCTCTTCTTCGCCTAGGCCCCCCATCCTCACGAACATAGGGTATTTGCTGCAGGGCTAAAGCTGATCAATTCGGACTTCCATGGTCTCGTGGGTCCACAAACAAGCACGAAGGGAAGTATGCCAGACCTGAGGAGGTCAATGACATAATAAAGAAAGCCACGCCACAGCCCAATGCCCAGCTCAACGGAACCCCAATACAGAGGTCTGATGAAGTCAAAAAGCGTCCTGATGGAGCCACTATGACTACCCAGGAAGATAAAAAGGCAGATTACCTGGGACTACACCTGTGCCGCTACCGTTGCAGAACACCTACTTGCCATACTCTGTAGTGGAAAGGGGGTGGAGCCTGCCAGCCAACAGGGAGACCCAGAAGATCCGAAAATATTAAGACCTTCCCCCTTGCTATAGCTTCATTCCTAGAGGGTCCCGGAGACCCTAGCATGGGGCAAGTGGTGCTCTAAAGTTTCCTCAAAGAGTTAGGTGCAAAGCTCATCATAGAAACCAAGACACAGGGCGACCAGCATTCCTCTTTCAGAGACTCAGTGTTGCGATCCAGAGAGTAATGCCTGCAGCCATTCCGGCACGCGGCCCACTGCAGGGGAGCTGGACGAAGTATTCGAGATGTAGCTCTGAGTTACCTATTGGTTTTTAACTTTCAGTTGTATTTTTGGAATGTTTGGCCATGTATTTTGTCTTTAAATAATACAAACTTGAAATATAGGGGTGGTAGGAGAAAAATATTCACAGCATTCAGGAGAACCTGAGTTTAACCCTGAAGCAAGTTTATTCTTTTCTCTGAGATTAAGGGATCCCTACGACAGTTCTAGAGGTGTACCTCCCTAAATTAAATTATATATATACAAAAAATTTAATAATATATATATAAATAAAAATATATATATATATATATATATATATATATATATATATATATACATAAATATATATATACATATATATCTATCATATATATATAAATAATACATATACAACACACAAACACAGTGAATCCCCCCGGTTTTTGGCCGGTATGGATACTGGCCAATTCCGAATCGAGCACTTTTTTTCGGTGAAAATTTCCACCCGATTTCGTGGCATCCATTGGGAAATTCGTTGGTACCCAGACCATTCACACTGGGCCACTTATACGTTTTGACTCACTCTTGGGCACATTATATGTCTTATTTTAGGTTAATATAGACATTTTCATTAATCCATGTACGATATTTTCTACAAAATTATATAAGAAACACTACATAGCATACAAACATGCAATGTTTATATGCTATGTAGGTGGAGGGTAAACATTACATTTTCTCTGGTCCAGCCTTAGAGAAAACTGTGAATCTGGCGTCTTACCCAGTCACTGCCCTTCATACACGTTTGTTTACAATTCTCGGCATGAATTATTCATTACTTCTCCCTTTGTTTATGATGGCATCTAAAGGTAGTTGCTAGAAAAGATTAAACTCAGTGAACATGGTATGTCACTGGTTATAATATGGCTGTGCTGTGCAATAATATGGTTGTGTAGTGTAGCCCATGGGGGCTACATACCTGTAACTACATCTACCGGCTACCTACACTGACTTCCTACAAATAAATACTACTCACCTCTCGCCTTACACTAAGACCATAAAATATTTTAAGGTAAGTAATGATGAACTACTGTGCGTAAAAGAAAGAAGGGAAAGAAAATCTTAAGAGAGGTCCATGAGTTGGTTGAGGGGCTCTTGAATTAAGGTAATTGGATCTGTGCTCCAGTTCCCCAAATTAAGCCTGAATGCCTTCCACATCTCCCCCCCCAGGCGCTGTATAATCCTCCGGGTTTAGCGCTTTACCCCTTGATATAATAAATAATAAATCCTAGATAGGCGTTGATACCTGAAGTCCTTATGGAGGAGGATTCCCCCTCCTCCTCCCCTTCTTCATATACCAGCAGTCTTCAATAAAGGTATGAATGTTCATTTATCATTAAATTTAGTTTACCTGAGTGAGTTTTGGGGGTCAATGCCCCGTGGCCCAGTCAGAGACCATGCCTCATGGTGGATCAGGTCTGATCAACCAGGCTGTTACAGCGCTGCACACAAAGCGGAACATACGAACCACAGCCGTTTGGTCAGGTACTGACTTTAGGTGCCTGTCCAGTGCCTTCTTGAAGACAGCCAGGGGTCTATTGGTAATCCCCCTTATGTGCGCTGGGGAGGCAATTGATCAGTCTTTTGGGCCCAGACGCTTATGTTCTTCTCTCGTGTACCCGTGCCGCCCTGCTTTTCATCGGGGGAATGGTTTTGCATCTCCTGCCGAATCTTTTGCTTTCATAGGGAGTGATTTTCGTGTGCAGGTTTGGTACCAATCCCTCCAGGACCTTTGTGGCATGCAAAGAGTACATAACCTTTATTCGGCGCATGTACACACCCTCACTTACAGGCTATCTTCCCAACCAGTGAACCAGGTTGCAAAGAGTTTGAAATGATGGGCCCCGTCCGTCAACCTAGTGACCAGGTTCTAACCAATAAGAAATGGTTATGGCAATCGGCAGAGGTTAATGTGGGTCCCGCCACACCTGTCCTGCCCTGGTCATTCCCATTCTATAGCTGGGTTGAAGCACGGTCTGCTATCTTGTGGCTCTATTCTGCCTTGCTTACCGGGGAGTGCACAATACTTATCACTGTACATAGTGTACATATTCAGTTTCTAAATTGTGAAGGATAATATTAAGTCTAAACTTTTTCTGCTGTTTATTTTGCTCCCATTACCACAGGGATAACAGCCATTTGGAAATCCTGGGTGTAAAAACCTTCAAGTGAATATTATCAAGTCTCTCTCTACGCCAGCGTGTCAAGGGAATACAGATCACGGACCTTCACCGTTCCCAGTAAGTTTAGTGCCTTATCGTACTTATATGTGCCAAGACAGTTCTTTGCACACTCTCCAGGTCTGCAATGTCGCCAGCCTTGAAGGGGGCCGCTAGTGTACAGCAGCATTCCAGCCTAGAGAGCACAAGCGTTGAATGAGAATCATCATTGGTTTGGGTGTCCCTAGTTTGAAGTTTCTCATTATCCATCAATCATTTTCTCTACGGATGAGGTAGATACATTGTTGTGGTCTTTGAAGGCGAGATCCACTGACATAATCACTCCCAGGTCCTTAACATTGCTTTTCCGCTCTATTGTATGGTTAGAATTTGTTGTATACCCTGATACAATTTTAATTTCTTCAAGTTTCCTATATCTGAGTAGTTGAAATTTCTCCTCGTTGAACTTCATATTGTTTTGAGTGGCCCATTCAAAGATTTCGTTGATGTCCAACTGGAGTCTCGCGGTGTCTTCGATGGAGGTCACTGCCATGGTAATCTGGGTGTCATCTGCAAAGGAAGACATGGAACTATGGCTTACATCTCTATGTCAGAAATGAGGATGTGGAATAGAATGGGAGCGAGTACTGTGCCTTGTGGAACAGAGCTTTTTCCGTGGCTGCCTGGGACTTTACTCTGTTTACTATTACTCTTTGTGTTCTATTTGTCAGGAAGTTGTAGATCCATCTACCAACTTTTCCCGTTATTCCTTTATCACGCATTTTGTGTGCTATTACACCATGGTCACACTTGTCGAAAGCTTTTGCAAAGTCTGTGTATACTACATCTGTATTTTGTTTATCCTCTACAGCATCCAGGACTTTGTCATAGTGGTCCAGTAGCTGGGACAGGCAGAAGCAACCTGCTCTGAACCCGTGTTGCCCTGGGTTGTGTAATTGATGGGTATCTACCTAAGTGGTTGGCGATCTTGCTTCTTAGAACCTTCTCAAAGATTTTTATGATATGGGATGTTAGTCCTATCAGTCTGTAGTTCTTTGCAAATGCTTTACTGCCACCTTTGTGGAGTGGGGCTATGTCTTGTTTTAGTGTGTGTGGGATGACCCCTGTGTCCATGTTCCCTCTCCATAAAATGCTGAAGGCATGCGATGGGCTTCTTGCAATTCTTGATGAACACGGAGTTCCATGAGTCTGGGCCTGGGCAGAGTGCATGAGCATGTCATTAATTGCCTCTTGAAAGTCTTGTGGAGCTAGAATAATATCCGAGATTTTTGGGATGACCAAATTTTGGGTTTCGTTCATATCCAAGATTTTTAGGATGACCAAATTTTGGGTTTCGTTCATTTTGATTGTTGACCCTTAGTCTGGGCAGTGGCTCGCTGAACACTGAGTCATATTGGGACTTTAGTATCTCACTCATTCTGTGGTCTTCACCTGTGCCCATCCTCTATTAGGGCCCAATCTGATGTTGTTTTTCTCATAGATTTGATAAGAAAGAATATTTTTTTTAAATTCCTTTTAGCGTTTTTTCCTCTGATTTTTGTCATCCTATAATATTTCTGACTTAAGGTCAATATTTGCAGTTTCATTGCTTGCCTCACTTTGAATTTCAGACCATTGGCAAACTCGGGCGATTCTGTACTCTTCCTTCTTAGGTGCAATTGAGTCTCCTTGTAGTTAAATTTTGGTGGTTATTTTCAAGGAATGGTCTTTTGGCAAGCTGCTCCGAGAATTGAATTTTTTTGAGCTTGTATCTAATCATGTTGTTTAGGTTTCATCTTTACTGCTATTTCAACTTAGGACATGTTTGAGGTGGACTGTAGTTTCTGTTTTTGAAATGAACTTTTGTGAAAACCTTCATGCGCTCATCTGTTTAGTTCCGGAGCCCTGGACACATGTTACCTCTATATTTGTGTCTGAATGCATTGTCTTGATACAGTTTAATTGACTATCAGATCATCATTCTAGTGAACCCGATGGGGTTCGCGTTTTTTTTAGTCTTGTAGGCCTAATATTGCTGCACATTAAGGTGATTTGGCGAGATTTAATAGTTTCGTGTGTGTGTTGAATTTTCACCTGAGTCTGACCTCCTGGTGATCTCTGCTAAAACATTGTTTGCTATTTTAGTTGCCCTCAAGTTGAATCTTCCTAGTAGTAAGATATTGGGGGTAGGAGATGAGAGATTTTCCAGACAGTGGTCAATTTTCTCAAGCTGCTCCTGGAATTGCTCTGAAGTTTCATCTGGAGGCTTGTATACTACCACAATGACAAAGTTTTGGTTTCAATCTTTAGCCCAAACTTCACTAACATCATTGAGGTGTTTAGTAATTCTGTGCAAATGAGCGACTCTGTGACATACAGGCCAACCCCCCTTGTTGCCTGTTTAGTCCGTCGCATCAGAATAGGTTATAACCTGGGAGCCATATTTCATTGTCATAATGATCCTTTATGTGGGTCTCTGTGAGTGCTGCAAACACTGCATTTGACTACGTGAGCAGCCCCTTGATGTAAGGAATTTTGTTGTTTTTTGACGGCTTTAGACCCTGTATGTCTGCAAAGACAAATGTCGTATTGGTGGAATTTAGGGTTTTTTTTTTTTGCTGGCTCTAATATCTGTTGTTCTGGAGTAGAGGCCAATGTCTGTGCCTCTGCCCCAGAAGTTGTTTTCAGGTGGTGTAGGATTATTGTCATTTCTTACCAGTCTTTTTTCCCTCCTGGCCCTAAAAAACCTCTGTCCCTAGAGAGGTTGTGGCTCCTCTCTTTTGTTTCCCATAGTCTGGCTGGTCTGTGTCTTCTAGTTCCCTTTAGATGATGTGCCTGGAAGTATGCACTGTAGCATTTTCTTTCATGGAGTGATGAGTGACACATTTCTGGATGAAATAAGTTACAAGAAGGGAAGTTGCACTCTCCTGTTGTCATGTGGGTGCAGCATTTTTTGGGATGGTCAAAGGTGCATGTCCTACCTGTTTTACCAGATATACCATACCTGCAGATACATAGATTGTAATTCTGTTTGCTAGGATTTATTGTAGTTCCATTCGCTGCTGGTGCATTTATTTTTCCTGTTTCCTCCCTATCTCTCACCCCTGTATGGACATCAGTGCCTCCACCAGGTTTTGCTGGTAGTGTGTCGACACTATTCCCTGAGGCATCATCCCATTTTGATCCATCTCCAGCAGTATCTCTATTTTGAATGTCTGTGGACTGAATAACATTGTCTTCAGTGTCCTCCAATACAACACTAATACCCTTACGAGCACTGTCTCCTAAGACATCACTAGGACCCTCTGGAGCACTTTCCTCCAGGACAACACTAGCACCCTCAGCACTGTCCTCTAGGACAGCACTAGCACCCTCGGGAGCACTGTCCAAGACAGCCCCGTCCCTACCACCCATCTTATTTTCCCAGCTGTCGTACCATGCTGACATATCTTTCAAGAAGGATGTTTTATTGGTGTTCTTGTCTTTTAATATAATGTCATTTCCTCATACAGGTGTATCTCGTTTGAGCAGACCCAAAAACATCTCTCTGAGTTTATGTCAAGTGTGGTCACTGGTTTAAAGTCCCTGCATATACCATGGGACCACTGACCACAGAGATGGCAAGCAATCCAGGCCTGTTTTTGTCCCTTACCCTCTCTGCAGACTACACAGATCTTCAGGGTGGTGGTCATCTTGCAATACTTGACAACTCTCCTAGCTAGCTAGTCTATAATTCCCCGAAGTATTTAATTTTTTGTAACAGTTCTTCCGATTTGGCTTTATAATGAAACCATTTAAATCCGCCCAAACCCAGCGAATCTGGACGAATCCAGTTAGTGGATCACTGTACAGTGGACCCTCGACCAACGATGGCATCAATTAATGATAAATCCGACTAGCGATACATTTTAACGCAAAAATTTTGCCTCGACTAGTGCTAAAAAACCCGACTAACGCTATTCGTTCCGTTCGAGACGCGTCCACTTTGGACTGAGCGCGCCTCACTTGTCCCATGGGTGCCAGTGTTTACAAGCCAGCCAGCCACCGCGGTCGCTTCCAAACATACAACTGGAACATTTCATATTATCACAGCCTTTGCAGTGATTGCACCTGCAAAATAAGTCACCATGGGCCCCAAGAAAGCTTCTAGTGCCAACCCTACAGCAAAAAGGGTGAGAATTACTATGGAGATGAAGAAAGAGATCATTGCTAAGTATGAAAGTGGAGTGCGTGTCTCCAAGCTGGTCAGGTTGTATAGTAAATCCCAATCAACCATCGCTACTATTGTGGGCAAGAAAACAGCAATCAAGAAAGCTGTTCTTGCCAAAGGTGCAACTATGTTTTTGAAACTGAGATCGCAAATGATAGATGTTGAGAGACTCTTATTTGTGTGGATAAACGAAAAACAGATAGCAGGAGATAGCATCTCTCAAGCGATCATATGTGAAAAGGCTAGGAAGTTGCATGACGATTTAATTAAAAAAATGCCAGCAACTAGTGATGTGAGTGAATTTAAGGCCAGCAAAGGTTGGTTTGAGAGATTTAAGAAGCGTAGTGGCATTCATAGTGTGATAAGGCATGGTGAGGCTGCCAGTTCGGACCACAAAGCGGCTGAAAAATATGTGCAGGAATTCAAGGAGTACATAGACAGTGAAGGACTGAAACCTGAACAAGTGATTAATTGTGTCAAAACAGGCCTGTTTTGGAAGAAAATGCCAAGCAAGACCTACATTACTCAGGAGGAAAAGGCACTCCCAGAACATAAGCCTATGAAAGACAGGCTTACTCTGTTGATGTGTGCCAATGCTAGTGGTGATTGCAAAGTGAAGCCTTTATTGGTGTATCACTCTGAAACTCCCAGAGTGTTCAGGAAAAACAATGTCCTCAAGGCTAATTTGTGTGTGCTGTGGAGGGCAAACAGTAAGGCATGGGTCACTAGGGACTTTTTCTATGACTGGTTACACCATGCATTTGCCCCCACTGTGAAAAATTACCTAATTGAAAAGAAATTAGACCTTAAGTGCCTCCTGGTATTAGACAATGCTCCTGGTCATCCTTCAGACTTGGCAGAGCGACTTTCTAGGGACAGGAGCTTCATTAAGGTGAAGTTTTTGCCTCCTAATACCACTCCTCTCCTGCAGCCCATGGACCAGCAGGTCATTGCAAACTTCAAGAAACTGTACACAAAAGCTATGTTTGAAAGGTGTTTTGTAGTGACCTCAGAAACTCAACTGACTCTAAGAGAGTTTTGGAAAGATCACTTTACCATCCTCAATTGTGTAAACATTATAGGTAAGGCTTGGGAGGAAGTGACTAAGAGGACCTTGAACTCTGCTTGGAAAAAACTGTGGCCAGAATGTGTAGACAAAAGGGATTTTGAAGGGTTTGAGTCTAACCCTGAGAATCCTATGCCAGTTGAGGAATCCATTGTGGTTTGGGGAAGTCCTTGGGGTTGGAGGTTAGTGAGGAGGATGTGGAAGAGTTGGTGGAGGAGGACAATGAAGAAATAACCACTGATGAGCTGCTAGATCATCTTCATCAGCATGAGGCCACACCTGAGGAAACTGCTTCGGAGGTGGGGATAGAGAAATTGAAGAAGTTGCCTACTTCTAAGATAAAGGAAATCTGTGCAATGTGGCTTAAAGTGCAAACCTTTATGGATGAAAATCACCCTGACACAGCTACTGCAAGCCGTGTTGGCAACCTGTACACTGACAATGTTGTGAAACACTTTAGAAATGTCATAAAGGAACGGGAGGTACAGGCCTCTATGGACAGATATGTTGTGCGACATAAGTCCAGTGACTCTGAAGCTGGTCCTAGTGGCATTAAAAGAACAAGGGAAGTAACCCCAGAAAAAGACTTGCTACCTCAAGTCCTAATGGAAGGGGATTCCCTTCTAAACTTAAAACTTGACACTTCCCCCCCCTCCCTCCCCATCAAGCATCACCAATCTTCATTAAAAGGTAAGTCAATTATTCTATTGTGTTTTTTTTTGTTTTATTGTTTTTGTAATTATTCATTGCTTAAATTTAAATTTTTTCTGGGAAATCTTTTTTTTTTCTATTTTTGGGTGCTTGCTGGTTTAATTTGATTTCCATTATTTCTTATGGGGAAAAAATGATTCGTTTTTTCCGAAAATTTTGCTTTACATGAGCTCTGGGAAACGGATTAAAACGTAAACCCGGGGGTAAAGTACATGTGCGTGTGTATAAAATTATAAACTATAATTTTTATATAAAATAGTATATATATACAGTGGACCCTCCCCTAACGAGGGCATCACAAACGTTGATCCGCCTGTGATACTTTTTAAACACAAAAAATTTCCTCGATAGCGTAAAAAAACTCGCTCAACGGATCGCCGAGAGGGTCCGTGGGGCCTAAAGCCAGCCTACTTTTCCCCCCGGTCATTTTTACAAGCCAGCCCCCGGGGTCACCCCAACTCAATGGGAACTTTTTCTTTATTACAGTGTTTTTAGTGATTTAAACCCCTGCAAAAAGAGGCCCAGGGGCCCCCCAAGAAAGCTTCTAGTCCCAATACAGGAATAAGAGTGAGAATTATTGGGATATGAAAAATAAAACACTGCAAAGTATGAAAGGGAGTGCGGTCTCCAGTGGCGGGTTGTATAGTAAACCCCAATCAACCATCGCTCTATTGTGGCCAAGAAAACGGCAACAAGGAAACTGTTCTTTTCCAAAAGGGGCAAATTTGTTTTGAAACAGGACGCAAGGATAGAAGATGTTTAGAAACGTTATTTGGGGTGAATAAAAAAAAACAGAAGCAGGAAAGCACACCCCAAACGATCAAGTCAAAGTGACCTGACCTGACTGGATGGGTGCATTGGGTTAAGCCGGTAGGAACTTGGGCCTGCCTCCCCGGGGCCCGTAGGCCCCTGCAGTGTTTTCCCTTCGTTCTTATGTTCTTATGTTCTTAATGAAAAGGCTGGAATTTTCATGAGGATTAATTAGAAAAAGCCTGCAACAGGATGATGTGATTTAAATTTAAAGGGCCCGCACAGTTGGTTTGAGAGATTTAAGAAGCGTAGTGGATAAATATGTGAAAGGGAATTTAGGCTCCAGTTCGGGCCACAAAACGCGAAAAATATGTGCATGAATTAAGGGTACATGACGGAAGGGCTGAAACCTGAACAAATTTTAATTGTGCGAAACAGGCCCGTTTTGGAAAAAATTCCCGCAGGACCTTTTACTCAAGAGAAAGGCACTCCCGAACATAAGCCTATGAAAACAGGGTTACTCTGTTAATGTGTGCCAATGCTAGTGGTGATTGCAAAGTGAAGCCTTTATTGGTGTATCACTCTGAAACTCCCAGGGCATTCAGGCAAAAGAATATCCTCAAGGCTAATTTGTGTGTGCTGTGGAGGGCAAACAGTAAGGCATGAGTCACTAGGGACTTTTTCTATGACTGGTTACACCATGCATTTGCCCCCACTGAAAAATTACCTAAATGAAAAGAAATTAATACATAGCATTGGAAATCTTCCTTATGAAGAGGGATTGAAGACTCTTAAGTTGCATTCGCTTGTTAGATGAAGAATGAGGGGAGACCTGATCGAGGTGTATAAGTGGAGGATAGGTGTTAGTGGGGGGGATATTGACAAGGTCTTGAGGATGTCTCTCCAAGAGAGAACCCGCAGTAATGGATTTAAATTGGATGGGTTTGGATTTGGAGAGGACATAGGAAGGTATTGGTTTGGAAATGGGGTGGTGGATGAGTGGAGCGGTCTGCCTAGTTGGGTTATTGAGGCTGGGACTTTGGGTAGTTTCGGATTTGGGTTGGATAGGTGCATGAGTGGGATGGGTTGGATTTAGGTGGGACTTTCACATCAGAGCTTGTTTCTTGGGTAGCATTGAAAATTGGGTTGGTCAAATGTTTGTTAGTGGGATGAATTGTAAAGGACCTGCCTAGTATGGGCCAACAGGCCTGCTGCAGTGTTCCTCCTTTCTTATGTTCTTATGTTCTTAAGTGCCTCCTGGTGTTAGACGCCGGAAAAGGACTTGACACCTCAAGTCCTAATGGAAGGGGATTCCCCTTCTAAACACTAAGACCATCAACACTCTCCCCTCCTCCCATCCCATCAATCATCACCAGATCTTCAATAAAGGTAAGTGTCATGTAACTGTGCATGTCTTCTTCAGTTTGTGTGTATTAAAATTAATATTTCATGTGGTAAAATTTTTTTTTTCATACTTTTGGGTGTCTTGCACGGATTAATTTGATTTCCATTATTTCTTATGGGGAAAATTAATTCGCCTAACGATAATTTCGCCTAACATTGAGCTCTCAGGAACGGATTAATAGCATTATGCGAGGGTCCACTGTATATATAATATTAATATATATATATATAATATATATATATATATATATATATATATATATATATATATATATATATATTTTATATAATAATACACACACACACACACTCACACAGTGACCCCTCAGGTAATGGTATTCATCCGTTCCAGAGAGCTTGCCTCTAACCGATTTTGCCTTTAGCCGAATTAATTATCCACATAAGAAATAATGGAAATCAAATTAATCCGTTTCAGACAGCCGAAAGAATTAACAAAAAATATTTTTTAAAGATTAACCCTTTGACTGTCGCAGGCCCCTTTCTGAAACTGTCATTCTATGTCGATAAATTTTTGAAAAAAAAAAAAAAAAAAAAAAAAAAAAAAAATCTTATGAAATGATAGAGAATCTTTTCCCGATGGTAATGACACCAAAAGTTCGAAATTTGGTTGAAAACTCACGGAATTACACTCCCGCAGAGTTAGCGGTCTCGGTGACATATGCATATCGGCGATTTCGCCGACTTTGAGCCCTGTTTTCAGCCAATTTCGTTGTTCCAGTTGACCAAACTCATAGCTATTTCTTTAGACCTCCATTTCATCTATCAGCTGAGTACAAGAAACCGTCCATTTACCAATTCGAACTACCCAATATAGTGGTCAGAAATTGGCAATTTGGCCAATTTCATGCATATTAAAAAAGATGCCAATTTCAAAATAGGGTCCAGAATAAACAAGGTAGACATTCTTGGCACTAAAATAACATATCCTCTGTTCATTAGTCACATCTCTAGGCCCCTCTTATATTATTATTGCTTTCTATTTTGATTTTTTATTCATACAAAAAATACAAAATTTACTTTTATGCAGACTACTGCATTATTGTAAAAATGGTATAAATAATATCAGTGCACTAGTGAAAGAATATTAGACTCCCCAGTTGACGTGTATTGGACGTGTGGTGTAATTTGTTTACTCTTGAACATTGGTAAAAATCGAACATTTCTGCTACTTTGAGCTCAGTTTCAAGGTCGTTTTCATCGTCAATGTAATGAAAATCATCTCTATTTCTGTAATATGTTTTCCATTTTATCTCCTAAGACCATGAAAATGCGAATACAACGATAAATACTATACGAAAATACACCTCAAAGTCGGCGTTTTAATCCAAAAAAACGATCAGAATTTTTTTTTCTCTCATTACGCACTGTGTGCTGCAGTATTTTTTTTATATGGTGCACACTGACCACACAGACCCATTCTCTCACATGTGGGCCTACCAGCTTTCTCCCGCTTGATTTGAAGCCGCTAGAATTATTGAGTATATATACGTCAGAAACAGTGGCGCGTAAGACGCATTTATACGGCGTAAACAGTCAAAGGTTAAATATAGATATACAGTGGACCCCCGGTTAACAATATTTTTTCACTCCAGAAGTATATTCAGGTGCCAGTACTGACCGAATTTGTTCCCATAAGGAATATTGTGAAGTAGATTAGTCCATTTCAGACCCCCAAACATACACGTACAAACGCACTTACATAAATACACTTACATAATTGGTCGCATTCAGAGGTGATCGTTATGCGGGGGTCCACTGTACAGTAAGGCCCCGCATTACGGTGTTTTGCCTTACGGCGTTCCGCTAATACGGCGATGTCAAATTATGACCAAAATTTGCTATACGGCAAGCTGTCTTTTAAATACGGTGCCCCCCACCTGGTTTGTTTACATTTTCCGTGACCACATCTATTATGTCAGGAAACTTTCCAAAATTTAAAGTGTTTTAAAGTTACTGCATATTTTATATGTACAGTGAACCCCCACATAACGATTACCTCCGAATGCGACCAATTATGTAAGTGTATTTATGTAAGTGCGTTTGTACGTGTATGTTTGGGGGTCTGAAATGGACTAATCTACTTCACAATATTTCTTATGGGAACAAATTCGGTCAGTACTGGCACCTGAACATACTTCTGGAGTGAAAAAATATCGTTAACCGGGGGTCCACTGTACTCTGATAATTATACTTATGCGTACCTGTACTTAAATATACTTGCACACTGTGCTTTTGTGCAGGAACACATTAAAATCGCTAAGTCTCTCTCTACTCATGACGCCAATACTACGTAATAAATCACTCTTGGGCACACTAAATATCTTATTTTGCATCTATATAGGCATTTTCATTAATCCATCTATGATATTTTCCTCAAAATTATATATGAAACCCATTACATAGCATATAAACATGATACATACACTCAGAATAAAAATTGATGTAAATTTGATATTTGTTTACAAAGCAGCTACTGGGGGGTAACTGTAGAAAAATATTCTTTTCGTATGCCTTTACTCTATGTATAGCAATTCTCGACCCTTGTGGGTTTAGTGCTTTTTATAATAATAATAATAATAATAATTATTATTATTATTATTAATAATAATAAAATAATATTATTAATAATAATAATAAAATATTATTTATTATTATTATTTTTAAATTATTATTATTATTATTAAATATTATTATCTTCACTCTAAAAATGGTGTGCTGCTGTTTGTTTATTCTGAACTAACTTGTACACAATGTAAGAGTATTTGTATTGTGAGGTAATTATTATTTAACCCTTTCAGGGTCCAAGGCCCAAATCTGGAGTCACGCACCAGTGTCCAAAGAATTTTCAAAAAAAAAATTTGTTATTTTTTCTTATGAAATCGTAGAGAATCTTTTTGTGAAGGTAATAAAACAAAAAGTATGAAATTTGGTGGAAAATTGACGAAATTATGCTCTCGCGAATTTGATGTGTCAGCGATATTACGAATCGGCGATTTTGCCAAACTTTGACTCCCATTTTAGGCCAATTACATTATTCCAATCAACCAAATTCTTAGCATTTCACTAGTATTACTTCTATTCTATCGATTGAGCACAAGAAATCGCCAAGTCAACTTTTTCCAACTACAAAATAAAGTGATCGGAAATTGTTAATTTGGCCAAATTTTAAAACACAAAGTTCAAAAATATTCCAAATTTAAAATAGGTCCAGAATGAACAATGTAGGCATTCCTGGCACTAAACTAACATTTCCTCTGTTTATTTAGTTAGTTTTGAGGCTTTACAAATAAATTCCCATTTTGATTTTTTTTTTCACATAATGAATTTTTTATCACACCAAAAATAGAAGATTCTGTTATGGCAATACTGTATAATTTTTATAAATATCATCACCATATTTGTGAATGTATATATTAGACCCCACCAGCTGATGTGTATTAGACGTGTGAGGTCGTTTGTTACTCTTGAATATCGGCAAAAATTTAAAAATTTCCGCTACTTTGAGTTCAGTTTCAAGCCATTTCCAATGCTAAAACCAATCAAAATCATCTCTATTTCTGTAATATGTCTTCCATTCTATCAAATGAGACCAAGAAAATCGCAAATACAACTATAAAAACATACGAAAAACACTGCAAAGTTGCTGTTTTAATCGAAAAATCATGATTTCAATTTTTTTCTCTCATTATACACAGTGTGCTGCAGGATCTGTTTTATGTGGTGCACACATACCACATAGATGTATTCTCTCATATCTAGGCCCAAATGTACCACTCACAGTTTATCAGAGTGAGCTGAGCTCATGGGTAGATCTACGGTTTGGACCCTGAACGTAAAGCCGTAGATCTACGGGACGGACCCTGAAAGGGTTAAAATAAAAAAATATTGAGGTAAATGTTTTACAAACTCTTACAAATGGACGTGAATGAACTAAAAGTAGACACATATTAATACGCATTTCGCCTGACCAAGTGATCGTCCATTACTTGTTCAGTTTGTGTTCTTACATTGTCTCAACTCTGTATCTCGTTCTCTCTCTCGTTTACTCTTTCGTTAACTAGTTGGCTCTCATTGACGATGGCGTCTAAGGTTAGCTGTAATAAAAAGAGAAGTAGTAAGCCTCTTGCTTTAAGTGCCAAGTTAGAGGATGATGGTGTGCCATTTTGATTTTATTCAATAAACACCCTGCCACTCACCTCTCACACGTTAATATTAATATTTTAAGGTAAGTAATAAGTGTACTCTGGGTGTATCTTACCTTTTATTGTGTTTTTAATGCCTATTTCTATTGCTAACTTAGTGTAAACTTGTTGTCTGGCATTTATTGCATATTTTATATGCTCTGATAATAATACTTGTGGAGCCAGGTGGAGGGACAACATTATGTTTTCTCTGTTCAGCCATCAGAGAAAACGTGTATGAATCTGCGTTTGGCCCAGCCACTCTCCCACTCTGCTTTTGTTTACAATTTTCGGCATGAATTATTCATTACTTCTACCTTCGTTTATGATGGCATCTAAAGGTAGTTGTTAGAAATGATTAAATTCAGTGAACAAGGCATGTCGATGTTAATAATATGGCTCTGGGTCACAGTGTAGGTAGCCAGTAGGTGTAGCCCAGGCTACACCTACCGGCTACCTACACTGACTTTATACAAATAAATACTACTCACCTCTCTTCCTATATTAACCCTTTGACTGTCGCAGCCGTATATATACGTCTTATGAGGTACCGTGTTTGACGTATATATACTCGTAAATTCTAGCGGCTTCAAATCAAGCAGGAGAAAGCTGGTAGGCCCACATGTGAGAGAATGGGTCTGAGTGGTCAGTGTGCACCATATAAAAAAAATCCTGGAGCACGCAGTGCATAATGAGAAAAAAAAAACTCCGACCGTTTTTTTTAATTAAAATGCCGACTTTGTGGTCTATTTTCGTATAGTATTTATGGTTGTATTCTCGTTTTCTTGGTCTCATTTGATAGAATGGAAAACATATTATAGAAATAGCGGTGATTTTGATTGACTTTACTATAAAAAGAACCTAGAAATGGAGCTCAAAGTAGGGGAAATGTTTGATTTTTGCCAATGTTCAAAAGTAAACAAATGATGCCATTGTCCAATAAATGTCCAACTAGCCATTCTAATATGCAGTCATGAATGGGTTGATGTTATTTATACAATTACATATTACAGTATTGTAGTACTCTGCATAATAGTAAGTCTTCTATTTTTTGTTTGAATAACAATTCAAAATAGAAAGCAAGAGTAATATCAGAGGGGCCTGGAGACATGACTGATGAACAAAGAAAATGTTATTTTAGAGCCAGGAATGTTTGCATTGTTCATTCTGGACCTTATTTTGAAATTTTCATATTTTTTAGTTTTCGTGAAATTGGCCAAATTGCAAATTTCTGACCACATTATTAGGTAGTTGAAATCGGTAAATGGGCAGTTTCTTGTACTCAATCGATAGAAAAAATGGAGTTCTAAAGAAATAGCTATGAGTTTGGGCGACTGGAACAATGGAATTAGCCGAAAATAGGGCTCAAAGTGGGCGAAATCGCCGATTTGTAAACAGCGCCGAGGTCGCTAACTTCGTGAGAGCATAATTCCGTCAGTTTTCTATCAAATCTCGTTTTTTTGGTGTCATTACAATCGGGAAAAGATTCTCTATCATTTCATAAGAAAAAATAATTTTTTTTTTTTAAATTTTGCGACACCAGGAGACTCCTCAGGATTGGGGGTTGCGACAGTCAAGGGGTTAAGACTACACATATTTTAAGGTAAATAATGAGTGTACTGTATGTGCATTTTACCTCTCTGGGATGTTTTAAATATCGTATACAGTGGACCCCCGGTTAACGATATTTTTTCACTCCAGAAATATGTTCAGATGCCAGTACTGACCAAATTTGTTCCCATAAGAAATATTGTGAAGTAGATTAGTCCATTTCAGACCCCCAAACATACACATACAAACGCACTTACATAAATACATTTACATAATTGGTCGCATTTGGAGGTAATCGTTATGCGGGGGTCCACTGTATTAACCCTTTGAGGGTCGACAGACCCTCTCAGAAACTAGTTCTCAGGGTCGGCCAAATTTAAAAAAAAAAAAAAAAAAAAATTCTTATGAAAAGATAGAGAATCTTTTCCCGATCATAATGACACCAAAATTATGAGATTTGATGGAAAAGTTACGGAATTATGCTCTCGCGAAGTTAGCGGTCTCTGCAATGTTTACGCATCGGCAATTTTGCTCACTTTGAGCCCCATTTTCGGCCAATTCCACTGTACTAGTCGACAAAAAACATGAATATTTCGCTAGAACTACATTTTTTCTATTGAATAAGTGCAAGAAACCACCCATTTACCATTTTCAACTATCCAATACAGTGGTCAGAATTTAGCAATTTTGCCAATTTCACACAAAATTAAAAAAATGCCAATTTCCGAATAGGGTCCAGAACAAGAAATACATTCCTGGCACTAAAATGACATTTCCTCTGTTCATTAGTCACGTCTCAAGGCCCCTCTTACATTCTTTTGCTTTCCACTTTGAATTTTTATTCTCACAAAAAATAGAAGATTTACTGTTATGCAGACTACTGCATTAGTGTAAAAAATGGTATAAATCATATTGGCGCACTTGCAAAAGAATATTAGACTCACCAGTTGACGTGTATTGGACGCTTGGCATGATTTGTTTACTTTTGAACTTTGGTAAAAATCGAACATTTCTGCTACTTTGAGCTCAATTTCAAGGTACTTTTCATTGTAAAACCAGTCAAAATCATCTCAATTTCTGTGATATGCCTTCCATTCTATAAAATGAGACCAAGAAAACTAGAATACAACAATAAATACCATACGAAAATACAGTGCAAAGTCGCTGTTTTATTCCAAAAAAACGGTCAAAGTTTTTTTTTCTCATTATGCACTGTGTGCTGCAGGATTTTTTTTATACTGTGCACACTGACCACATAGACCCATTCTTTCATATGGAGGCCTACCAGCCTTTTCCCGCGAGATTTGACGGCGCTAGAATTTATGTGTACTAGTACGTCAAAAACCCCTGCGTGTAAGACGTACTAGTACGTCCGAAACCCTCAAAGGGTTAAGTATGAGACGGGGAGCCAGTGCTACCTACACCTGGGCTACCTGCACCTGACTTTCTACAAATAAGTACTACTCACCTCTCTCCCTACATTAAGATTACAAATACTTTAAGATAAGTAATGAATTTACTGTGACTGTATTTTACTTTGTGTGTTTTTAATGCTTAGTTCTATTACTAACTTAATATAATTTATGAAAACTTGTTGTCTGGCATTTATAAAGGGAAAAAAAATGGGTTCTCCCTTCCGGCGAGTCTGCTTTCCGCGACAGCCTGGAACCTAACCCCCCGTATAATTGGGGCCCTGTACATACAGAAACAAGACAAATAAATATAAAGCACTAAAAAAATGGTAAAAAAACTTTTAACTCACATTTACCTTTATTGACTTTTGTTGTGTATGGAAGCAGGAGGGAGAGGTAGATGATATATTATGCTTCAATATGACACTAAATCACTCTATGGCTTATTTATCTATCAAATTCTTTTGATATGCAAAAAACAATAGTAATAACATAAAAAATATTTATACCTGAATGAATAAAATATGTCATAATGCACGTAGGAGAAGTTTTGGGGTGGTTTTTGGGGTTTTTAAAAGGGGCCCTGAGAGAAGCTGTATTTTAGGGGGGTGTGGGGGAAAGCAGAATCCACTCCCCTATTCACACTTAAACATGTATGTATAATTTTATAAGAATATTTACTTTTTTAATTTTTAAAATAAGAAATTTTACTTTTTAATTTATAAATAAGTTTTTTCAGGTATCATAATACGTTACGTACATAGATTATCTACATAGCAGCATGGTAAAGTGCTAGGATAACAAAAAAAATCAGATGACTAATATTTCCAGGGGGTCCTTTTATTTTTACCTTATTTTTACTTTTTACTCACTTTTATTTTACACTACCCGAGAGTTAGTTTAATTAGTTGTTTGATGGAAAGATCACATCCAACAACTTGGAGGTTACTTTATTGTTTTTCTATTGCTTACTCGCTTAACTTTCTTGCTACAATGTTAATTCTAACCCTTTTTCGCTGACTGGCACAATAGCCTTTATCGATACCTGCTGCTTTTGTACGTACATATATAGAATCACTGAATCACGCAGAAGGGACATTCTCCCCTTTCTCTTCCTCTTCCACTTTGGTACTTTCACAGTTTTTTCTTTTTAAATTTTATTGTACTTCTTTTCCCTTTTTTCCCCGGGGTGGCACAGAAGCTTTCTTTGGCCCATGGGGGCTTTTTTAGCAGTTACAAGCACTAAAAAAAAATGGAATAATACAAAAATATCGCATGTATGCATGGAATCCCTCCTCCCGGTTGTAAACAATGGCCCTGGCTTTATGTGGACTCAGGGGTGTGGACAGTTAGGGACGAATGTCCCAACCGATTTTTTGGGTGTTTGCCCAGCCCTATTTTTAGAAAAAAAGTGCCGCTATCCAATTTTGGGATTAGCCGATGCCGCCATTTCCCAGGGTCCCCTGTATAAAAAAATAATTTTTAATTTAAATTATATTTTTATTAATATATTTTTATATAAAAATATATTTTATATATATATTTATATATTAAATTTTATATATATAATAATAAAACAAAACCCGTGGACCCCGGTTTTAAAGAAATTTTTCATTCCGAAATATGTTCGGTGCCGATGAACGAATTTTTTCCCATAAGGAATATTTTGAATTAGATTATCCTTTCAACCCCCAAACATACCTACAACCCCCCTACATAAATACACTTACAAAATTGGTCGCATTGGGGGGGATCTAACCGGGGGTCCCCGTATTTATTATATATAATATATAAATATATATAAATTTTATATATATATATAAATATATATATATATATATATATAAAAAATATTTCAAATTCCAAAACAGGCCAAAATATCACAAAATGTTCTGGCTGCAGAATGCCCCAGAAAAAATAGATTTTTCCAATCAAACCCCCCCAAAAACCTTCAAACACCTACAACTTAACCCAAAAGGGCCGCTTTGGGAGAAAAGGCTTAACTTTTCAAATTATTGATTATATTATAAAATTTTAACAATGCGGAAATTCCAAGACAGGGCGAAATTTTACACAAACACTATCCTTTTTGGGGCCAAAAGTGTGCTACCCACATCCAAATTTTCCCCAAAATTTTTAACACCCCACCTTTTTTTTGGTTTTTAGGGGGGAGTCTCCTTCCCCGGATCAGTGTTTTTCCACCCACCCCAAAGTAACCTCAAAACGGGGGGGCGTTTAAAAACGCCCCTTTCTCAAAAAGGGGTTTTTGCCGAAAAAAATCAACCCCTGGGGAAAAAATTTTCCAAAATTTCTTCCTAAACTTCCAGGCCCACCCCCCTTTTCATTGTTTTCATCTGTTCTGCGGTTTTCCACATGTTCCCCCCCAAAACAGTTTTTTGGATTATTCCACTTTTTTATTGCTTGCCCTAAAAAGCCCCCATGGGGCCCCAAATTTCTTCACAATTTATCAATGCTTAAAACAAAATAAATAAAAAAAAACCTATTTTTTCTAAAGAAAAAATTTTGTCTAATAGGGCAAACTTCCTACAATTTGTCTTTTTGAACGGGACAAAATATCTTAAAAAATTTTCTATCATCCTCCCTCTTATTTATCTATCACCATTCTTAATAGCTAAAAAACTTAAATTGAAACCTAAATTTTTTCTTGAATAAAATTCTTTTACAATGGAGGGGCCCTTAAATCTCCCAGCCCTTTTCCCCCCAGGCCAAAATACCTTGCATACCGTTTACTTTTATTTTTAACCCACCCCTTTAAATGCCATCAAAAAAACAAATAATAAAACAGCAAAAAATTTTTAAAACAAAAAACTTTTATTAAGAGGGGTCCTCCAACCAGTTTCATACACTTTCCCTCCTGGAAAAACGAAAAGCCCCCCCCACCACCCCCCCATAGCTTAAACATTGCAGTTTAATTAATAAATATTTCCCTTTATAAAATTTTTAAGAAAATTCAATATTTCAAAAAATCTTTTCATAAATTTTCATTTTCCCGTTTTTTTAATTCTTTTAATTACCCCCAATTTTTTCAGTCCCACAAACTTACTAAAAAATTTTTTTTTAATCTTTTTTATTTTTTGGGGAAAACTGAAAGACTTCTAATTTACATTATTCCTTATGGGAACAAATTCGTTCAGTAATGGCACTCAAACAGCCTTCTGGAACGAATTATGGCTGAAACTCGGGGTACCACTGTATTAGTATTACATGTATTACTATGGCATTAAGACTAGAGGGACACTCATAGTGAATGAGTAACAAAGGCAGACTGAGTCACAAATGTATAAGTAAGTTTATTCAGGTACATTTATACACAAATACGGTTAAACAGATTATCATACATAGCAGTATATGTGTAGAGAACCTAGGATAACCCCAAAAAGTCAGACAGAGTAACTTATTTCCATGAGTGGCTGTGCCCTGCGGCAGGAGGATGGGTCTGGAACGGACAATTTCCAAGCAGATGTACGAAACCCGGGGTAAAATTTCGCCCCAAAAAGTGGTCAAAATCCAAAGTACATGATATCCCCACTGGACAAAATTCAGGGTCCCACTGTACAGTAGGGCCCCGCTCTACGGCGTTCCGATAATATGGCGATGTCAAATTATGACCAAAATTTGCTATACAGCAAGCGGTCTTTCAAATACGACGTGCCCCACCCAGTTTGTTTACATTCTCGGTGACCACATCTATTATGTCAGGAAACTTTCCAAAATTTCAAGTGTTTTAACCCTTTGACCGTCACAGGCCCCTTTCTGAAACTGTCATTCTATGTTGCAAAATATTAAAAAAAAAAAAAAAAAAAATTTTCTTACCAAAATGTTAGGATTATTTTACAGAGTGTTTAAAGCCTAAAAATTTTTTTTTGCCATCAGTACAGTGGACCCCCGGTTAACGATATTTTTTCACTCCAGAAGTATGTTCAGGTGCCAGTACTGACTGAATTTGTTCCCATAAGAAATATTGTGAAGTAGATTAGTCCATTTCAGACCCCCAAACATACACGTACAAATGCACTTACATAAATACACTTACATAATTGGTCGCATTCGGAGGTAATCGTTATGCGGGGGTCCACTGTACTTACCGAGATACTGAGGCGCAAAGTTGGCAGAAAATGAGCGGCATATGGCAACAGTGGCGAATGCCGCCCACCCGGTATTCTTTTATTTACTCCAATTCAAAGGTTTCTTGTATTTTCCAATATTTTTCTTTTCTAAGTAACTTATGTGGCCTGTGAGACCAAAGTAAGGTGCATTGTTCAAATATACACTCATTGTTTACAACACAATAACTGAACAAACATTATCACTATTAGGTTGTCTACAAAACTTGTTTACACAAACAAACAATACAAAACATTGTTTATTACTATTGTTCCATAATATATATACACGTGTACAGTCACTGAACACTTTCCTAGAACTGCTGCAGCTAGTGGAACTCTTTGAAACATGGGTATATGCAGAGTGGTACTTGACACTCATCACACATAAAACGAGTGTCTCTGTGTGATTGTGGGTGTTTTGTGGTATGTCCACATACAAAACACCTCTTCTGAGCACTTTTCTTGAAAGCAGTAGGAGGCAGTTGTATGGGGTAGTGATCACCATGCCTCAAACGAGATGGCGTGTGTTGGTAATTTCGTGGGCGCTGGTCTATTGCAGGTGTTGATCTTTGGTACTTGGCGATTATTTGTCTGATGACTGCCAAACAAAAGTCACCATATTTTGGTTTGTTGTTGGTCCTCAACTTGTATATGTTATAAGCATTTAGCATGGAAATATCAAGAAAATGGGAAAAAAGTTTCATATACCACTTATAACTCTTGCATACACAATCATCAAACCCAATCTGCATGTCACATTCGTCCACTAAGCGCATATTGAAGTTGTAGTCCATGACAGCTGCAGGTTTTAGAATGGGTTCATTGGTCTCTCTATTGTGCCTGCCAGTGTGTGCCATTTCGTTTCGGTGAACTGATGTCAACAATGTGACATCACGTTTGTCATGCCACCGATGATGTCATCGGCAGCAAAGGCCTGCACCTCACCTCTGCGAGTGCCAGCATCGAACCTTGGCATATGTTTACGATTACCATGCGCTGTGCCACACACGTCTGTCAGGTTCACTCGCAAGAAATCACTGAGTATGGGGCTTGTGTACCAGTTATCAGTATATAATATATGCCTCTTACCAAGATATGGTTCCATCATTGTTCTAACCACATCACCAGAGATACCCAATAACTTCCTGGTATCTCTCAATGTATTACTGGCAGTGTACACAATGATATCCAAAACAAGACCACTTTTGCAATCACACAGTACAAATAACTTTATACCAAAGCATTTCCTCTTGCTTGGTATGTATTGCTTGAATGAGAGTCTTCCTTTGAATAAAATCAAAGACTCGTCAATAACAAGCTTCCTGAAGGAATAAAAATATGTGCAACACTTTTGTTCCAGGTACATAAACACATTTCTGATCTTATATAACCTGTCGCTTCTGTCAGGCCTTGTTTTGTCTGAAAAGTGTAACATACGTAACAGGATCAAAAAACGATTCACACCTATAATGTCACTAAAACCTGGGGTTGAAATCAGGCATTCTGTTGACCAGTATGTGGTGACAATGTGCTTATACACATGTGGCATAAGCATTATTGTGGCAAAAAAGGGCACATCTCTGCCACAGTTGTGTCTTTCCACTGGTGTAGCTGTGATCTTGGTGAGAGAATTGTATTTGCTATGGTGTACTCATAGTATGTGTTGCTTTCCCTGACAATAATGTCCATCAGGGGTTCATTGGAGAATAACTGAAAGCATTCCAGTTCAGTAGCATTGTTCCCAAGTGTACACGATGGCCATATTCCACTTTGTGTTTCATCAAAGTCATGGGGACTGGGAACAAACTCTGTCACCTTCCTGCCAATCCCAGATGCAGTCTGCCGGTAGGTTCTGGATATTGAAACGTGGTTGTGGTTGTGCAGGTTGTGGGAGTGTGGGGTTGGGTGAGGCTTGTTGTAGTTGTGCAGAGTCAGCAGTGTCGGCAGTAGCATGGCCCGGTGCTGGTGCCACATGACTCATGCCACCATCACTATTACCACCACCACCTGCTGCCTCACTCACATCATTCATACCCATCGTAACAATATCATCATCTTCACTATCAGGTTGTGGTGTAGGGCCATGGGATGTGCTCCGAGATTTACTCCTTCCTCTTGGAACAGCATATGACACACTACAAGACTGCATGCTACATCGTACATACTGCCACTTCACTGGGAATATTCACCCTCACTGTCGCAACTAGAACTGCTTTCAATAGCTTTGAAATCACTATCACTATCACTTTCACTGCTCACATCTGAGTCTTGTACACAGGCAAATAGTTTCCTCTTTCATCCTGGTACAGGTGAATGTGAACGAGCCGGCCCAGCACAAGAGGTGGAAGGTCGTGGGTCATCTGGGTTTTCATCATTAATTACGTTATCCTGGGCACTGTTTTCAGTCACACCCGCTTGAAAACCATGGAATTCACTTTCACTGACACTTTCATCGCTGTTAGAGCTAACAATTGGGAACAAAAGACCTCTAATCCGCCGAGGAGTGAGGTCTTTCTTACTCAGGCCTGGGAAATGGATACAAGTGGTTCCACAATGCCCCGAGCCCAATTTTTTCA
>NC_069408.1:78152074-78201353 GCF_026875155.1 Cherax quadricarinatus
AATTTAAGAGGCTTTCCACTTCAGTAACGGGAAACCCGGGCACATGAACCCTTGTAGTCAAATGGGAAAAAGTCAAAAGTCGACCAACTCTAAATGGGAGGTAATAAAAAAGAAACCCGGTATGGGTTTAGGTCCCCCAAAACCTGGTTGTCCTGGTCAAGGCCGAAAAGGTTTTTCGCGGGTAAACTTATTCCACCTCTTAATGGGACAAGATTGGCCATCTCTATAGCGGGACGGGGGGAAAGCTGACCTCTTTGCTAAACACTTTGTTGGAAAAATTCAAGTTTCTTGATCCGAAAAGGGGACCTTCTTTGGTTTTAAAACCCGGGGGGAAAAATTGTGAAAAATTTGTCAGTGGTGACAAAAAAGGCAGAATGGATGTCCTACTTAAATCGCGGGAAAAAAAAAATTTGTGTGGGCCCAGATAAGGGGCCCCCAAAAGATTGCGGGGAAAAGGTTTGGCAGCCCCAGCTAGAAAGCCCCTCAAATTCGCATCTATTAGCATGCCTAGCAGTTTTTTCAATGACCTTCCTGGGGAAAAAGAGGTTTAATGTATCCCTTTTCACAAAGAAAAAGGCAGAGGGGGAAATCGCGACTACAGAACTATCACACTCCGTCAATCATGGCAAAATTCTTGAAAAAAATAATCTCACGACAGACGACAGGGGTTCTTCGATCAAAATCACTTTTTTGTGACCGTAAATACGGCTTCAGAAAAGGTTACTTGCTGCTGTTTCTTTTTAAAACCTTTCTATTAATTTAGCCCCAGACATTAGATAAATCAATGTCAGTTTGTTTTGTAGCACTGGACATTGCTCGTGCTTTCGACCGCATACGACACTAGGGACTCGTGGAAAAACCTGCAAGCTTTGGGGAATTGCAGGCTCAAACTTTTGGGTCCTTATTGAAAACCCTAAAGGAAATCAAAGGTATTTCTTAAGGGCAAAAGTAAAGTAAGCATTCTATGCCTCGAGCCTCGGGGTATGTTAATAGCATAATGATATCAATAAAAATGAAAAAAATTTGATAAAGGGGAAATGCTAGCCCAAAAAATTTCCCAATTTTCATCCTGTTCCAAAATTTCTATATTTCGGGAAACAAAAAAAAGGTTTAAAATGACCTGAATACGAAAACAATTTTTTTAGCTTGTAAATAAAGTTAGGAACCCGGGAAACCAAACCCTTGAAAAATTCTGTTAAAAAAAATGAGACAGAGAGACAGAACACACACGGAACACACACAGGCCAAGGCACGGCAAAACCAAACCACACACACACACAACCAAAAGGGCACAAAGCCACAGACAAGTTTTAGGCTAGGGGGCCCAAAGACTGCAAACCCACTAAGGGAAAGATTTGGGGTGAGTATAACACCGAGCATGTCTCCGGAAGCAACAAAATTCAGAAAACTGTTGCAGCATATGTGCCCCTGGAAAAATTTTGGAGAACGCTTTCCCGGGTACCTTGAAAGGAAATGGGTTCCCCCAAGCCCCACTTTCCCCGGGTTTTATGTCGGGCCCCATACTGGATTTTGGCAGCATTTTTGTTTGGAACCCGCACTTTTTTAAAGCACGTCAAAAAAAACTAGAGAAAGTCAAAGGTTTGCGACAAGGTTAGTTCCCAAACTAAGGGGGGGAAAGTTATGAAGAAAGATTTAAAGGGGGAAACGGCCTGACGACATGGAGGACAGGGGGGTCGGGGAGACTGATAACGAAAAAAAATTCTGCGTGGAAAAAAAACAAAGGGGGACCCAAAAACAGGATGTTCGAGGGAGGGGGAAAAAGGAAAACAAGAGGCCACAAATTGGGGAAATTTAAAACACAAAGAGTCAGAGAGATATTGGAAGTATTTCTTCAGTTTATAGAGTTGTTTAGGCAATGGGAAAAGGGCCCAGAAAATGACGTAGTGGAGGCAGGAACCATTTCACGTTTTAAGGGCGAGGTTTTTATTTAAAATCATGGAGCCGGGGGGGAGAGGGGCCCAGTTTGCAACCGGTTTAAGAGGCGGGGCCAGGAGCTAAGACTCGGGGCCCCCGCAAAACCCAAATAGGTGAGTTTCTCACAGAAAAAAACACACAAAAACAACACACACAACCCCAAAACACACACACCCCCACACAAAACACCAAACACAAAAACACAAAAACCCCACAGGCCCCCACACACACATACATAAAACACGACACAGGACACACAAAAACAAAAAAACACAGAAAACACGGACCCCCACAGGACACACACGGACACGGAAAACCACTCCCCAAAACGCCCGGCCAAAAGGGCAAAAACCCCAGACCCCACACAGACACAAAACCCCACAGACCAACACAGAAAACACATACCTAAAACAAAAACACACACACAAAACACAGACACCCCACAAAAAAAAGGGCACACACACAAAAAAACACACCCCAACACACAAACAACCCCAAACACACCGGGCCAACCCCGGCCGGGGGGGTTAAACCCCCAAATGGGGGCCTGGTTGGGGCGGGGGGGCCCAAGGGGCAGTTTTAGGGGGACAGTCAAATTTTTTCCCAAGGGGGAAAAAAAATTTGGGGGGAAAAAAGGACTCTTGAAGGTCCCTTTTGCAGATATGGGGTAAAATGGGAAAAAAATTGAATTTAAAAAAGGGAAAACAGGACCCTGGAAACCCTGGACGGTTGGCCCCTTTGGAGTAAAGGCCCTTTTTAAACCCCCCCTGCCCAAAGCAAAATGAAGAAAAAGGGGAAAAGGGGCAAAAGACAGCCCCGACAGAGGGAGTTTAAAAAGGAAAAGGTTGGAAAAAACCTTAGACCTAACAGGGAGAAAGGGGGGAAAGAAAAACCGACAAAAAATACCGGAGGAATTCAAACAAAAATGCCGGAAGGCCCTAAAAAGGGGGCCTTTGGAGCGGGGAGAGAGAGGGCCCAGTAGCAACCAGTGAAGAGGCGGGGCCAGGAGCTAGGACTCGACCCCTGTAACCACAAATAGGTGAGTACAAATAGGTGAGTACACAGACACAGACACACACACACACGCACGCGCGCACACCACACACACACACACACACAACACACACACACACACACACACACACACACACACACACACAGACCAGTGTCACTGACATGTATAGTATGCAAAATCATGGAGAAGACTATCAGGAGAAGAGTGGTGGAACACCTAGAAAGGAATGATCTCATCAACAGCAGCCAACATGGTTTCAGGGACGGGAAATCCGTGTCACAAACCTACTGGAGTTCTATGACATGTGACAGCAGTAAGACAAGAGAGAGAGAGGGTGGGTGGATTGCATTTTCTTGGACTGCAAGAAGGCGTTTGACACAGTTCCACACAAGAGATTGTGCAAAAACTGGAGGACCAAGCAGGGATAAACAGGGAAGGCACTACAATGGATCAGGGAATACTTGTCAGGAAGACAGCAGCGAGTCATGGTACGTGGCGAGGTGTCAGAGTGGGCACCTGTGACCAGCGGGGTCCCGCAGGGGTCAGTCCTAGGACCAGTGCTAGTTTTCTGGTATTTGTGAACGACATGACGGAAATAATAGACTCTGAGGTGTCCCTGTTTGCAGATGACGTGAAGTTGATGAGAAGAATTCACTCGATCGAAGACCAGGCAGAACTACAAAGGATCTGGACAGGCTGCAGACCTGGTCCAGCAATTGGCTCCTGAGATTCAATCCCCAAGTGCAAAGTCATGAAGATTGGGGAAGGGCAAAGAAGGCCGCAGACGGAGTACAGTCTAGGGGTCAAGACTACAAACCTCACTAAAGGGGAAAAAGATCTTGGGGTGAGTATAACACCAGGCACATCTCCTGAAGCGCACATCAACCAAATAACTGCTGCAGCATAGGGCGCCTAGCAAACCTCAGAACAGCATTCCGACATCTTAATAAGGAATCATTCAGGACCTGTACACCGTGTACGTTAGGCCCATATTGGAGTATGTAGCACCAGTTTGGAACCCACACCTAGCCAAGCATGTGAAGAAACTAGAGAAAGTGCAAAGGTTTGCAACAAGACTAGTCCCAGAGCTAAGAGTATGTCTACGAGGAGAGGTTAAGGGAAATCAACCTGACGACACTGGAGGACAGGAGAGATAGGGGGACATGATAACGACATACAAAATACCGAGAGGAATTGACAAGGTGGACAAAGACAGGATGTTCTAGAGATTGGACACAGTAACAAGGGGACACAGTTGGAAGCTGAAGACACAGATGAATCACAGGGATGTTAGGAAGTATTTCTTCAGCCACAGAGTAGTCAGTAAGTGGAATAGTTTGGGAAGCGATGTAGTGGAGGCAGGATCCATGCATAGCTTTAAGCAGAGGTATGATAAAGCTCACGGCTCAGGGAGAGTGACCTAGTAGCGATCAGTGAAGAGGCGGGGCCAGGAGCTCGGACTCGACCCCCGCAACCTCAACTAGGCGAGTACAACTAGGTGAGTACACACACACACAAACACACACACACACACACACACACAACATACACACACCCTCCACCACTTGACACAAACACTTGACACAAACACGTACCCCCCCCTCCCCTAACCACCTCACCTTAGCCACCTACCCCTCCCTCAAACCACCTAACCCCTCCCCAAACCGTCTAACCCCCCCAACTACCTTCCTCCCTCCAATAACCATCCTCCCCCTCCCCCATAACCATCCATCCCCTCTCTCCCTCAAACCATCTAACCCCCTCCCCCAACTATCTCTACCCCTCCAATAACCATCCTCCCCCTCCCCGACAACCATCCATCCCCTCTCCTCCTAACCACCTATTCCCCTCCCCCTAACCACCTGTCCCCCCTTCTGTGGAGCAACGGGGGAACCTAGAACCAGGATGAGGACAAGGGGCTCCAAGGACCAATCTGGGAGGGAGGAATGGGAGGTAGAGCTCAAAAAAGGGGAGGAAGACTGGGAAGGAGACTAGATGAGCTGGAAAGGAAGATGGAAGAGAGATTAGCAGCAGAATGCAGAAGGTGGAAGCAACAGGCCACAGCAGCAGAAATCAAGATAGAGAGATTAGAAGAGGAGCTGAGACATCTGAAACAGCACAGAGACAAAGATATTACATTAGTAGCATCGGCAATGGCTACATCAAACACAGACAACAGGTCTGAAGGAAGCATGGAAACTAAACTGTATGCAGAGGTCCTGTCAAACCCACATGGGGCCAAAACAAAGACAGGGAGCACACTAGGACAGAATGAGAGGTTGGAAGACATTGAAGGAACTAGGACATGTGCAAGGACCTTACCAGATACCTGTGGGGGCCAGGAACAGGTGAGAAGGAAGGACAAACCAAGGAGCATTGGGGCCATAACTAGGGAAGGGACTGAAGGAAGGAACACTCCACGGGAAGGAACTAAAACACATCAGAGGATGCAATGGGAGTCACAGTGGGAGGTGGAAAGGGAGAGATCTGTGTTTGTCTATGGGCTAGACGAAGCTAAAGGGGAAACTTATGATGAAAGAAAGCAGGAGGAGAAAAAAGCGATTGAAGATATCATGAAGGTGATAGGCGAGGGGGACATGACCCAGGTGGCAAATTTTCGGAGAATTGGGAGGTTCACAAAGAAAAGGAATCGGCCTCTCAAAGTAATTTTCAAGGCAGAATCAACCCGAACCATGATCCTGCAGGAGAAAGCACGGCTGAGAGGCAAGCAGGGGTTCCGGAGTGTGTAGCTCGATCGAGACAGAACACAGGACGAAAGGAAGATAATGAAAGATAGAGTTCAAAAACGAAAGGAGAAATGGGAGGAAATGAAAAAGGAGAGCAGAATAAACCAGGATCAAATGGAAGGACAAGTGCACCCCCCAGAAACACCTGCAGAAGGAATCCAGCCACGTCACCCCCAAGGCAACTGAACAATCCAAACCAACCATCACACACCGATCCCTCTGTTTCCACCCCCCCCCACACCACAGTTACAGTATTAGAACAGAAGTTGAAGGTTTGGTATACAAATGCAGATGGATTAACGAATAAACATGAGGAATGGCAAGAAAGAATCAATGAGAAGTCCCCAGACATCATAGCAGTTACAGAAACAAAACTCACGGAGACAATAGCAGATGCAATCTTCCCACCAGGATACCAGATCATGAGGAAAGATAGAAGGGGCAGGGGGGAAGGTGGGGTTGCTCTGCTCGTAAAAAACAGATGGAAATTCGAGAAAATGGAAGGCATAGATGAGACGGGAGAAAGAGACTACATAGCAGGTACACTTCAGTCTGGGGAACACAAAGTTGTCATTGCAGTGATGTATAATCCACCACAGAACTGCAGGAGGCCAAGAGAGGAATATGAAGAGAGCAACAAAGCAATGGTGGACACACTTGCTGAGGTGGCAAGAAGAGCTCACTCCAGCAGAGCAATAAACCTTTCCAATGCCTCCTTGCATTTTGTTGTTACATATTCCATCATTTCATTTACTGGCTTTCCTGCCAGTTCTCTGTCCCACTGGACCTCCTGCAGGAAGTTCTTCAACCCTATGTAGTCCCCTCTTTAATAGTCAGGCTTTTCCCATTCAACTCCTGTTATTCTCTCCACTTGCAGCTCTACTATGTATTCAAATCACAGAACCACGTGGTCGCTAGCTCCTAGGGGACTCTCATACTTGATGTCCTCAATGTCTCAGCTGCCCAGGGTGAACACAAGGTCCATCTTGCTGGTTCATCCTCCCCTCTCACTCTGGTAGTGTCCTTAACATGTTGGTGCACAAGGTTTTCCAGCACCACGTCCAACATCCTAGCTCTCCATGTTTCGGGACCCCCATGTGGCTCCAGGTTTTCCCAGTCAATCTCCCTGTGGTTGAAATCCCGTAAATAAAATGATGGAATATGTAACAACAAAATGCAAGGAGGCAGTGGAAAGGTTTATTCCCAAGGGCAACAGTAACAACGGGAAGACCAGAACGAGCCCCTGGTTTACTCGACGGTGTAAGGAGGCAAAAACAAAGTGCAATAGAGAATGGAAAAAGTACAGAAGGCAGAGAACACACGAAAATAGGGAGATCAGTCGCAGAGCCAGGAATGAGTACGCACAGGTAAGGAGGGAGGCCCAGCGACAGTATGAAAATGACATAGCATCGAGAATCAAGACTGACCCGAAACTGTTGTATAGCCACATCAGGAGGAAGACAACAGTCAAAGACCAGGTGATCAGATTAAGGACAGAAGGTGGAGAACTCACAAGAAATGATCAGGAGGTATGTGAGGAGCTGAACAGGAGATTTAAGGAAGTTTTTACAGTAGAGACAGGAAGGGCTGTGGGAAGACAGCACAGAAGGGAACATCAAGAGGGAATATACCAACAAGTGTTGGATGACATACCAACAATTGAGGAGGAGGTGAAGAGGCTCTTAAGTGACCTTAACACCTCAAAGGCGATGGGACAGGACAACATCTCCCGATGGGTCCTTAGAGAAGGAGCAGAGATGCTGTGCGTGCCTCTAACCACAATCTTCAACACATCCCTTGAAACTGGGCAACTACCTGAGAAATGGAACACAGCTAATGTAGTCCCCATATTTAAGAAAGGAATCAGAAACGAGGCACTAAACTACAGACCTGTGTCTCTGACATGTATTGTGTGCAAAGTCATGGAGAAGATTATCAGGAGGAGAGTGGTCGAACACATGAAAAGGAACAAGATTATAAATGAAAACCAGCATGGGTTCATGGAAGGCAAATCTTGTATCACAAACCTCCTGGAGTTTTATGACAAGGTAACAGAAGTAAGACACGAGAGAGAGGGGTGGGTAGATTGAGTTTCTACAGACTGCAGGAAGGCCTTCGACACAGTTCCCCACAAGAGATTAGTGCAGAAGCTGGAGGATCAGGCGCATGTAAAAGGGAGGGCACTGCAATGGATAAGGGAATACCTGACAGGGAGGCAGCAACGAGTCATGGTACGTGAAGAGGTATCACAGTGGGCGCCTGTTACGAGCGGGGTCCCACAGGGGTCAGTTCTAGGACCAGTGCTATTTTTGATATATTTGAACGACATGATGGAAGGAATAGACTCTGAAGTGTCCCTGTTCGCAGATGGCGTGAAGTTGATGAGAAGAATTAAATCGGACGAGGATGAGGCAGGACTGCAAAGAGACCTGGACAAGCTGGACATGTGGTCCAGTAACTGGCTTCTCGAATTCAATCCAGCCAAATGCAAAGTCATGAAGATTGGGGAGGGGCAAAGAAGACCGCAGACAGAGTATAGGCTAGGTGGACAAAGACTACAGACCTGTCTCAGGGAGAAAGACCTTGGGGTGACCATAACACCGAGCACATCACTGGAGGCACACATCAACCAAATAACCGCTGCAGCATACGGGCGCCTGGCAAACCTGAGAATAGCGTTCCGATACCTTAATAAGGGAAACGTTCAAGACACTGTACACTGTGTATGTTAGGCCCATACTGGAGTATGCAGCACCAGTCTGGAATCCACACCTGGTCAAGCACGTCAAGAAGTTAGAGAAAGTACAAAGGTTTGCAACAAGGCTAGTCCCAAAGCTCAAGGGAATGTCGTACGAGGAAAGGTTAAGGGAAATAGGACTGACGACACTGGAGGACAGAAGGGTCAGGGGAGACATGATAACTACATACAAGATACTGCGGGGAATAGACAAGGTGGACAGAGATAGGATGTTCCAGAGAGGGGACACAGGGACAAGGGGTCACAACTGGAAGCTGAAGACTCAGACGAGTCACAGGGACGTAAGGAAGTATTTCTTCAGTCATAGAGTTGTCAGCAAGTGGAATAGCCTATCAAGTGAAGTAGTGGAGGCAGGAACCATACATAGTTTTAAGAAGAGGTATGACAAAGCTCAGGAAGCAGAGAGAGAGAGGACCAAGTAGCGATCAGTGAAGAGGCGGGGCCAGGAGCTGAGTCTCGACCCCTGCAACCACAATTAGGTGAGTACATACATAGACACGCGCACACACACACAGACAGACACAGACACACGGACACACACGGACACACACAGACACGCACACAGGCACACACACACACAGACACACACAGATACACACAGGCACACACACACAGCACACACACACAGACACACACACATATACATAGACACACACAGACACACACACAGGAACACACATACATAGACACGCACACAGACAGACACACGGACACACACGGACACGGACACACACACACAAACACACACACACATACACACACACACGGAGGAGGTATCACAGTGGGCGCCTGTGACGAGCGGGGTCCCACAGGGGTCAGTTCTAGGACCAGTGCTATTTTTGACATATACGAACATGATGGAAGGAATAGACTCTGAAGTGTCCCTATTCGCAGATGATGTGAAGCTGATAAGAATTAAATCGGGTGAGGATGAGGCAGGACTGCAGAGAGACCTGGGCAGGCTGGACATGTGGTCCAGAAACTGGCTCCTCGAATTCAGCCCTGCCAAATGCAAAATCATGAAGACTGGGGAGGGGCAAAGAAGACCGCAGACAGAGTATAGGCTAGGTGGACAAAGACTACAGACCTCACTCAGGGAGAAAGACCTTGGGGTAACCATAACACCGAGCACGTCACCGTAGGCACACATCAACCAAATAACTGCTGCAGCATATGGGCGCCTGGCAAACCTGAGAATAGCATTCCGATACCTTAATAAGGAATCGTTCAAGACACTGTACACTGTGTATGTCAGGCCCATACTGGAGTATGCAGCACCAGTCTGGAATCCACACCTGGTCAAGCACGTCAAGAAGTTAGAGAAAGTACAAAAGTTTGCAACAAGGCTAGTCCCAGAGCTCAGGGGAATGTCGTACGAGGAAAGGTTGAGGGAAATCGGACTGACGACACTGGAGGACAGAAGGGTCAGGGGAGACATGATAACGACATACAAGATACTGCGGGGAGTAGACAAAGTAGACAGAGATAGGATGTTCCAGAGAGGGGACACAGAAACATGGGGTCACAACTGGAAGCTGAGGACTCAGACGAGTCACAGGGATGTTAGGAAGTATTTCTTCAGTCATAGAATCATCAGGAAGTGGAATAGCCTAGCAAGTGAAGTAATGGAGGCAGGAACCATACATAGTTTTAAGAAGAGGTATGACAAAGCTCAGGAAGCAGAGAGGGAGAGGACCTAGTAGCGATCAGTGAAGAGGCGGGGCCAGGAGCTGAGTCTCGACCCCTGCAACCACAATTAGGTGAGTACAATTAGGTGAGTATCACACACACACACACAACACACACACACACACACACACACACACACACACACACACACACACACACACACACACACACGCACACAGATCAGAAATATATTTTCATTCTGCTTATTACCCAGAAAACACCTTTGATGAATAGACAAAACTTCCCGGTTTACCTAACTTGAAACAAATAAGCCTTACCTGCTGTCAAGAAGAAGGGAAGGAGGGAGGGTGGGGGTCTCCTAGAATGTTCCAAGAGAATTCATATGAGAACTGGAATTGACAAGGGATCGATTATGGAAGAGTGAATGAAAAGGCATATGGAAAAAAGCCCATGGGAAAAAAAGTATGGGAAAAAAGGCCCATTGGAAAAAGGCCAATGGGAAAAAAGGCCCATCGGAAAAAGGCCCATGGTAAAAAAGGCCCATGGGAAAAAAGGCCCATGGAAAAAATGTCCAGGGAAAAAAGGCCCAGGGGAAAAAAGGCCCAGGGAAGAAAAGACCCAGGAAATAAAGGCCCATGGGAAAAAAGGCCCAGGGAAAAAAGGCCCAGGGAAAAAAGGCCCGGGGAAAAAAGGCCCGGGGAAAAAAGGCCCAGGGAAAAAAGGCCCAGGGGAAAAAAGGCCCAGGGGAAAAAAGGCCCAGGGGAAAAAAGGCCCAGGGAAGAAAAGACCCTGGGGAAAAAAGGCCCATGGGAAAAATGGCCCAGGGGAAAAAAGGCCCATAGGAAAAAAGGCTCATGGGAAAAAAGGCTCCTGGGAAAAAAGGCTCATGGGAAAAAAGGCTCCTGGGAAAAAAGGCCCATGGTAAAAACGCCCGTGGTAAAAAAAGAAGGCAGTGTAGAGCAACATCACTCGATACTCAGTGGCTTTCTAGGTACTGTTAGTTGAGATGGATTTAGTCAGAAACTGAGAAGTTCTCTTTTGGGTGTTAAGAAAATATCACTAAGAAAGAAATTGTAATTAATGTTGTAATTAATCCCTCTGTAATTTAAAGGAACAGGGAAACTCTGAAGCTTAAGCTTCTTTATTTTGGTTTACGTATTTAAGGTACTGAGTTGATTTTAGGAGATTCGTGACTTGTACTTTAGTGATTACTTTCTCCCAAGTACTGTACGTACATGATAAACCTACCTTATGGGAAGTTTAACGTCCGTGTACTTGAAATTTCAAGGATATTTTCTTACTCGTCCGAACCCGATAGATTTAGCGTTTTCTTCCATAAACAAAATATATGAATTATTGATGTAATTTGTTACTACTAATATAAAAAATGCAAGACTATTGCTGCAGCAGTATTGGATTTCGTTAATGTTCTACCATCCCGAAGGCTGCATAATTACGTTGCTCAACACACAGTATAGAGTACGTTACCTTAACTCCAAGGTTACGACGTATGATGCGACGTCAACAGCGACGTCGGTAGAGATGTCAGCACCGACGTCAATAGCCAAGTGAGCAATGAATTTAAAGGCGGAAACAAACACTTGCAGTCTGGCACCTGACTTTTCCACCCATTCAATATATTAGTTTTAAAAGTCTCTAGCATATTTTTCTTACAGTATGTTTGAATTCTAAATTACTTTTTATAAAGTATTTTTCAATGCAGGTTATTCATAAACTGCATAATTTTAAAACAAGTTTTTATAACATATATTCCGTAATATATATGCTCTATAACATGTGTTATATAAAGTATATTTTAAACGTATATTTTTCAACGTTCACTTAACCCTTTACCAGGCCTGGAGATGGGTAATTACCCTTTTCCACTCTTGGTAAAGGGGTAATTACTCTTTTCCACTCTTGGTAAAGGGGTAATTACCCTTTACCAGGCCTGGTAAAGGGTTAAATGTCAATTGGCCCGCGGTAATTTCCTGATTATCCTGGAATCAGTGAGATCAACCACGCGACTAACACCGCTGGGTGAACAACAACAACTAACTGGTCAACTGAACCTGACCTTCCCTGGGCTGCCCAGCCACACACCTTGTTGGCTAATCAAAAGCCATGAATGACGTGTGGGGGGCCAATCAGAACTTAAGAATTGCATGTAACTGCCCCATATGTGTGTGTGAATGTACTCACCTAATTGCGGTTGCAGGGGTCGAGACTCAGCTCCTGGCCCCCCGTGTGTGTGTGTGTGTGTGTGTGTGTGTGTGTGTGTGTGTGTACTCACCTAGTTGAGGTTGCAAGGGTCGAGTACAAGCTCCTGGTCCCGCCTCTTCACTGGTCGCTACTAGGTCACTCTCCCTGAACCGTGAGCTTCATCATACCTCTGCTTAAAGCTATGTATGGATCCTGCCTCCAATACATCGCTTCCCAAATTATTCCACTTACTGACTACTCTGTGGCTGAAGAAATACTTCCTAACATCCCTGTGATTCATCTGTGTCTTCAGCTTCCAATTGTGTCCCCTTGTTACTGTGTCCAATCTCTGGAACATCCTGTCTTTGTCCACCTTGTCAATTCCTCTCGGCATTTTGTATGTCGTTATCATGTCCCCCCTATTTCTCCTGTCCTCCAGTGTCGTCAGGTTGATTTCCCTTAACCTCTCCCTGTAGGACATATCTCTTAGCTCTGGGACTAGTCTTGTTGCAAACCTTTGCACTTTCTCTAGTTTCTTTAAGTGCTTGGCTAGGTGTGGGTTCCAAACTGGTGCCGCATACTCCAATATGGGATTAACGTACACGGTGTACAGGATCCTGAACGATTCCTTATTAAGGTGTCGGAATGTTGTTCTAAGGTATGCTAGGCGCCCATATGATGCAGCCGTTATTTGGTTGATGTGCGCTTCAGATGTGCCTGGTATTATACTCACCCCAAGATCTTTTTCCTTGAGTGAGGTTTGTAGTCTCTGGCCCCCTAGACTGTACTCCGTCTGCCGTCTTCTTTGCCCATCTCCAATCTTCATGACTTTGCACTTGGTGGGATTGAACTCCAGGAGCCAATTGCTGGACCAGGTCTGCAGCCTGTCCAGATCCCTTTGTAGTTCTGCCTGGTCATCGATCGAATGAATTCTTCTCATCAACTTCACGTCATCTGCAAACAGGGACACCTCAGAGTCTATTCCTTCCGTCATGTCGTTCACAAATACCAGAAACAGCACTGGTTCTAGGACTGACCCCTGTGGGACCCCGCTAGTCACAGGTGCCCACTCTGACATCTCGCCACGTACCATGACTCGCTGCTGTCTTCCTGACAAGTATTCCCTGATCCATTGTAGTGCCTTCCCTGTTATCCCTGCTTGGTCCTCCATTTTTTGCACTAATCTCTTTTGCAGAACTGTGTCAAACGCCTTCTTGCAGTCCAAGAATATGCAATCCAACCAACCCCTCTCTCTCTTGTCTTACTTCTGTCACCATGTCATAGAACTCCAGAAGGTTTGTGACACAGGATTTCCCGTCCCTGAAACCATGTTGGCTGCTGTTGATGAGATCATTCTTTTCTAGGTGTTCCACCACTCTTCTCCTGATAATCTTCTCCATGATTTTGCATACAGTACATGTCAGTGACACTGGTCTGTAGTTTAGTGCTTCATGTCTGTCTCCTTTTCTAAAGATTGGGACTACATTTGCTGTCGTCCATGCCTCAGGCAATCTCCCTGTTTCGATAAATGTATTGAATATTGTTGTTAGGGGTACACATAGCACCTCTGTTCTCTCTCTGAGGACCCATGGAGAGATATTATCTGGCCCCATTGCCTTTGAGGTATCTAGCTCACTCAGCAGCCTCTTCACTTCTTCCTCGGTTGTGTGCACTGTGTCCAGCACTTGGTGGTGTGCCCCACCTCTCCGTCTTTCTGGAGCCCCTTCTGTCTCCTCTGTAAACACTTCTTTGAATCTCTTGTTGAGTTCCACACCTACTTCACGGTCATTTCTTGTTGTCTCTCCTCCTTCCTTCCTTAGCCTGATTACCTGGTCCTTGACTGTTATTTTCCTCCTGATGTGGCTGTATAACAGTTTCGGGTCAGATTTGGCTTTCGCTGCTATGTCGTTTTCATATTGTAGTTGGGCCTCCCTTCTTATCTGTGCATATTCGTTTCTGGCTCTACGACTGCTCTCCTTATTCTCCTGGGTCCTTTGCCTTCTATATTTCTTCCATTCCCTAGCACACTTGGTTTTTGCCTCCCTGCACCTTTGGGTGAACCATGGGCTCATCCTGGCTTTTTCATTAATCCTGTTACCCTTGGGTACAAACCTCTCCTCAGCCTCCTTGCATATTGTTGCTATATATTCCATCATCTCATTAACTGGCTTCCCTGCCAGTTCTCTGTCCCACTGAACCCCATTCAGGAAGTTCCTCATTCCTGTGTAGTCCCCTTTCTTGTAGTTTGGCTTCATTCGTCCTGGCCTTCCTGCTTCCCCCTCCACTTGTAGCTCTACTGTATATTCGAAGCTTAAAACCACATGATCGCTGGACCCAAGGGGTCTTTCATATGTGATGTCCTCGATATCTGCACTACTCAAGGTGAATACTAAATCCAGTCTTGCTGGTTCATCCTTTCCTCTCTCTCTTGTAGTGTCCCTTACGTGATGGTACATGAAGTTTTCCAGTACCACCTCCATCATCTTAGCCCTCCATGTATCTTGGCCCCCATGTGGCTCCAGGTTCTCCCAATCGATCTCCTTGTGGTTAAAGTCACCCATGATCAGGAGCTTTGCCCTGCATGCATAAGCTCTTCTGGCCACTGCAGCCAGTGTGTCAACCATCGCTCTATTGCTCTCGTCGTACTCTTGCCTTGGCCTCCTGCTGTTCTGTGGTGGGTTATGCATCACTGCTATTACCACCTTGGGACCTCCAGAGTGAAGCGTTCCCGCTATGTAATCACTTTCTTCTCCGCTGTCTCCTCTCTCCAGCTCATGAAAATTCCATCGGTTTTTGATCAGCAACGCCACTCCTCCACCCCCCTGTTCCCTCTGTCTTTCCTCAGCATCTGGTATCCCGTTGGAAAGATGGCATCTGTTATCATACCTGTAAGCTTGGTTTCTGTGAGAGCTATGATGTGCGGTGATGCCTCTTTGACTCTTTGTGCCACTCCTCCCACTTACTTGTTATTCCATCAACGTTTGTGTATGTGTGTGTGTGTGTTATAATATATATATATATTATAATATATATAATATATATATTATAATATATATATATATATATATATATATATATATATATATATTATATATATATATATATATATATATATATATATTAATTTTGCACCAAAAGAATCTTAGAAAACTTACCTAACCTTATTATAACAAGAGCAATTTATTTTAGCCTAACCCAACTAAGTATATTTTAGATTTGTTTACAGTAATTTAATACTAAAGAAACACAGTGAAATATATTTTTTTCGTTAGGTTCAGAATGATTTTGGAAGAAATTATTGCATACACAAATTTTCACTTGTCCTATATGGCAAGATGAGCGTTGCTATTTAAGCCAAGATCGCAAGTTCTGCCTATTCGGCACGACATATATATATATAAATATATAATATATATATATATATATATATATATATATATTATATATATATATATATATATATATATATTATTATATATATATATTTATATAATATTATATATATACACACACCACACAAACACACACAATTAAGGTAACAGTAAACAGGCGATATCAGATATATGCAAAACAACCACTGTGAAAGGAAGTGAAATTCCAAGCGCTTTCGTGACTTCTTACATTATCAAGGAACTATGTATATATATATATATATATATATATATATATTATATATATATATATTTATATATATATATATATATATATATATTATATCATATGAAATTAGAATTCGGTTATTCTAAAATTTTATGTATTAATGATAGTTTTTTCACTGAAATGGTTTAAATAAAAAGTTAATTTTGCGCTAAACCTGACTTTGAAACCTTATCTCAGCTATTGTATTAGCTGTATTATATTAGCCTTTATCAATTCTTCGTCTTTCTGTTTGAAATAAAAAAAAAATATTTCTGTTTCTTGAAGGTCCTTCTATGAACATTAATAACTGCATTACACATCATCAGATGATTGTATTCTGCTGTCTAACCTGGGAGGTGTTCCTTCATCTGAAGACTTTGAATTTTACTTATTTCGGGTGAATTTATTGCAGATAAACTGACAATAGTTAAGTTAAAGGCTAAATTCGAAGTTCTTGCTGAAGTTCGTTATTGTGGGGACATTGTTGTAGCTGTGTTTGATAATGTTGCAACTTGTAGCTGGTCAGACTCTCCAATGGTAGTGATGTTTTAGTCGCGAGAGTTTTTTTTTTTTTACTGGTCCTCGTTCCTGAGAAATTGTTGGTGAGCCATGTCTTTGTTCGTGGTAGCTGCAAGTACTTCCCGAGGCTGTTGATGTTTTCCATCATTAGTTGAGAGGGTTATTAGGTAGCAAAGAGGGCATTATGAAATGGCTGTGTATTAAGAATGATGGATTATGGATTGGATGAGAAGTAACTAATAGAGGAGAATGAATGAGGAAGGAGTGGGCAGTGAGTGGGTTATGAGTAGATTTCAATGAGCTATTACTTGGGCAATGAGGTAGCCTCAGAGAAAGCTATGAAGGGGTCACCGGTGAACTACGACGAGGATATGAGTGGAATACAAGAGTGGAATACATGCAATGAGTTATCAGTGAGTAGGCAATGATCTCCAGAGGGTAGCGAGTATTATCTCTGGGGGAGAATCATGATCTAAAGGGTGACTATGATTGAGCTAAGCGGGACTATGAATGAGGTACAATGAGACTATTATGGGGTTATTAAAAGGGGCAACGAGTGAGTTACAAGTTGGCTGCAAAATGACTACTAGTGAGTTATGAATGGGTTTCAAATTAGCTACGTGTGGACTACAAGAGAGATGGAGATAATCCAAAGTGTTTTGAAAGGGATATTAGTGAGTTACAAAGAATCTACAAGTAGTCTAGGAGAGGGCTATAAGAAGGTACTCGTGGAATGCAAATGCTAGTGAGTTATGAGGCAATTACAAACGAGGCTCCTACGAATACTACAAGATACGACAAGGTGCTGTAAAGAGAGCTACGACACAGGCTGAAAATCGAAATCACTGGCTACCTTTCTCTTACAAGTACACATGTTCCTAACAGATTAAACCAAGTTAGCGTGGACTATTGACAACAGTTAACCAAGAAATCTTTTAGGACAGGAAATCGATATTTATTAAACCTTTAAAAATGGACACGTGCCGCAGAATTATAAAAGGGTAAATGGGTAACGAGCTAACTCATTAGTGGGCAGATTACTGGAATCAATAATATCATGAAAAGAATGAGAGGAATGAAGCGCATCTTTTTGGAGAAGGCTTGACAGAATGAGCCAGTTCACTCTAGGTGGCCAATACTTGACTGAATGTAACCGTAAATTGATGATAAATAAAGATATGGGTGTGTGGACATAGAAAGCAAAGATCATCATGTTATTCTGGATATTTTTTTCCTAAAAACAAGACATAATATCGTAAGACATTTACGGTTTTGGTAGCTACTGATAAACATAAGTGATAGCTTTAATAGTGATAGAATGTTTGATAGGCGGAAAACAGGTACACGAGAGCACAAATGGAAGTTAGACAGGTGAGTATGAGGGATGTCAGAAAGTATTTCTTCAGTCTTATGGTGGTCAGGAAATGGAATGACCTGGGATAAGAATTCGTGAAGGCAGGTTTCATACATAACTTTAAGATTAGATATGACAGAACCCTCGAGTCTAGGAGGGAGTGAATCCGGCAAGTGGAAAGTTAAGGGGTAATTCTAGAAGATATGACATGATTCTTGCTACCAAATAGAGGTGGATATATAAAAATTAGTACAAACAAGCGAGTTTGCATAAGGCTAAAATGAACAGGCTTATCAAAGAATCAAAATGGGGCACTGGTAAAAACGGTATTTGATACCCACAGGTTGTTGGAAAATAAGATAACTTGCAAACACTTGACTCACGAAATCGTTATGACACGACTGCAAACAAACCATACCACTCTCAAAGCTCCAGACCGACCCCGGTTCTATCCCCGCCCGTGGTATGGTTTGCAAACACTTTTACATTTGGTCAGAAACGTTTCGGTCCGAGGACCTTGGCACATTCACTACATTTGGTGTTACCAAGGACTCAGGACCGAAACTTTTCCAGTGATATGTTTTAGTTATTACAAATTGAGCCTTTTTAAAACAATAACAGGCACTTGCTCTAAATGACTCGATATTACACAGAAGATAGACTCGAACCCGGGTCCTCTAAGTTCAATTACCGGCGAGTGGTAACATTTCGACGTGTTTCCTTACACCTGTTGTCTTGTTCACCTAGCAGCAAATAGGTACCTGGGTGTTAGTCGACTGGTGTGGGTCGTATCCTGGGGGACAAGATTGAGAACCACAATGGAAATAAGTTAGACAGTTCTCGATGACGCACTATCTTGGGTTATCTTGGGTGGCTAACCCACCGGGGTTGAAAATCCGAACGAAATCTTATCTAATCCCACTAGAGGTCTACCTTTCCAAAAATACTTACTAATGTTTAATAATTTGATGCAACATATGCAATTTTTGGTGAGCCGAAGTTAACAGGCATTTGAAACATAAATGTTTATTGCCAAGAAAGGTTACAGTTTGTATGGTTTCATATAAATTGAAAGTAACAGAAGTCTCAAGGTTTTACTAAAACCTGCATTACTTTCCAGATGCCTGCCTATAACAATCCCATGTTTTACCACCCTGTATTAACCTGCATTACTTTCCAGATGCCTGCCTATAACAATCCCATGTTTTACCACCCTGTATTAACCTGCATTACTTTCCAGATGCTTGCCTATAACAATCCCATGTTTTACCACCCTGTATTAACCTGCATTACTTTCCAGATGCTTGCCTATAACAATCCCATGTTTTACCACCCTGTATTAACCTGCATTACTTTCCAGAAGCCTGCCTATAACAATCCCATGTTTTACCACCCTGTATTAACCTGCATTACTTTCCAGATGCTTGCCTATAACAATCCCATGTTTTACCACCCTGTTTTAAACCCTGCATTACTTTCCAGATGCCTGCCTATAACAATCCCATGTTTTACCACCCTGTATTAACCTGCATTACTTTCCAGATGCCTGCCTATAACAATCCCATGTTTACCACCCTGTATTACCTGCATTACTTCCAGATGCCTTGCCTATAACAATCCCATGTTTACCACCCTGTATTAACCTGCATTACTTTCCAGATGCTGCCTATAACAATCCCATGTTTTACCACCCTGTATTAACCTGCATTACTTTCCAGATGCCTGCCTATAACAATCCCATGTTTTACCACCCTGTATTAACCTGCATTACTTTCCAGATGCCTGCCTATAACAATCCCATGTTTTACCACCCTGTATTAACTGCATTACTTTCCAGATGCTGCCTATAAACAATCCCATGTTTTACCACCCTGTATTAACCTGCATTACTTTCCAGATGCCTGCCTATAACAATCCCATGTTTTACCACCCTGTATTACATTCCATTACATTTCACATTCAAGTACCACTATATGTTTGTATATTTGTGACACAACAAGAGCATTTCTCTCTCTCTCTCTCTCTCTCTCTCTCTCTCTCTCTCTCTCTCTCTCTCTCTCTCTCTCTCTCTCTCTCTCTCTCTCTCTCTTTGTAGTGAAATATTGAGGTATTTCTAGCGAGTGTCAGATATTGCGTCGTTGATAGGCGTGCGGTTCATTTTAGTTGTTATTTGTGTGTGCTCACCCGTTTGTACTCGCCTGTATGTACTCACCCACATGTGGTTACAGGGATCGAGTCTGAATTACTAGATTAGCTTCTAAACTTCCCGCTGTATAGCCCTTGTGGCTTAGCGTTTCTTTTTGTTTATAATAATAATAATAATTCTAAACTTCCCGCTGGCCACATTCAGTATATACTAGCGTCGTGTGCCCTCTCATATCTACGATTAAAATTATGTATGAAGACTGTTTTTATTAAAATGTTTTCAAGTTCATTGCATTTCCTGACAACCATAAGAAGAAATACTCCCTGACATCCTTCTTACTTACCTGCGTCTTTAACGTCTAATTGTGATCTTGATACCGTTTTCCCGCCTTTGAGCAAGTTTCTCAATGTCTACCCTATCATTTCATAAGAGTATTTTGTATACTGCTATCATATTTCCCATTGTTCTTTAGTCTTTTAATATCGTGGTCATCTCTTACAGCCACTCCTAATTTCTCATTATCCATTGTACTTAGACTCGTCGCATAAGGTTTTCCAAATGAGCATTAGCCGCAATGGTTCTCGACTTGTGTGCCTTTGGCGATATGTTTGGCACTATGCTCCTCCCTTGGACTTTCTCCTTTGGTCAGGTCTGAAGCCTCTGTCCCTGAAGGCGATTGGTGAGGCTGAGTTCAAGCATCCAACTTTCTGACAAATTCTGTAATTTCTCCAGATCCATTTCAAGATTTTTCCTGTCTCATCTGTTTTTTTTTTATTCTTCCCATTACTTTTATATCATCAGCGAGCAGGAATACATCTGACTGTGTCTCTTCTATTAAGTAATTCTTATATACAAAACATATTACTGGTTTTAATATCGATTATGAACCCTGGTCATTACTCTTCCTCATTCTGACATCTAAACTCGGACAGTCATTCTTTGTCTCCTGCTCAGGTACTCGATGATCCACATGAGAACATTGCCAATTACTCCTGCCTCCTCAAGTTATTTTCCCCAGTCACTTGTGAGGTACACCATCAAATGCCTTCTTGCAGTCCATAAATATGCAGTCTACCCATCCTTTTCTTCATTTTTTAAGATTCTTGTAGACCTCCATCAGGTTTGTAAGACATATGCTATCTCATTCTCATGCTCATCATTTCTTTCATGAAATGACTTCTCTCTTAATAATGTTGTACAACTCTTCTTAAGATTATCAACTTCATTGTTTTACATGTTATGCTTGGCAGTAATACTGGTTTGTACTTTATAACTTCCTGGTTTGTCTCATTTTAATATTAAGACTGCAGTCGCTGACTTCAGTATTTCTGGCTACTGTTTGTTGACATTGACTTGCAGTAAATTTTAGATGGTGGTTACAAGTGTGCTTCTAATTCCTTTTGCAGAATACATGGTGGCACACTATCAGGTTCCATTACCTATTATTTACATTTCCAGGTCTCTCAAAACATATTTCACCTCATCCCCTGTTGTGTGTATATCAGGTACCTGTTGATGCACCTTCTCTTCTACGCTCTCTGATGTTGCCACTCATTCCACTGAAATCATCTCTTTAAATGAAGTGTTCATGAACTTAGAGACTTCCTTTTAAGTCATATTACCTGATCTCTAACTGTTGTGATTATGAAGCAGTTACGGGTTAGACCTGGCTTATGCTATATTGTCATTCTAAATTTGTCTCTCAGCCCATCTCTTCACTCTTGCATAATTCAGGATTTTCTACCCACTCTCCGTTCTTGTTTGCCTTAACTTTCTGTGGATTTTCTTTGCTCTTATATTCCTTTTTTTTCCTCTTCCTTATCCATTGTTTACGCACAAGCTCCTTATGATTTCCCCAATTTCCGTTTCTTCATCTGGGTATGAAGTTCTCCGCCTTGCAACCTTTTCAAGCTAAGAAATCCATCATCTCACTTGTTGATTTTCCTTCCTGCACTGTATTCACAAATTCTCTTTGCCCTTCAAAGTTTTCTCTTTTTTTTTTTAATTGGCTTCTTGCACTCTTTCCTTTCTGCTCTTTCCTTCATGTATCAAAATTCCTTCATGTTAAACTCTGATACTAGGAACTATATGATCGATTGCGCCAAACTGCTTCATGTAGTATTCACTTATATAACATTCTACTCCACAAATCAATATCCAGGCCAGCTGGTTGTAATGAGGCTACCCTATTCTTCTCTATATCTGTATAGTATAAATCAACCAGTATCGTAAGCTAGAGAGAGAGAAAGAGAAGAGAAAGGAAAGGGCAACAGTCACTATAAAATTAGGAAAACAATCCCATTTCGAGAAGCTCACAAACTTCACCCTTAGGTAAACGCTGCTCTATCCATAAGGGTGAGCCAGAGCAGCAGACCCTAAGTGTGGCTCAATTCGTTAGTGTAGAACAACATTAACGGCAGTCCAACGAGTTCAGGTAGGAATCCGGCTTCACATTGTGTACAATGCCTCTAATTATAAAGTTATCAAATTTGAATAAACCAAAGCTATTATTATATAATAAATGTTCATCATGTTTTATATTTGCCGATCTAAAATATTTCTTACTAGCCAAGAGGAGCAAGGAACCACGATTCTGGCTTTGACTAATTTGCAGCTATTGCAGGCCCTACTGTAGTTCAAAATGGCATTTGATTCCTGCACAATTTGTATCAAATATCGATACTGTGTTATTTCTATTTACCATCGAAGGTTTTTGCGGTCTGCGCATGTAAAATAAGTTGGCACAACTGCAGCTGATCCCTGCAAACACCACAACACAGTGTTTAGAGGGTAATACTTTAACAAAATTGCTTTTAAAAATTGACGTTTGAAAATTTTCCAACAATGGGCTTCAAAATATCATATGCCAGTTAAAATATTTTATTAGAATTGATCCATGGTGCTAATTTGGTCTAACTGCTGGATGCTTGTTTGGCATTTTTGTTAACCCACTTCAAATCCGTTTCATGAAAAACAGTTTTGAAAATAATGTAATATTTCATTGGGTTTATATATAATGATTCGTTATAATTAATAAAATTTGGGAAAGAATTTAATGATACATTAGACCAAGTGAAAATCTTAATGTTTCGGTAGAGTATCAGGTTATTTCACAGAGTCCCGGTGTTTCACGCGACTGTGAGGTGTAGCCTTTTTGTGTCACGTGACTGTAAGTGCAGTCTTGACCCTTTATACATGCCTTCCTGTTGCTGTAATTATTTTTTTATATTCTTGATAATGGGAAAAGTCCGAAAGTGATTTGAAATCTTGCTACTGGTAGATACCACCTGGGTTTACTCGATCTATTGTATATGCATAAGATAGATATATATAGATATATGTAATATAATATATATATATAAATAATATATATATATATTATATAATATATATAATATATATATATTCAATAATAACACTACTGCAAGCCGGGGATCGAACCCGTGTCCATGTTAGCCCTCTCCGGGAAGCGCGTCAAAATTAACGACGCTGAATTCACTGGACCAACAATCCTACAGGGCAACGCGATGGTGTGGTTGCCTCAGAGCGAATTTGATTCTACTGCAACGTTGGTGTACAAGCTTCACAAGCCCGAACAAGTGGTGTTTACAATCAATAACGATACTGCAGCTAGCCGGGATCGAACCGTTGTTTTACCCGCCTCGTGAAGAAGTGAGTCAAAATTCACAACAACATCAACAAGTTTTAGGAAAAGACACCATGCAGGTGAGCTTTGAAGACGGGAACAGGCGAGGAAATAGCTTGGAGAGCCAAGTCCCCATCCGTAAAGTAAGTGCCAGGATTTAACCCAGCACAGCGCTAGTGGGACTAGAATGAGAACAGGAGTGCCAGGCTTAGTTCAAACGGTCTTGAGTGGTTGGAGTTTTTCAGTCTTGAGAAAATGCACAGGTAGGTCGTAGGACATGGCAGACAGGTAGGAACATCAAGAGAAACATACGGTGGTTTTAATTTGCCTGATTAATTAAGGGTGCAGTTTGTCGTGTACCATTTTCAAGTTTTTTTGAAACAGCTCCTAGAGAGGTCTATAAGGTTTCGTCTTGTTTCAAAGGTGAAACCGTAGAGCTTAGAATTCGAGAAATTGGTGAGAGTGAAGTTATGTGAAGCGGTTTGCAGGCATACTTAACTGTTTCAGAGCACCACGGCCTTTGTAGAGTTCAATACAAGGCATGGTGTCAACATTGATGGGGAAGTGTTGAAGGTAAGATTTTCCATGAGGGAGTACTGAGTCGTCGTTCTCTTCCTCCTTCTGAATGGATTCAGTTGGCATGGCCACAATAGTTTTAGGGTGACTAGAGTTGACTGGAGCAGTGGAGAGGTGTAATGGGTGTGAGTAAAAAAAAAAACCAGCAGGCGAGAAGGCGTGGGGAGACTGTGGTTTGAGGAGAATGAGCACGGTTGTGGCGGTGAAAGTGGTTGTAGCGTGTTTCAGTAATTCATTGCTTGGGCAGAGGCACGTCTGCAGGTGCAGTGAAGGTACACAAAACGTTGGTAAGAATCTTGTGGATGTCAGCTGAAGGTGTGGAGTCGACAACGAAGGCAGGTATGTGTTTTAGACGGAATAGTCGTTTATGGTGGTGCTGAAAGTGCCGTTGGTTGGCTGGTATCAAGGGTGCGCATACCGGGAGTAATACCTGACAGGGGCTTCGGGGAACAACCCCTAAGGCCCCGTGAAATACACACCTTGGAAGAGCCCGTCCGGAAGTGGAGAGAGTTGTTGTGTAGTGAGGCGTGTTGTGTGGCTTGAAGAATTCTAGTGTGTCGGTTGGATTTTTGTTATGGCGGCCAACTGCGGCGTTTTGTGGGCTGTTTTCGTCCTAGCTTTCCTATATATTTCTTGGACAGCACTTCTTCTAGCGAGCATTTTGCTTCAAGGGTATGATGAGTACCCTTGCAGTTTAGTATGTTGGAGTGGAAATCACAGCTGACCTTGTTACTGTTACGCAAGACACAGTCGCTCTACCTCAAGAAGTATCAGGTCGACCCCGGTCGGGGAGGGAATTTTTAACCTACAACAACAGTCGCCTTTACTCGTTCACGATCTTTCGTATCGTTATAAAGATTCATGCTGTTTGTAGCCAGACTGCAGTCAAGTGTTGTCTTGGCTGAATTCATGCAAGAGGAATTCAAAAACCGTTCATGATACCTACAACACGTCCTTAGAATACCTTCCTACTATTCAAGATAGTTTGGAATTAATGAGCTGTATCCGTATAGGTATTTCAAAATGAGACAATTCCGACCTTTATACGATACATTTGCAATTGTTTCCTCATTTCTTGCAGTGCTTTGCATCGGTCGCTAGAATTACGATCATAAAACTGCAAAGAAGAAAGTAAGCAAAAATTATCTTGTAAATTGGACTCCAGTTCTGTATTTTTCAGAGATCTACAAGAAATGTTCCTCATTCATATCTTAGTTATTTTCAACGTAGAATCATTCGGAAAACCAGGGAAATTTAGGTGAAATATAGTAGATTAAGCAAAAGTTTATATGTAGTTGTTTAAATATACAAATCGGACAGACTGGTCGCCATAAGTTTCTTTCTCCTACGTGCTGGTTATTTGTGAATTGTTCCATTCACGGTATTGTGCCTTTTTGTTCTTCCCGAGTTGTTTAAAAAAACTGTAAACAGCTCGTTTAGGAACATCATGTAGTTTACAACATCATCATGAGCCACAGAGACGGAGGGAGAGAGGCGGTGACAGAGAAAGACAGACATCAACATCACTTGAGGTGTCAGCCGTGCACGTAATTGATCCACTCAACCATTTAAGTTGAGACACAAATCTCTAGGACTTGTTTTAATTAGTTGTGGGAACTTCACACTCTGAGCGAGTGACTCATCACATCCACTTTTAATGATTGTAATTTTTCTTCTTTCTCCACAACTCCAGGAAAATATTTCTTTGCCTAATAAGCAATTTCTCTCGAATTAAATTCGGATTTATATCTTCTGTATATAGCAATATTGTCAACTTGCAATTTTCAAGTGATTTTGCACATTTCTCTATTCTCATCAAAAGTGTCTGATAATAATATATTTAAAGTGGAACTGCTGCTTGCACATATATATATATATATATATATATATATATATATATATATATATATTATATATATATATATATATATATATATATATAAGTAGGTTGGTAGACGGCAACCACCCAGGGAAGTACTACCGTCCTGCCAGATGACTGTGAAACAGAAACCTGTAACTGTTTTGCATGAAGGTAGGATTGCTGGTTTCTTTTTGTCTCATAAACACGCTAGATAACAGGGATATCTTGCTACTCCTACTTACACTTTGGTCACACTTCACAGACACGTACATGCATATATATATACATACATCTAGGTTTTTCTCCTTTTTCTAAATAGCTCTTGTTCCTCTTTATTTCTTCTATTGTCCACGGGGAAGTGGAAAAGAATCTTTCCTCCGTAAGCCATGCGTGTCGTATGAGGCGACTAAAATGCCGGGAGCAATGGGCTAGTAACCCCTTCTCCTGTAGACATTTACTAAAAAAGAGAAGAAGAAAAACTTTATAAAACTGGGATGCTTAAATGTGCGTGGATGTAGTGCGGATGACAAGAAACAGATGATTGCTGATGTTATGAATGACAAGAAGTTGGATGTCCTGGCCCTAAGCGAAACAAAGCTGAAGGGGGTAGGGGAGTTTCGGTGGGGGGAAATGAATGGGATTAAATCTGGAGTATCTGAGAGAGTTAGAGCAAAGGAAGGAGTAGCAGTAATGTTGAATGATCAGTTATGGAAGGAGAAAAGAGAATATGAATGTGTAAATTCAAGAATTATGTGGATTAAAGTAAAGGTTGGATGCGAGAAGTGGGTCATAATAAGCGTGTATGCACCTGGAGATGAGAGGAATGCAGAGGAGAGAGAGATTTTGGGAGATGTTAAGTGAATGTATAGGAGCCTTTGAACCAAGTGAGAGAGTAATTGTGGTAGGGGATCTGAATGCTAAAGTAGGAGAAACTTTTAGAGAGGGTGTGGTAGGTAAGTTTGGGGTGCCAGGTGTAAATGATAATGGGAGCCCTTTGATTGAACTTTGTATAGAAAGGGGTTTAGTTATAGGTAATACATATTTTAAGAAAAAGAGGATAAATAAGTATACAAGATATGATGTAGGGCGAAATGACATTAGTTTGTTGGATTATGTATTGGTAGATAAAAGACTGTTGAGTAGACTTCAGGATGTACATGTTTATAGAGGGGCCACAGATATATCAGATCACTTTCTAGTTGTAGCTACACTGAGAGTAAAAGGTAGATGGGATACAAGGAGAATAGAAGCATCAGGGAAGAGAGAGGTGAAGGTTTATAAACTAAAAGAGGAGGCAGTTAGGGTAAGATATAAACAGCTATTGGAGGATAGATGGGCTAATGAGAGCATAGGCAATGGGGTCGAGGAGGTATGGGGTAGGTTTAAAAATGTAGTGTTAGAGTGTTCAGCAGAAGTTTGTGGTTACAGGAAAGTGGGTGCAGGAGGGAAGAGGAGCGATTGGTGGAATGATGATGTGAAGAGAGTAGTAAGGGAGAAAAAGTTAGCTTATGAGAAATTTTTACAAAGTAGAAGTGATGCAAGGAGGGAAGAGTATATGGAGAAAAAGAGAGAGGTTAAGAGAGTGGTGAAGCAGTGTAAAAACAGAGCAAATGAGAGAGTGGGTGAGATGTTATCAACAAATTTTGTTGAAAATAAGAAAAAGATTTGGAGTGAGATTAACAAGTTAAGAAAGCCTAGAGAACAAATGGATTTGTCAGTTAAAAATAGGAGAGGAGAGTTATTAAATGGAGAGTTAGAGGTATTGGGAAGATGGAGGGAATATTTTGAGGAATTGTTAAATGTTGATGAAGATAGGGAAGCTGTGATTTCGTGTATAGGGCAAGGAGGAACAACATCTTGTAGGAGTGAGGAAGAGCCAGTTGTGAGTGTGGGGGAGGTTCGTGAGGCAGTAGGTAAAGGCAAAGGGGTTAAAAGAGAGTGCAAAAATTATAGGGGGATAAGTCTGTTGAGTATACCTGGCAAAGTGTATGGTAGAGTTATTATTGAAAGAATTAAGAGTAAGACGGAGAATAGGATAGCAGATGAACAAGGAGGCTTTAGGAAAGGTAGGGGGGGTGTGGAACCAGGTGTTTACAGTGAAACATATAAGTGAACAGTATTTAGATAAGGCTAAAGAGGTCTTTGTGGCATTTATGGATTTGGAAAAGGCGTATGACAGGGTGGATAGGGGGGCAATGTGGCAGATGTTGCAGGTGTATGGTGTAGGAGGTAGGTTACTGAAAGCAGTGAAGAGTTTTTACGAGGATAGTGAGGCTCAAGTTAGAGTATGTAGGAAAGAGGGAAATTATTTCCCAGTAAAAGTAGGCCTTAGACAAGGATGTGTGATGTCACCGTGGTTGTTCAATATATTTATAGATGGTGTTGTAAGAGAAGTAAATGCGAGGGTCTTGGCAAGAGGCGTGGAGTTAAAAGATAAAGAATCACACAAAGTGGGAGTTGTCACAGTTGCTCTTTGCTGATGACACTGTGCTCTCGGGAGATTCTGAAGAGAAGTTGCAGAGATTGGTGGATGAATTTGGTAGGGTGTGCAAAAGAAGAAAATTGAAAGTGAATACAGGAAAGAGTAAGGTTATGAGGATAACAAAAAGATTAGGTGATGAAAGATTGGATATCAGATTGGAGGGAGAGAGTATGGAGGAGGTGAATGTATTCGGGATATCTGGGAGTGGACGTGTCAGCGGATGGGTCTATGAAAGATGAGGGGGAATCATAGAATTGATGAGGGGAAAAGGGTGAGTGGTGCACTTAGGAGTCTGTGGGAGACAAAGAACTTTGTCCTTGGAGGCAAGAGAGGAATGTATGAGAGTTTTAGTTTTACCAACGCTCTTATATGGGTGTGAAGCATGGGTGATGAATGTTGCAGCGAGGAGAAGGCTGGAGGCAGTGGAGATGTCATGTCTGGAGCAATGTGTGGTGTGAATATAATGCAGAGAATTCGTAGTTTGGAAGTTAGGAGGAGGTACGGGATTACCAAAACTGTTGTCCAGAGGGCTGAGGAAGGTTGTTGAGGTGGTTCGGACATGTGGAGAGAATGGAGCGAAACAGAATAACTTCAAGAGTGTATCAGTCTGTAGTGGAAGGAAGGCGGGGTAGGGGTCGGCCTAGGAAAGGTTGGAGGGAGGGGGTAAAGGAGGTTTTGTGTGCGAGGGGCTTGGACTTCCAGCAGGCATGCGTGAGCGTGTTTGATAGGAGTGAATGGAGACAAATGGTTTTTAATACTTGACGTGCTGTTGGAGTGTGAGCAAAGTAACATTTATGAAGGGGTTCAGGGAAACCGGCAGGCCGGACTTGAGTCCTGGAGATGGGAAGTACAGTGCCTTCACTCTGAAGGAGGGTTGTTAATGTTGCAGTTTAAAAACTGAAGTGTAAAGCACCCTTCTGGCAAGACAGTGATGGAGTGAATGATGGTGAAAGTTTTTCTTTTTCGGGCCACCCTGCCTTGGTGGGAATCGGCCAGTGTGATAAAAAAAAATATATATTATTGTGCCCACGAACGAGTGGGATTGATCAATAACAACACTGCGACTAGCGAAGGACTCGAACCCATGCTACCTTGGCCTGCCTCATGGTAGACGGAAACTCATGACCCCTTAATCCATTGGACCATACAATCCATTGGATTAAGGCGTCATGAGTTTCCGCCTACCATGAGGCAGGCAAAACTAGCATGGGTTTGTGTCCTTGGCTAGTCACAGTTTTGTTATATATATATATATATATATAAAGCAAATATCGCAAATCAAGCGATACAAAGTTGCAAAACAACAACGGGAGGAATAGAATGATAGCTCTAGGCCTTTCGTGTTGCAATCAACACATCATCAGGAGCTTGCAAAATTGCAGAAAATAGGAGGGTTTCCACGAGAATACGTTCCCAGATGACCGCGATGTGACTGGATGACTGACTAGTGAAGAGGGAGAAGAAAGTAGAATGGTACCGGAAGTGCCCACAGTACACAGCCAGAAGATGAATACGTATTATGCATTAGTAAAATTTAGGATTAGAAAAAATCCTAATGCATTGATATTGTAACCTAAATGAAATTAAGTAAGCAATAATAATAAATTCAGGTCATATTCCGCTATGACAACAATAACTTAAATAAGTATATATATATTGTCTGCGACCATAAGAGTCATTGGTTAATTATATGCCCTCCACAGGACAACATGTCTTTAAAATGACGAGAGAAAACCCTAATTATAGAGGGAAGGACTAATTGTAAGGAAACAAGGCTCATTAACATAAACTAGTTTAAAGGGAGGGGAAGGCATCTGCAATGACAAAATGGCCACCGATATTCATCCCATATAATCCTGAGGCAAACACTGGTTCAGTCTTCCGAAACTGCAGGAAAAGACGCACTAATTCCTCGGTGTGACACATTTAAGAGTCTGATGCATACGTATAATAGTCCAATTTGAAACTGTGTACTATTGCTTCAACTAAAAATGCATGTAATTTAAACAGTCCATCACTGATATTGTATAATGACTGCCTATCATGTTTAGTAATTGCCGATTCTACAATATTCCTTTCAAGCCTACTCATTCCAGTAACAGTGAAAAATCAGAGTCCATTTGGGGAAGAAAATTGAAGAGGGCAGCAGAGTGGGGGCAATCAGCATAATCGGCAGCAAAGATACAGTTGCCACCAGGGATGCTGACACTCTTAAACCACTTAGAGAAAAACACCCTATCAGGGAAACCAGGGGCACCAACAGGTCTAACAACCCTGTCCCAACTGTGGAATCACTGTTTGCGCAAGATTCAGACATTTACAAAGCAATTATGTCGTTCCCGTCTGGCTATGCAGAGGGCTACACTGTAATAGGGCCACAGCATTTAAAGGAAAGGTTAATCAGTTATCGGGGAGATGTGCAGAGACAATGCTTTCAGAAATCACAAGGTTCGTTAACAGCTTCTTCGTCTGGTTCTGATTCCTGATGTGAAAGATAATTAAACTTTTCTTTTTGGGGGCATCACTTGTTGCCCTTTAAAAAAAAAAGTTGAGGAATTATACCAAACGCCACTCGTTTCAAAAATGCTGTCTGAAGTATTCGCACAGAAAGCTGCAATGATGCTTCAACCAAACCAGCATGGTTTTGAGGTCCCCTCAAGGGAACTGACGCAGCAGTTCATGCAATTAAGGGTAGTATCAACAATTGCTTGAAGACACCGAAGTGGCAAATAAGTTTTCAAGAATGCACTTATTCTCCTGAAAAGAGATGTGTTATTATGCAGCTGTACAAGATCATTTCCTGGTCTCTTCCCTTTAGTTTCACTGGATATAGGAAGAATAATGTTCCTGTTTGTCAATCATGAAATTACGTCATCAGTGGGTGTCCAGGTCTGTCTTCTGTATAGCAGTCTAGGGGGAAATCACGGTCACACTGACCAGTGAGTTTTAAACAATTCGGGTTTTACTGGATGATGGCACACTGGTTGGTACAAAGGAACCCTTTATAGATGATCATACAACAGTGGATGACACGGCGACACGCAAATGGGACTCATTTGGAGTCAACGAGCGATAGATGCAGTGACATCAGAACTACCAGGAACATCAGTCAATGCCCTTACAATATAGCATCATGCTTGGAGCACCTCTGCGGGAAGTGTGCCACTAACTCAATTGCAGAAAGACACTGGATGAGTTGAGGAGGATGGAAAATGAATAGGGATGTCTTGACTACATTATGCCTTGTACCTTTCCACCAAAGTGCTTTAGTCCTGCCCAGGGTTAACATATATTCCTAACTGGGCACCATCATATAATACCTATACTGCCTCTAATACATCCAGTATCCTGAGGCATATTTTTACGAAAGTACTCCACCTTTCTTCTGGAAGCATGGGCAGTGGGACCAGCTTATACATCCAGTCAGACTTGGAGGCATTGAAATCAGTGATTGCGCTACTGCTTACCTGTCCTCATGCGCCTCAATCCAGTGAGGCATCTTAGGGAAAAGTTAGAGTCATGATCAAACGAGCGTTGACGGGACCACACTGTCTAGGTTAATCTAACGGGCTCTGAAACCAGACCTGTGCCCCCACCTAAACGAAAACAGTCACACTGTGATGGCCAGTAGTGGCGAATACAGCCTCAAAACCAGTGCTTCAGAATGTTGCAGGGGAAGGATAGACCGCTCCTTGCAGAGAGAGGCTCTCATTTCAAGGGACTCTCGTTGCATAGACGTTTTCCAACTCTCCCTATTGGCACACCTCTCCATCCCACAGAGATCCACATTGGGTTGCCCTTCGACTTGCCGCCCTATTCGCGCGAACACGGGTATAATTTTTGCGGGCAGTTTGATTTCGGTAGAACCGATTTGGTTAACCATGTCTTATGTCCTGCAGATTCGAGGGAAGATTGCAAGGCATGAAGAGGTTAATAACATCATTCAAAAGGTGAGCCTCGTAACAGTCCGGATGCCCGCAATAAGGAGAGCCCCCCCAATTATGCAAATGGATGGTAACCAAAGCGCTAGATGGTCAGACGGCAAGCAGATGGTATGGAGACTACATGGCTGATACCTATCTCCACACATAGGGAGGAAGGAGAGCGGCTTCCCAGCTTCAGGAGTCCAGAAGTCTAGATAAATACAGTGAACTTACCCACTACTATATCACTAGTGATATAGTGGATGGGTAATCTGTGATAAACTGAAGCATATGATCTTTAAATGTATTCCCGAACTTCATGTTTTACATATGCCATCTTCTGTAACAGCAATGCTTCTTTTAGATATTGTGTACCATACTATTTAATATAATATACCAATTAGTTAAAAAAAAATTACAAGTTGGGGTGGTAGGGGAAGATGGAATATTCAAATGGCTATAGGAATAAATCAAATATTCTTCCTCAGGAAGCATCTTATCCACTTCTCCGAGGCTATTTGCCCTCAGGATGTGGACCACATTCTTTTCTGAAAAAATATTGTTATGTTGTCATAGCGGAATATGACTGACTTTTTATTATAAGCTACGTTAATTTCGTTTAGGATTACTAATACAATGCTTGTAGGATTTTTCTAATGCTATAATTTCATCCTTCTGGCTGTTGTGCTTGTGGCACTTCAAGTTCATTCTCCTCTCACCCTTCTACCTCTCCCAGTGAACGTCGGTCCTCTGGGAATGGTATTCGGTAGAAGCCCTCCTCTTTTCTGCAATTTGCAGAGCTCCAGGAGATGTGTTAATTGTAACACGAAAGGCCTAGAACTATCGCATTACACTTCCCCCGTGGTTGTTAAGCTGGGTGGCTGGGAGGAGTAACGCAGATCTCCCAGATTGCCTCTACCAGCTTTCTATCCTTCTTCCATAGATCAAACCGATTAATAAGCCAATTCTTCTGAAAACCTCAGTGACTCAGCACGGAATACAGAACCTAACTATGCAGTGCCATCGCTAAATGGGCGAGGAGACTCTTGCTCGCTCCAAGCCCCAACCCTAGTGCAGCACTGGCTCACAAAACGTTCAAAAGCCCAGGGATGGCCCGATCGTTGAAAAGGTGCTGGCGCATCTCCAGGCTGTGAGTTAACCTCACTTCCTGGGACTTCCTCCAAACACCTGTTCCCATATCGGCATATGGAACGCTCGACCCTAACGCCCTCCGTATTGCTGTGGCTCTGCGCCTTGCTGCCCCAATTCACACGTGATATATGTGTATCGGCTGCGAAGGCGCAACGCGACAGATAGGTTACATGATATTGACTGTTCCAAAACCATGGGCTGGCATGCAAGACACAATGAAGTCAACGACATCATTAAAGAAGGGAAACCTTGCTACAGCTGGCATGGTCCAGCCGGAGAGGGAGCCCGAATCACTAGCAGCAAACAATACCCAACCAATCCAGCAAACCGCCCCCAAGGACCACATCTTTCCTTGGAATAATGGCCAGCTCTTAGCATGGGACTATACCAGTGTGTCCAACTGGCTGAATCTTATCCATCACAGTGCTGGGCGACAGGGAGGAGCTGCTGACCAACAGGGAGGAGGAGCACAAGATCAGCAAGTTCAGGGACCTAAGCCCCAATAGTATCATTTTCCAGTGGATACAGAGACCTTGATCAAAGAGTGAAAAAATGCCACACGTTTCTTAAAGAATTGGGTTCCAGAACTCATCAAACACACCAGGGACCAAGGGCAGCAACCTTTCATGTTCCAAGCGCCTCTGCGTGCCTTCAGTGAGAAAAGCTTGCTGCATACTTGGCTCGCGTCCGGCTTCGGAGGAGCTGGAGGAAATCCATAATCTTTAACATATTGTTCCCATTGTATTCAATGTTTGTGTTCCTGTAAATGTATTCTGTCTATTAAAAATTTCCTAGAATATAACATATATGCGGGTGGTAGGAGAAGAATAATATTCAAACAGCTCCGGGGAGAAACCTTGAGTTTTCCCTGAGGGCGTTTATTGTCTTCTTCTGACCCTCTGATGAGGCTCCCCAGTCCACTTATATAGGGTGGTACCTCCCTACATACTATATATTACTTATATATATATATAATTATAAAATATGTTATATATATATATCGTATTGTAATCTCGAACGAGTGGTATTTAATGAATCCACATGGCGACTAACCGAGAGCTCGATATCCGTTTTGTTTTGGCAGTCTAAAAACTATACGGGTTCGAGGCCCCTCAGGCTAGTCGGAGTTGTTTGTTATGACACATTTGTATTTACAAGCATGCACCACGTGATTGACAGTGACCTGGTGCGTAGGTACATATTTGCAATTGCCATTTTTTTAAACGCAGCACAGGAGACCAAGATCCTTGGGGGTAGTTGACCGGAGCTTGCTGATTTGATGGCAGCTGATTGATTCTAAGGCGGTATCCTCCATTGTGGTTGTCAGTTCGCTTTGTTTAGATAAAAAGGTTTCAACAGTAAGGATTGTTTTTGCCTTTTTCCTATTTGAAACATTGACTGGCTCTCGGCAGGTACTCATTCTTCAATATCTCCAGCGAGATCACTGAGGAATCTTTTGTCTTTGGAAGTCCTCCTCCCCTCCGTAAGTACATATTTAGGTCTTAGAGGCCGTTCTTAGTAATTTAAATGATTTATTACTTGCGACCGTAAATGATCCTTTACTATTCAGCTCTTGATATTTCTCCACACCTGAAAACGAAGCTATAAATACTGAACGACTTGTTTTTTCTGTTTATCTGTTCTAGCATAGTGCGTAAAAATATAAAAAAAAAACGTTAAAAACCATCTCCTCTTTCATTCATTCAATTAATGAATACAACTTGAAATGAAAAGACTGGACTTTTGAAATGCCTTGAAGCTCTGTTGACAGAGAAAAAAAAACAGTTTGGGGAAGCAGCGAGCGAGCACGTCAACGTAAAGGTCACAGATAGCATTAGAGAAGATATACTCACGTATACTTAACAAATACATTACTGGAGCCGATGGATAAGTATCCGTAACTTAACTGTTTTCATTCTAGCCTTTATCGACTGCCCTAAAAATCCGGTATATACTTGATTTTTAAGATGGGGTCCACCTCTGGTGCAAATTGTGGGGTGGGGACCATAGCCTCGGAGAAGTGGATAAAAAAGCTTCAAGGAAGAATATCTGGATTTCTTCCTGAAGCCATTTGAATATTCAACTTCCCCTACCACCCCATATTTTCATTCTTTTTTACCAATAAGTATATTTTATTACATCATATGGTCCAAAAAAAAATAAAAAAAAAACGCACTGTTTAATTCATTACATGCAAAACACTGAAAGAGTAACACCACTCACGATGTAACATGTCTATACAAGCGCCACCCTGAATTATTTTGACGCGCAACTAGAAATTCTTAGTTACTCATTTGTATTTAGATAAATAAAAAAATTCTTGTGGTGTCCAATCTTTAGTGATATTATTTTATCATTGCTTTAAAGGAATTCATTTTCAGTATTCTACTAATTCATGTGTGCACTGAGGAACATGGAACTGGATCTCGCACTGACCGAAACATCTAATATTTACGTCACACAGGCTACTATCGGGTATTTTAAAGTTCTCACAGTGATATTCTTGAATAATTTGGTGAGCAAATCTCTTCACATAGTTGATAATTTTTAGTATAAATTTATACAGTAATTAAAATGTCTTACCACATTAACAGGGACCAGAAGAGGTTAGGTTTTTCTACGCAAAGATCCTGTTGATATGGTAAAACGGTCAATTACATTTTTTTTCATTAAGGTTTGAATTTTAGTAAACATATCAAACTATGTGATGAGGTATCACCAACAATTTTTTATTCAATAATATCACTGCGAGAAGTTTAAAATTCACGATAATATTCCTATGAGACGTAATTGCAGATAATGCATGTGTTTCAGTCGCTGTGCATACGTATCCTCTGTATCACATAACAACCAGTCCAATTGTACCTCAGTATACACAAGAGGCCACAGGTATGGCAAGAGAGGTACAGCTCAACTCCTCGCAGAATACACCAAGGGGCTCTAATTATTATACCGTTTCTCTAGAGATCACGGGAGGCTGGAGATCCACGTCATTCTATGTATTCATGTTCAATTATATTTTTGTATATTTTACCTTATACATGCTAAATATTTAAAATTTGTAATAGCAATATATTTAAACACTATGTCGGTGGGTCCTACACCACCCATACCATTTCACACGTTATGTTACACTATGTACACCCACTAAACAACTTTTCGTACACCGCTGTCACTTCTGTGTACGCCAACAACGATAGCTTCAAAAATACTGACCGTTAAAAGTACGAAATATCCTCCCCTCTTTCCTCCCACAAAAATGGGTCCCACCATCTAAAAACAATTTATTTCTCTCGCCTTCCTCCCTAACATCTCTCTCTCTCTCTCTCTTAAAAAACAAAAACGTGACATAACAATACAATAATTAATAATAGGCAACATCAAATAATCATCCGCAGATAACCCGCACATAAGACGAGAGGAGCTTACGACGACGTTACGATCGACTTAGACCATTTCACAAGTCACACTAACGAAAAGGAGAGAAAGAGGGAGTTATTATATATATAGGCAAGTGACAGGGACGGGACAGGAGAGGTAGTAGGAAAGGAGTAGAGAGTTAGTGGACTGTAGTAGTGAGTCTGTCTAAGATTATGAAAGAGGACCACTGCCAAGTAGCTAGGGTCCGTCCTGTCTGTGGTTCTTTTTGTTAGTGTGACTTTGTAAGTGGTCCAAATCGGACCGAAACGTCGTCGTAAGCTCCTCTCTTCTATGTGCTGGTTATTTGTGTATTGTTCCAGTCACGGTATTGTGCCTTTTTGTTATTTTAAGTATTCGTCGACATCAACAACAACAAAATATCATGACATCAATAAAAATAATAAGGTACAATGTATGACAACTTCAAAATAGTACATGACACCAACAAAATAGTTCATGACACCGAAAACATTATGTGACATGAAAAAAAAAGAACACGACACCAAAAAAAATAGTACATGACACAACAAAATAGTTCACAACATCAAGAAGAACCAAAGTACATTGACACCAAGAAAATAGTACATTGGACACAAGAAAATAGTACATGACACCATGAAAATAGTACATGACACCATGCGGAAAAATGTACATGACACCATGAACATGTACATGACACCATGAAATAGTACAATGACACATAAAATAGTACTTGACACCAAGGAAAAATAGTACATGACACCATGAAAATAGTACATGACACCATGAAAATAGTACATGACACCATGAAAATAGTACATGACACCATGAAAATAGTACCATGGCACCATGAAAAATAGCTACATGACTCTCGTGAACAATAGTACATGACACCGTGAAATAGTACATGACCATGAAAATAGTACAGACACCTGAAACTAGTAAATGACCACCAAGAAAATAGTACATGGACACCATGAAAATAGTACATGATCACCAGAAAAATATCATGATACCAAGAAAGAATATATCTCGTTTCGATGGTCGATCCATTCCTCGCTGTGGATCTTGCACATGCCAAGCTCAAACAAGCGAAATCACGATCCCATTTTCAATCATTTGGACTCCAAAAAGTATAGAGTGGATCTTCACGACTTGAATATATAATACTATGTTGGTTCCCCATGCTGCTTGTTGGCTGTTAAGGTTGTGGTAGTGGTGGGTGTGTAGGCATGCCTTGGTTACTGGTGGTGGTGGGGTTGTGTTATGGATTCATATTGTGGTGGCGGTGCAGGGAATCAGTGGTAATGTGTGAGGTGACGGACTGGTGACGTAAGAGGACTCATTGTAATGGCGGATGTGGGGGGATTTCATTGTATGGAGGTGGAATTGGGGATTAACTGAAGCGTTGTTGTGTACTGGATCTCGTACTGATGGTTTGTAATGATTCATTGCCATGGTAGTTGGTGGTGGGGTTGGGGATTCATTATGGTGGTGGTGTTGGTGGTTGGATGAGGTAGGGATTTCATTATGGTGGTGGAGTATGGGTTTTCAGTGCTAAGGCGATGCAGGCGGATTTATTGTTATCGTGGTGTGGTGTGTCTCACTGCGGTGGTGGTAATAATATAAGGGTCTTATGTCTTAGGGTGATGGTGGTGGTGGTGGTGGTTGTGGTGTGGTGGTGGTGGTTGTGGTGTGGTGGTGGTGGTTGTGGTGTGGTGGTGGCGGTTGTGGTGTAATGGTGGTGGTGGGTTGTGGCCTAAGCATGGTAGTAGTGGGGTAAATTTTATCATGTTGGCGACTGGAGTATAAGGGTATGTGGTTGGTGATTGTGAAGACATCATCTATGAGATTTTGTTGATCCATGGTGGGGGAGCAGGATGTCATCACGTGAGGATAACTGTGTTACTGTGGTGTCTATAAGATGTGGATATCATCTGTAGATATGGATGTATAGTGGAGGAGACGAAAGTAATCAGAGGGGAAGTAAGAATGTCATGGAAAGGGCGTGAAAGTTCAAGACAAAGAAGTGTAAGGGAAATAATAGTGACTGTGAAAGAGAGTTTTGGTCCTGATAAAAGGGCTTCATGCGGGTGTTAGGGTAATCAAAATGGGAGTGTAAGGAAGGCATTGTAAACTGTAAGGGTGCCGGGAAGGGGAGGTTAACAGCGTCATGGTGGGATGTATAGGTATTATGGTGGACGGTAGGTATGAGGGTGTATTTAATGAGGCGTCGAAGGATATCATGGAAAGGAGATGCTAAAGAAATCAATTGGAAAGTAATGGTGTTATAGAAGGTGTGTCGTATTGAGGTTACAAGGGTTGTATAGGAGTGTGAAGGTGTGCTGGATAACACACCTGAGGTAGTGTGAAGGTGTGCTGGATAACACACCTGAGGTAGTGTGAAGGTGTGCTGGATAACACACCTGAGGTAGTGTGAAGGTGTGCTGGAGTAACAAAATCTGAGGTAGTGGAAGGTGTGTTGATACACACCTGAAGGTTAGTGTGGAAGGTGTGCTGGATAACTCACCTGGGTTAGTGTGAAGGTTTGTGGTTAAACACACCTGAGGTAATAGTGGGAAGGTGTGCTGGATAACACACCCTGAGGTAGTGTGAAGGTATTGCTGGATAACACAACTGAGGGTAGTGTGGAGGAAAGTAATGCTGGATAACACCACCTGAGGTAGTGTGGGGTGGGGGGGAAGTGTGCTGGATAACACACTGAGGTAGTGTGAAGGTATGAGGATAACACACTGAGGTTTTGTGTGACGGTGTGCTCGGATAACACACCTGAGGTGTGTGATGGAGTGCCCTGGATAACACCACCTGAGGTTGTGTGAAGGTAGTGAGTGGGATAACACACGTGAGTAGTGTGAAGGTGAGTGATAACACACCTGATGGTAGTGTGAAGGTGTGCTGGGATAACACACCTGAGGTAGTGTGAAGGTGTGGTGGGTGACACACCTGAGGTAGGTGTGACGGTGTGCTTGGATACAACCTGAGGTTTAGTGTGAAGGTGTGTTGAATAACACACTTAGGTAGTGTGCAGGTATGCTGGATAACTCACCTTGAGGTAAGGTACGGTGTGCTGGAGAACACACCTGAGGTAGGTGTGAAGGTGTGATGGAATAACACACCTGAGGTAGTTGTGAAGGTGTGCTGGAAACAACCTGAGGTAGTGTGAAGGTGTGGCGGATAACACACCTTAGGTAGTAGTGTGAAAGGTGTGCTGATAACACCACTGAGGGTAGTGTGACGGTGTGTGGATAACACGCCTGAGGTAGTGATGAAGGTATGCCTGGATAACACACCGGAACCGGTAGTGTGAAGGTGTGTTGAATAAACACAACCTGACCAGGTCAGTGTGAAGGTGTGTTGGATAACACACATGAGGCTAGTGTGAAGGTTATGCTGCGGTCAACACACCTGAGGTAGTGTGAAGGTGTGCTGGATAACACACCTGAGGTAGTGTGAAGGTGTGCTGGATAACACACCTGAGGTAGTGTGAAGGTGTGCTGGATAAACACCAGAGGGTACGCTGTGAGGTGTGTTGGATAACACACCAGAGGTAGTGTGAAGGTGTGCTGGATAACACACCTGAGGTAGTGTGAAGGTGTGCTGGATAACACACCTGAGGTAGTGTGAAGGTATATGTGGATACACACAGACGGTAGTGTGAAGGTGTGCTGGATAACACACCAGAGGTAGTGTGAAGGTGTGCTGGATAACACACCTGAGGTAGTGTGAAGGTGTGCTGGATAACACACCAGAGGTAGTGTGAAGCTTTATTGAACAACCAGCCTGAGGTAGATAAATGAAACACCTGTGTAACATTTGGGTATCTTTTATTCTGGAAAAGTTTAACCAAACACTGGCTTCCTCAGTACAAAAACAGAGAAGAGTGGAAGATGTGGAAGGGGTTTTGAGGTTAAACAGTCCTTCAGCCTAGAATCTATATGTCTAAATCTATCAGTGTTGTTATAAGTGCAGAATATTGGCAGAGATGGGGCTTATATAATGCAGAACAGATGCAAAAATGGGCAGTTGTAGGTGGAGTCACCTGTGAAAAAATTCACTAGTGGAAGTAAGATGGCAAGAATTTGAGAAGCACTTTATGGACCAGTAAGCTCATTGCAGAGTTCCTCGAATTCATGTTATCTTACTTTACTAGTGATACCTGGCTCCACCTATATTATCAAGACATTCACTACCTTACTTTGATACAATATTCTATGATTCAGGTTCATATTTTCCGGTCGTATGGAAAACTAGCATTCTCTTGTTTTGAGAAAACTAACACTCTAAACCATTTCTCTTAGATTGACAGATTGATTTACATCACCATTACTTCGCTTTACGCCTGCTGACTCGGTATTTGTGTGTGACTGAAAAAACTCTTTCTGAAAGTAGGATAAAAACGGTCCAGTCCAACAAACAAGTAACTAACTGTGTTACTCTTCAATCTTTTCGGTATCCCATATTCAAGAATCTGAAGGTGAGCTAAGTAATTCAGGTGAAGCGTGTGAGGTGTGCCTGGATAACACACTGAAGGTAGTGTGAAAGGGGGGGGGGGGGGGGGGAGTGTTGGATAATCACCCTGAGGTAGTGTGAAAGTGTGTTGGATATCACTACTGGAGGTGTGTGACGGTGTGATGGTATAACACACTGAGGTGCTAGTGTGAAGAGTGGTGTTGGATAACCACCTGAGGTAGTGTGACGATGTGATTAGATAACACACCTGAGGTAGAGTGATGGTGATGATGGATAACAAACCTGAGGATTGTGTTGACGATGTGATAGATAACACAACCGAGGTAGTGTGAGTTGTGATAGAAAAACACACCTGAGGTAGAGTGACGGGTGCTGGAGGAAAACACACCTGAGTAGTGTGGACGGTGTGGTGGATAACACCACTCGAGGTAGTGTGCGGTTGTGATGGATAAACACAACCTGAGGTAGAGATGACGGTGTATAAATAACCACACCTGTCGGTAGATGACGCGTGATAGGATAAACACACCTGGGGTTAAGAGTGACGGTGTGATAGATAAAAACACCTTGAGGTAGAGTGACGTGTGATGGGATAACACACTGAGGTAGTGTGGACGGTGTGATGGATAACCACAACCTGAAGGGTAGTGTGACGGGTCGTGATGGAGTACACACTGAGGTGTGTGACGGTGTGTGGATAAAACACCTGAGGTAGTGTGACGATGTGATAGATAACACACCTGAGGTAGCTGTGACGGTTGCATAGATAACACCACTCTGAGGTAGTGTGAGGTTGTGATAGATAACACACCTGAGGTAGTGTGACGGTGTGATAGATAACACACCTGAGGTAGTGTGACGGTGTGATAGATAACACACCTGAGGTAGTGTGACGGTGTGATAGATAACACACCTGAGGTAGTGTGACGGTGTGATAGATAACACACCTGAGGTAGAGTGTCGGTGTGGTGGATAACACACCTGAGGTAGAGTGACGGTGTGGTGGATAACACACCTGAGGTAGAGTGACGGTGTGATAGATAACACACCTGAGGTAGTGTGACGGTGTGATGGATAACACACCTGAGGTAGTGTGGACGGTGTGATAGATAACAACCTGAGGTAGTGTGACGGTGTGATAGATAACACACCTGAGGTAGTGTTACGGTGTGATAGATAACACACCTGAGGTAGTGTTACGGTGTGATAGATAACACACCTGAGGTAGTGTGACGGTGTGATAGATAATACACCTGAGGTAGTGTGACGGTGTGATGGATAACACACCTGAGGGTAGTGGTGACGTGTGATATTGATAACCACACATGTGGTAGAATGTGACGATGTGATAGATAACACACCTGAGGTAGAGTGACGGTTGAGGTGGATCACACACTGAGAGGTAGACGTGACGTGTGATTAGATAACACACACCTGAGGTAGTTAGTGTGACGGTGTGATGGATAACACACCTGAGGTAGAGATGACTGTGTGATAGATCACACACCTGAGTAGTGTGAGACGGTGTGATAGATAACACACGTGAGGTTAGTGTGACGGTTCTGTGAGTGGATAACACACTGCAGGTAGTGTGACGGTGTGGTTGGATAACACACTGAGGTAGTTGTGACGCTGTGTAGATAACACACCTGAGGATAGAGTGACGGTGTGATAGATTTAACACCCACCTGAGGTAGTGTGACGGTGTGATAGATAACACACCTGAGGTAGTGTGACGGTGTGGTGGATAACACACCTGAGGTAGTGTGACGGTGTGACGGATAACACACCTCAGACAGCCACTAACGCATTTCAAAAGTTACTCAGATTTTTTACTTTATGATGAAAAAAAATTCTGACGGATGTTCGTTAGTGCGGAGATAAACACGTACTTAAAATATCTGTTGAGACTTTTGCTCTCGAATTTTTACAGAGGAAGTGTGGAGAAGTTATGTGAATGTTGAGACGTTTTCAAGCATCTACACAAACGTTTGAGTTCCGCGAACAGCAAAAAGACACAGATATTTGAATTGATGTCACAATATGCAGAGTAAAACACCGTGAAAAAAATTGTAAAATTACAAATTAGTGAGAAAGTCACGAAAGCAACTTGAATTTCACTATTTTTTCACAGTGGGATGGTTTTATACTATATATATATATATATTTATATATATATATATATATATATACTATATATATACTTACTATACTATATATATATATATTATATATATGTATACAATGGCGTACAGGGAATTTTAACAACGCGAGCAAACCACCGGGGATGGAAATTTTTAGCTCAAGATTTTCACACGTGTTCATGCGCCATGCAGGGGCAACTCATTGGTGCAAGAGGTAGACAACAGTGGCATGAGAGGAAGTTACTCAGAGTAACGTAGCATGGTGACGCCAAGCAGTTCTAACTACCTTGTAACTATTGCTTACTCTTGCAACACTGCATTCCTTCTGATGACGCACGAAGGTATGTGAAGATCTTGGGCGTCTTCCAGACGCTGAAGCGGTCTTCTTACACTCCTTTTAATTGAAAGCTTTCGCAATTACGATTCCCAAAGCAGTAACGTGGCTCTGATATGTCCGCGATGACCATACTCCCAGTAAAACTATCACACAAGACTTAGCATAAATTACTAAACTTGAGGTCATCCATGAAAGTTACACAACAAAATAACTTTTTCTTAGAGATATATGAACTTATGATTAAAAGATGAAATTTACTATTTTCTTCTCCCACCATGACGATCCAACCTAAAGTTGTATCTACAGTGTTTTTTGTCGTAGAGCCAACTGTCCTTTTTACATGCACTGATTCATGGAATTCTAGTATAGTAACCCATACATTCATATTTTTGACTCTTCCCTCCCTACTTTATACAAGATTGCAAGATTAGAGCGTTTAGGGGGGGTGTGAACCAGGAGTTTACAGTGAAAAACATATAAGTTGAACAGTATTTAGATAAGGCTAAAGAGGTCTTTGTGGATTTTATGGATTTGGAAAAGGCGATGACGGGTGGATAGGGGGGCAATGTGGCAGATGTTGCAGGTGTATGGTTGTAGAGGGTAGGTTACTGAAAGCAGTGAAGAGTTTTTACGAGGATAGTGAGGCCAAGTTAGAGATGTAGGAAAGAGGGATATTATTTCCCAGTAAAGTAGGCCCTTAGACACGGAATTTGTGATGTCACCGTGGTTGTTCAATATAATTTATAGATGGTGTTGTAAGAGAAGTAATTGCGAGGGTTGGCAAGAGGCGTGCGAGTTAAAGATTAAAGAATCACACAAAGTGGGAGTTGTCACAGTTGCTCTTTGCTGATGACACTGTGCTCTCGGGAGATCTGAAGAGAAGTTTGCAGAGAATTGGGTGGATGATTTGGTAGGGTGATGCAAAAGAAGAAAATTGAAGTGAATCCAGGAAAGTGTTAAGGTTATGAGGATAACAAAAGTCAGATTAGGTTGATGAAGATTGGATATCAGATTGGAGGGGGAGAGTATGGAGGACGTGTGATTGTATTCAGATATCTTGGGACGTGGACGTGTCAGCGGATGGGTCTATGAAAGATGAGGTGAATCATAGAATTGATGAGGGGGAAAAGGGTGAGTGGTGCAACTTAGGATTCTGTGGATGACAAAAGAACTTTGTCCTTGGAGGCAAAGGAGAGGAATGTAATGAGAGTTATAGTTTTACCACTGCTCTTTATGGGTGTGAAGCATGGGTGATGGGGGGGGATGTTGTGCGCGAGGAGAAGGCTGGAGGCTAGTGGAGATGTCATGTCTGAGAGCAATGTGTGGTAGTGATATAATGCAGAGAATTAGTAGTTAGCGAAGTTAGGAGAGGAGGTACGGGATTACCAAAACTGTTGCCAGAGGGCTGAGGAAGAGGGTTGTTGAGGTGGTTCGGACATGTGGAGAGAATGAGCGAACAGAATAACTTCAAGAGTGTATCAGTCTGTAGTGGAAGGGAAGGCGGGCGTGGTAGGGTCGGCCTAGGGAAAGGTTGGAGGGAGGGGTAAAGGTAAGTGTTTTGTGTGCGAGGGCTTGGACTTCCAGCAGGCATGCAGGGTGAGCGTGTTTGATAGGAAGTGAATGGAGACATATGGTTTTTAATACTTGACGTGCTGTGGAGTGTGGCAAAGTAACATTTAGAACGGGGTGGTTCAGGGAAAACGGCAGCCGACCTTGAGTCCTGGAGATGGGAAGTACCAGTGCCTTCACTCTGGAAGGAGGGTTTGTTAATGTTGTCAGTTTAAAAAACTGAAGTGTAAAGCACCCTTTGGGCAAGAAGTGATGGGAGGAATGATGGTGAAGTTTTCTTTTCGGGCCACCCTGCCTTGGTGGAATCGGCAAGTGTGATAAAAAAAAAATATATATTATTGTGCCCACGAACGAGTGGTGATTTTGATCAATAACAACACTGCGACTAGCGAAGGACACGACCATGCTACCTTGGCCCTGCCTCATGGTAGACGGAAACTCATGACCCCTTAATCCATTGGACATACAATCCATTGGATTAAGGCGTCATGGGAGTTTCCGCCTACCATGAGGCAGGCAAAAATAGCATGAGGTTTGTGTCCTTGGCTCAGTCACAGTTTTGTTATATATATATATATATATTAAGCAATTATCGCTAATCAAGCGCATAGCACAAGTTGCCAAAACAACAACGGGAGAATTGAATGATAGCTCTAGGCCTTCGTGTTGCAATCAACACATCATCAGGAGCTTGCAAAATTGCAGAAAATAGGAGGGTTTCCACGAGAATACGTTCCCAGATGACCGCGATGTGACTGGATGACTGACTCGTGAAGAGGGAGAAGAAAGTAGAATGGTACCGGAAGTGCCCACAGTACACAGCCAGAAGATGAATACGTATTATGCATTAGTAAAATTTAGGATTAGAAAAAATCCTAATGCATTGATATTGTAACCTAAATGAAATTAAGTAAGCAATAATAATAAATTCAGGTCATATTCCGCTATGACAACAATAACTTAAATAAGTATATATATATTGTCTGCGACCATAAGAGTCATTGGTTAATTATATGCCCTCCACAGGACAACATGTCTTTAAAATGACGAGAGAAAACCCTAATTATAGAGGGAAGGACTAATTGTAAGGAGACAAGGCTCATTAACATTAACTATTTAACAGGGAGGGGACGGCATCTGCAATGACAAATGGCCACCGATATTTCCCATATAATCCTGAGGGCAACACTGGTTCAGGCTTCCGAAATGCAGGAAAAAGCCGCACTAATTCCTCGACGTTGTGACAACATTTTAAGAGTCTGATGCATACGTATAATATCCAATTTGAAAAACTGTGTACTATGCTTCAACTAAAAATGCATGTAATTTAAACAGTCATAATGATATTGTATAATGATTGCCTATCATGTTTGTTTCAGTAATTGCCGAATTCTACAATATTCCTTTCAAGCCTACTCATTCAGTAAACCGGTTTAATAAAAAATGATTTGGAAAGATAAAACCCTGGGAGGAGGTAGGGGATAAAAACCCCAAAAAATTTCGGTGGATTCCCCTGATTTTTAGGGAGGTGTGGGATAAATGGGAGTTGCGGTTCAAAACACCTCAAAACAGCCTAACGCAAAAAAATTACCAATTTTTTAATTGAAAAAAAAAAATTGAGAGTTCACGGGATAAAAAAAATCAAATTCTGTGAACGCCAAACGAAAGCGCTGAAATTTATTTAATTTTTTCACAAGTGGATTTTTAAAAAAAAAAAAAATATAATTTTTAAATATTAAAATAATAAATAAAAAATATTTTAAAATTAAAAATTTAAATACAAATTAATTTTCACTTTTTTAAGGGGATTTTTATTTTTATATTATAAAATATATTTAATATATATATATATTTATATATTATTATTATATATATAATATATTTATATATATATGCAATAAAATTTGTACGGGGAATTTTAACAAGCGAGGAAAAACCACGGGGGAGGGAAAATATTTCTCAAGATATTTCACAGTTCATGCGTCATCGGGAATTCTTTGGTGAAAGAGTAGAAACAATGGCTGGGGAAGTTATCAGAGTAACGTAGCAGGGTGACGCCAAGCAGTTCAAACCCTCCTTGCAACTATTGTACTTTTCAACACGCTTTCCCTTTGAGAGCCGAAGGTAGTGAAGTTTTTGGGGTCTTCAGCGCTAAAGGGCGGTCTTCTTACACCCCTTTTAAATTTAAAAGCTTTCGCAATTACGATTCCCAAAGCGTAACGTGGCCCAATATGTCGAGACATACCGTCAAAATCACACAAGACTTAGATAAAATTTAAAAAACTTAAGGTCCCTCCTGAAAGTCACACAACAAAATAACCCATTCTCCCAAGATTATAGAAAAATTAAAGATAAAGGGAAATTTTTATTTCTTCTCCCACCTGACGTTCCAACCTACAGTGTTTTTTGTCGTAAAAGCACTGTCCTTTTTCCCGCACGAATTATGGGAAATTTAGTTATACCCATTTCATATTTTTTTCTTTCCCTCCCTATTTTTACAAGATTGCAAAATTAGAGAAATATTATACCCCTTTACTCAACGACACTACCTCCAGCAACCCAGTTCTTGGTCTACCCGGTAGAGAAGTAGCCAAAAATACCCACAGGCTTTTTTCCTCAAATGACATATGTTTAGCTGAAACGCTACTTGCCTCAGGAGGATTTTTCCCGGGACACCTAAATTGGCTTAATTTTAAACGCGGGGATGCAGCATGTCAATGAGAATCTGGAAGAACTTTTCACTATTAAATAGTAAGTATATATTTAACCAAGATTCACATTAATTTCCCGTTCCAGTTCTAAGGTTTTTGCATTGAACATCTAGAGTTTGTACCGAGAGGGGCAGAACAGATGCCGTTAAGAAAAAAGTTAATTTTAACAAAAAAAAGAGCTGAAAAATCTTCAAATTAAACACATGATGTAGTTTCAATTGCACTAAGTGATTTAAGTGATAATCTCACGCTCACCTGATCTTCTCCAAGTTTTCATTTCGTTTTGTCAGGGCTCATTTGTATTGGAGAAGAAGTGTCTTGTTTATTTACTTTGCGCTTAATTTCTTATCACTGTCCTTGACACGGAAGACGGGACTTTGTGAAACAAAAAAAAATGTTTTTGCCCGCCTAAAAGGTGATTTAAAACAAGATTCGAGGAATTCATACCGTAGCTATCTTCCTCCAATTTTTCAAACACTTAGTGGGAAGCTCTCAAGCCTTCCCTTTGGGGCCCACAACTGAGTAGGAGACCCCTGTGCCCTGTGCAGGAATGGCGGTATTACACTTTGGGATATTCATCCCGGCAGTTTCAGGAAACAATGCTGTATGGGTAATGTGGGTTTTTTTCTACTTTTTCTTAAATAGAGCAGATGTAGGTGGAGCTGGGAGCCGAGTGTTTGTTGTGGAGAGAAGTGAGCTGTTATGGTTTCTTAAGTAGAAAGGAAGTCAGCGCTCAAAGTGGAACGTTGGGGAGAAATTGTTGTTGCCACAAGTGGGGAAAGATCAGGGAGGCGATGGGTAAAATGGCGGTAGGAGGGCGGTAAGAACAGGGAGATTTCTTACAACTGTGACAAATCTGGCAGACCGTTTAAAATGCTTACAAAATACTTAACATTAGTAACAAGTGTTTATTTTATGCGTGTAAGTTTATCCTTGTAGCTCCCCATCAAATCGGCCCTGGGTACCTGTTGTCAATTCTAATTCAGCCTTTTTGCTTTTTACAAAAATTACTTCAGTTTGATT
>NC_069408.1:78201853-78267696 GCF_026875155.1 Cherax quadricarinatus
TGTCTAAGGCCTATTTTTACGGGGAAAAAAAATTTCCCTCTTTCCCACTACTCTACTTGAGCCTCACTATCCTGTAAAAACTCTTCACTGCTTTCGGGAACCTACCTCCTCCCCATAACTTGAACATCTGCCAATTGCCCCCCTATCCACCCTGTCATACGCCTTTTCCAAATCCATAAATGCCACAAGACCTCTTTAGCCTTATCTAAATACTGTTCACTTATATGTTTCACAGTAAACCCCTGGTCCACACACCCCTCCCTTTTCCCTAAAGCCCCTTGTTATTTTGCTACCCTATTCCCCGTCTTACTTTTAAATTTCTTTCAATTATAACCTACTACACTTTACCAGGTACACTCAACAGACTTATCCCCCTATAATTTTTTGCACTCTCTTTTATCCCTTTGCCTTTTTTAAAAGGAACTATGCATGCCTCTGCCAATCCTAGGTACCTTCCCTCTTCCAACATTTATTAAATAATTCCCACCAACCACTCCAAAAATATCCCACCTGCTTTTAACATTTCTATCTTTAAACCCCATCAATCCCGGCTGCCTTACCCCTTTCATTTTCCCTACTGCCTCACGAACTTCCCCACACTCACAACTGGCTCTTCCTCACTCCTACAAGATGTTTTCTCCTTCCCTATACACGAATCACAGCTTCCCTATCTTCATCAACATTTAAAAATTTTCCCCAAATATTCCCTCCATTTTCCCAATCCCTCTAACTCTCCTTAATAACTCTCCTCTCCTATTTTTAAACTGACAAATCCATTTGTTCTTAGGCTTTCTTAACTTGTTAATCTCACTCCAAAATTTTTCTTAATTTTCAACAAAATTGTTGATAAACATCTCCCCACTCTTCATTTGCTCTCTTTTACATTGCTTCGCCACTCTCTTACCTCTTTCTTTTTTTCTCCATATACTTTCCTCCTTGATCACTTCTACTTTGTAAAAACTTCTCATATGCTAACTTTTTCCCCCTTACTACTCTCTTTACATCTCATTCCACCAATCGCTCCTCTTCCCTCCTGCACCCACTTTCCTGTAACCACAACTTCTGTGAACACTCTAACACTACATTTTTTAAACCTACCCCATACCTCTTCGACCCCATTGCCTATGCTTCATTAGCCATCTATCCTCCAATAGTGTTTATATCTTACCCTAACTGCCTCCTCTTTTAGTTTATAAACCTTCACCTCTCTCTTCCTGATGCTTCTTTTTCCCTTGTATCCCATTACCTTTTACTCTCAGTGTAGCTACAACTAGAAAGTGATCTGTATATCTGTGGCCCCTCTATAAACATGTACATCCTGAAGTCTACTCAACAGTCTTTTATCTACCAATACATAATCCAACAAATATGTCATTTCGCCCTAATCATATCGTGTATACTTATTTATCCTCTTTTTTTTAAAATATGTATTACCTATAACTAAACCCCCTTTCTATACAAAGTTCAATCAAAGGGCTCCCATTATCATTTTAACCTGGCACCCCAAACTTACCTACCACACCCTCTCTAAAAGTTTTTCTCCTCTTTAGCATTCAGGTCCCCTACCAAAATTTTACTCTCTCACTTGGTTCAAAGGCTCCTATACATTCACTTAACATCCCCCAAAAAATCTCTCTCTCCCCTCTGCATTCCTCTCTTCTCCAGGTGCATACACGCTTACTATGACCCACTTCTCGCATCCAACCTTTACTTTAATCCACATAATTCTTGAATTTACACATTCATATTCTCTTTTCTCCTTCCATAAACTGTCTTTTAACATTACTGCTACCCCTTCCTTTGCTCTAACTCTTTCAGATACTCCGATTTAATCCATTTATTTCCCCCACTGGAAAACTCTCCTACCCCCTTCAGCTTTGTTTCGCTTAGACCCAGGACATCCAATTCTTTTCATTCATAACATCAGCAATATCTGTTTTTGTATCCGCACTACATCCACGCACATTTAAGATCCCAGTTTTATAAAGTTTTTCTTCTTCTCTTTTTTAGTAAATGTATACAGGAGAAGGGGTTACTAGCCCATTGCTCCCGGATTTTAGTCGCCTCATACGACACGCATGGCTTACGGAGGAAAGATTCTTTTCCACTTCCCCATGGACAATAAAAGAAATAAAGAACAAGAGCTATTTAGAAAAAGGAGAAAAACCTAGATGTATGTTTATATATATATTCATGTGCGTGTCTGTGAAGTGTGACCAAAGTGTAAGTAGGAGAAGCAAGATATCCCTGTTATCTAGCGTGTTTATGAGACAGAAAAAGAAACCGCAATCCTACCATCATGAAAAACAGTTACAGGTTTTTGTTTCCCACAGTCATTTGGGGCGGAAAGTACTTCCCTGGGTGGTTGCTGTCTACCAGCCTACTCCCTATATATATATATAAAATATATATATATTATATATATATATTATATATATATATATATATATAAATATATATATATAATTTTAATAATTTTTTATATATATTTATATATATATTATATATTTATATAATTATAATTTTATATATATATAATATGTAGGGAGGTACCCCTATATAAGTGGATGGGGAGCCAATCAGAGGGTCAAGAAGACAATAAACGTCCCTTTCAGGGAAAACTCAAGGTTCTCCCCGGAGAGCTTGAATATTTTCTTCTCCTACCTCCCCCTATATTTTATATTCTAGGGGAAAAATTTTATTAATAGACAGAATACATTTAAGGAACCACAACATGAATACAATGGTAAAATTTAGTTAAAGATATGGATTTCCCTCCAGCTCCTCCGAAAGCCGGACGCGACCCCAAGTATGCAGAAAGCATTTTCTCTCTGGATGGCCACGCTGAGGCGTGGAACATGAAAGTGGCTGCCCTTGGGTCCTGGTGGTGTTGATTGAGTCTGGAACCCAATTCTTTAAGGAAACATGTGGCAATTTTTCCCCTTGACCCCAAAGGTTTGATCCCACGGGGACAAATTGATATATTGGCTTAGGTCCTGTACTTGCTGATCTTGTGCTCCTCCCTGTGGTCAGCAGCTCCTCCCTGTCGCCCAGCACTGTGTTTGGATATAGGTGTCAGCCAGTGTGGCACACTGGTATAGTCCCATGCTAAGAGCTTGCCATTTTTCCCAAGGAAAGATGGGGGGTCCCGTTGGGGCGGTTTGCTGGATTGTGGGTATTGTTGGCGGGCTAGTGATCGGGGCTCCCTCTCGGCTGGACATCCAGCTGAGAAGGGTTCTCTTTATGATGTCGTTGACTTCATTGTGTCTTGCATGCCAGCCCTTGGTTTTGGAACAGTCAAGATCTTTTTAAACCATATCGGTCGGCTTGCGCTTCGCGCAGATACAATATATTCCGTGTGATTGGGCGCAAAGGCGCAGAGCCACTGCAATACGGAGGGTGTTAGGGTCGAGGCGTGTTCCATTGCCGATATGGGAAACTGTTTGGAGGAAGCCCCAGGAGTGAGGTGAACTCACACCCTGGAGAGGGGGCAAGCACCTTTTAAAACGATCGGGCCATCCCTGCTTGACTGTTTGTGAGCCAGTGCTGCACTAGGGTTTGGGTTGGAGCAGCAAGAGTTCCCATTCAGCGATGGCACTGGCATAGTTAGGGTTCTGTATTCCTGAGAGTCATGAGGTTTTCAGGAAGAATTTGTCTTATTAATTCGTTTGATGCATGGAAGAGGATAGGAAGCTGGTATGAGCAATCTGGGAGGATCTGCGTACACCCAGCCCCCAAGCTAAACAACCACGGGGGAAGTGGAATGATAGTTCTAGGCCTTTCGTGTTGCAATCAACACATCACCAGGAGCTTGCAAAATTGCAAAAAAGAGGGGGCTTCTACGCGAATACTTTCCCCAGAGGACCGCGTTCACTGGAGTGAGAGAGGGAAAGAGAGGAGAAAGGAACTTGAAGTGCCCACAGGCACAACAGCAGAGGATGAATATTATAGCATTAGAAAAATCCTACAAGAATTGTTATTGTAACTTAAACGAAATTAACGTAGCTATAATAATAAGTTCAGTCATATTCCGCTATGACACAATAACAATATTTTTCAGTATAGAATGGGGTCCACATCTAGTGCAAATAGCCGCGGAGAAGTGGAATAAGAAGGCTTCGAGGAAGAATATTTGGATTTATTCCCAAAGCCATTTGATATTCAAATTCCCCTACCACCCAACTTGTAATTTTTTAACTAATTGGTATATTTTATTAAATAGTATGGTACACAAAATCTAAAGATGCATTGTGTTACAAAGATGGCATTTGTAGTACATGAAGTTCGGGGAATACATTTAAAGAGCATATTGCTACATGTTTATCACAGATTACCCTTTACTATATCACTAGTGATATAGTGGTGGGTAAGTTCACTGTATTTTCTAGACTTTGAAACTTCCTGAAGCAGGAAGCAGCCTTCCTTCCTCCTAGGTGTTGGAGATAGGTATCAGCCAGTGCAGTCTCATACCATCTGCTTGCCGTCTGTCCATCTAGGCGCTTTTTGGGTTTCCCTCCAATTTGCATAATTGGGGTGGCTCCCTTATTGCTGGCATCCCGGGTGTTACAGGCTCCTTTTGATGATGTTATTAACCTCTTCATGCCTTGCAATCTTTCCCTCGAACCCGCAGGACATAAGACCATGGTAACCAAATCGGTTACCCATTCACTGCCGCAAATATACCAGTGTTCGGCGAGAATAGGGGCGGCCCAAATCGAAGGGCAACACCAATGTGGATGGTCTGTGGATGGGAGAGGTGTGCCAAGGGGAGGAGTTGGAAACAGGCAACAGAGTCCCTGAATGTGGAGCTCTCTCTGCAGGAGGGGGCTCTATCCTTCCCCCGACATTCTGAAGCATGTTGAGGCTGTATTCGCCACTACTGGGCCATCACAGCGTGACTGTTTGTCGTTGTTGGTAGGGCACAGGTCTGGTTTCAGAAACCCGTTAGATTATCCCAGACGTGTTTGGGCCCGTCAACGCTCTTTTGATCATGGACTCTAACTTTGTCCCTAAGATGCCCACTGGATGGAACGCATGAGGAAAAGGTAAGCAGGTAGCGCTTATCCCCTGATTTCAATGCCTCCAAGTCTGACTGGATGTATAGTGGGTCCACTTTCCGGGTTTCCAGAGAAAGGTTGAGTACTTTCGTAAAAATATGCCCCAGGAATACTGAGTATTAAGGCAGTTAGGGTTATTATATGATGGTGCCCATGTTAGGAAATATGTTAAACTGGGCAGACTAAAGCACTTTGGAGAAGGTACAAGGCATCATGTATGTCAAGACTCCCTATTCATTTTCCATCCTCCCAACTCATCCAGTGTCTTCCTGACAATTGAGTTAGTGGGGATCACTTCCAGAGGTGCTCCAAGCAAGATGCTATTTGAAGGGCATTGATTGATTTTTCCTGGTAGTTCTGATGTCACTGCATCAATCGCTTGTTGACTCCAAATGAGTCCATTTGCTGTCGCCGTGTAACACTTGTGTAAGATCATCTATAAAGGACTCCTTTGTACCAGCCAGTGTGCCATCATCCCGTAACGAGATGTTTAACTCACTGGTCAGTGTGACCGTGATTTCCCTAATGCTATACAGAAGACACCTGGACACCCCCTGATGACGTAATTTCATGATTTCCAAACAGGAACATTGATTCCTTCCTATATTCAGCTGAAACTATAAGGGGAAAGAGACCTGGGAAATGATCTTGTACAGCTGCTATATACACATCTCTTTTCAGGAGATTAAGTGCATTCTTGAAATTTATTTTTCCACTTCGTTTTCTTTAAGCAAGTTGTTGATTTCACCCTAATTGCATGAACTGCTGCTTCTTTTTCCCTTTAGGGACCTCAAAACCAAGCTGGTTTGGTTGAAGCATCATGGCAGCTTCTGTGCGAATACTTTAGACAGCATTTTGGAAACGAGGTGGCGTTTGGTATAATTCCTCCAACTTTTTTTTTTAAGGGCACAAAGTGGATGCCCCAAAAAGAAAAGTTTAATTTCACCAGGAATCAGACCAGCGAAGAAGCTGTTTAAAGAACCTTGTGATTTCTGAAAGCAGTGTCTCTGCAATCTCCGATAAATGGATTAACATTTCCTTTAAATGCTGTGGCCCTATTACAGTGTAGCCCTCTGCATAGCAGACGGGAACGACATAATTGCTTTGTAAATGTCTGAATCTTGCGCAAAAGTGATTCCACAGTTGGGACAGGGTGTTAGACCTGTTGGTGCCCTGGTTTCCCTGATAGGGTGTTTTTCTTTTAAGTGGTTTTTAAAAGTGTCAGCATCCTGGTGGCAACTGTATCTTTGCTGCAGGGTTATGCTGATTGCCCCCCCTCTGTGCCCTCTTCAATTTTCTTCCCCAAATGAACTCTGATTTTTCACTGTTACTGGAATGGGGTAGGAGTTTGCCTATCCCCTTTTTGCATTAATACGAAAGGCAAATCAGATTACCTAATATATATATATATATATATTATATTATATATATATATATATATATATATATATATATATATATATTATATTATAAAATATATTATATAATTTTTATATATATATATGTTTGAGGTGAGAATGTCCCAGCACCGTTATTCGATACGTATAGCACAGGAGTTTGAACGCTATTTTCAACCATATTGAGCCTGTATAACCCTGCAAATTGGCTGGAAGCAAGAGTCATCTTTCCCTTTTTTCTCCTGGCTTGAAAGGAATATTGTAGAATCGGCAAATTTCTAAACATGTAGGCAGTCATTATACAATATCAGTGATGGATGTTCAAATTAGATGCATTTTTAGTTGAAGCAATAGTACACAGTTTTTAAATTGGGCTATTATACGTATGCATCAGACTCTTAAATGGGTCACACCGAGGAATTAGTGCGTCTTTTTCCCGCAGTTTCGGAAGACTGAACCAGTTTTTTGCCTCAGGATTATGTGGGATGAAAATCGGTGGCCATTTTGTCATTGCGATGCCTCCCCCCTTTAACTAGTTTATGTTAATGAGCCCTTTTTCCTTTACATTAGTCTTCCCTCTATATTTAGGGTTTTTCTTTGTCATTTAAAGGACATGTTGTCCTGTGGAGGGCATATAATTACCAATGACTCTTATGTCGCAAACAATATTTATATACGTATTTAAAGTTATTTTTGACATGCGGAATATGACTGAATTTATTACTATTGCTACGTTAATTTCATTTAGGTTACAATATCAATGCTTGTAGGATTTTTCTAATCCTAATTTTTTCTAATGCTATAATACGTATTCATCCTTCTGGCTATTGTACCTTGTGGGCACTCTTCCGGTACCTCAACTTTCTCCCTCTCTCACACCAGTCAACCATCACATCGCGTTCATTACTGGGAACATATTCTCGTGGAAAACCCCACCTATTTACTGCAATTTTTGCAAGCTCCTGATGATGTGTTGATTGCAACACGAAATGCCTAGAGCATCATTCTATTCTCTCCCGTTGTTGTTTAGCGAACTTTGTATCGCTTGTTTTCGATATTGTGCTTTATATAAATATATAAATTAATATATATATATATAAATATAAAATATATATATATATATAAATATAATATATAATATATAAATATATAAAATATAATGCAAACACCACCTCTGAAAGAAATAGAGAAATTCCAATCGCTTTCGTGACTACTCACATAATCAAAGGAACTATGAAAGTGAAGCGATCCAATGAGTCAATATAAGGGGTCGGGCCACACCTCACTATAAAACCACAGACGGTTAAACCGCGGTGACGCGTCGGCGAGCCCAACTTGATAGGTGTCCCGTTTGCAAACTCAGCCCCAAGCTATTTATTTTGTCCATGTATTATAAAATTCTTCCCAAATTCCTATTAAATATAAATGGATCTAATTTATATAAACCAAAGGAAATATCAAATATTGTTCAAAACTGCTTTTTATGAACAAGATTCAATTAATCCTGTCGACCAAGGACTTGCATGTATACTACTTTCTCAACTTTTTGAAATCAATTGGATGTTAAAATCTCATACATGATAAATATATCATTTGTTAAACTTTCGATTAACTAATGTCTAGTTCTTAATGGATTGTTTGTAAACTTAGTTCTAGATTATTACCAGTTTGACCGAAATAAACTTTTAACGCAAATTTTACAAGGAATCTAAAAGACACATCCTCAGCATTTTGGGGGGAATTCTTTTTTTTTTAAAAATCAAAAGTATTATTTTACTGTATCAAGAAATTTTGAGATGCAACATTAATATTAAAAGTCTTAAGGAAGAGAAAGGCATACAAGCAAGGTTTTACATGGTAAGTGGAAACCAACAATATTTTTAGTTGAATAACTGAGTTGTCCCCTTTTTTTTGATTATAGAAAGTGTTCCTAGTCAACATTAAAATAAGATTTATCAATAACATTTCTTTCTTGGGTATTTTAAATCATTACTTATTTCATAAATTTATGGATATTTCCTCAACTAATAACACCATTAACAACAAATTCGTAAAGCTCTGTGTGCATCAAAAACATTGATGAAAAACAGACAGTTTTGACTCTATCTATGCAGGAATAATATGTACAAGAACAGTTATTTGTATTTTTCTTGAAATTTTAAATATGAATTCATTATTACCCTTAATAAAAAAAAAACATCTAGAAACAGGCAATGAGTTTATTTTTCTTCAAAACTCGAACATTAAAGTTTTATAGAATGGGCTAGCTATTTAATTTACAAGAGAAATTGTAGTATATCTACATTTTTGGGCATAAGACACAAAAATCATACAACATATCTGAACCATTTAGCTCTATTAGGGAGGATGTGTTTAAGCAACCTTGTTTCAAAAAATCCATGATAGGTTTACTAAGAACAGTTGAAAGATGATTACCCCATTGCCATATCCCAAACATCTGATGTAAAACTTATCATAAATACAAATTTTTGCATCAACACTGCAAAGTTTATAAATATTTAAAATAGGTAGAAACATGTGCAAAGTTAAATCATAGTTAACTGGAGTTCTTCAGATAAGAAACTAATAAAATCATCAATCAGGAACTTTCGTAAACAAGGAATAACATCAAGAACAAACCATGTTAAAATCATTAAAGTCAGTCAAGACTTAATTTATCAACCAAGTCTATGTTGTTTTTAACCATTAAAGTTAGAAATCTTGCCAACAATAGGCTCAAAATATGCAACAAGCCATTTGATAATTTATATGAAACTGAACACCAATGGAGCTAATAATTGGTCGTGACAGGATTCCCTGGTTTGTGTGTTTTTATTATTCCATACATGTAAGGTAAAGATGGATTAGTGAAGTAAATTGGTTTGACTAATTCATCTTTTTGCTTTCAGTAAATGTTTTTATTAGTTTTTATTTGCAATTGCTGTTAACGTTACTAGGGAATTTTCCTAAGTTTAGAAAAGGTTTCATATCATCTAAGAGATTATTCATTTTTTTCTGTAATCTTTTTCTTTCATAATTGACAATTTCATTTATTTATTGTCTGCTTTAGTAAGGCGCAAATTTTTATTGTTATTAATTTAGCATAATAGCTGGTAAAGAATCGATGGGTGCGGGCGAATTGGTTGTAATGTTGGGAGTGGAGTGTATAGGGGTGGAGGAGCGAGGTGGGAGTGAGGCGTTAAGTGCGCAGAGACTCTCGGCAACATAGACAGAGACAGATAATATCAAGTTGAACGGAGAGGGACACTAGTCAGTATATCGAGGTCTGAGATGTCGTCGGGGTAGAGTGTTGATTAGTACAAAAAGGCTTTTGCAATTTCCAACATTATTAAGTTTTTTTTGAAGTTGCAAAACTTAGGCCAAAACCTAGAGCAGCAGTTGTATGTTTGCGTCTAAAATTGTCATCTGATAAGTTAATTAACAAAATTGTTATTAGCATGCTTGTCCAATTCACTATTTTTCAATTAAAATGTCTAATTTTCTTGTAGTTTGCTCTAGTTCATTACAAATTATTCTGAGTTAATTATAGCAAATGAACCAACATACTGTGTATCCATTCTTGATGTGAATGGCCTGAATAAAAAGAGTATTATTTTGTTTCTTCAATATTTTGAATGCTTCCTTTCTCCTGTATTTTAAGGTTATTTCAATATGTTTCTGAATAAATAATTCTCATAAAATCATCAAAATTACGATCACTCCAAGAGTGCAAGGAGTTCTATTGTGTAAAATGGGGACTTGGGCAGAACTATGTTCATTTAAAACAATTTTTTTAAAAAATTAGGTCGAATTTTTTAACTTAGTGGACTTGATCAGAGCAGAAAGAAAACTGTGAAACAAAAGATATATGATTATGAAAGCTTATCGAGAACATTCTAGAAGATCGTGTGTATCCATTTAATGCAATAAGATCCATAAAACAGGTGATTTCCAAATAGCAAAACAAACCACTCTGAAAGAAATAAGTAGAAATTCCAAGCGCTTTTCGTGCCTACTCACATTATCAAGGAACTATGAAAGTGACGCATCCAAGGACGCGAAATAAGGGGTCGTCCAGCAACCTCACAATCAATCCCACAACGGTTCAACACGTGACCGGCGCGGCGAGCCAACTTGGATAGGTCTTAGGGCAAAATATTTATTTGTCCGAGTGTTTTATTAAATTCTCCCAAATTAGGGCTATTAATTATAAAAGATCTAATTTAAAATATAAACCAAAGGAAATATTCTATTATTGTCAAAACTGCTTTTTATGAAACAAGATTCAATTATATTCCTGTCGACACTGACAAATAAATAGCTTGGGGGTGAATTTTGCAAAGGACCTATCCAAGTAGGCTCGCCGCGCGTCACGTGTTTGACCGATGTGGTATCTGATAGTGAGGTGCTGGCCGACCCCTTAATAGCTCCTTGGATGCTTCATTTTCATAGTCCTTGATAATGATGGTAGTCCACGAAGCGCTGGAATTTTCTCTATTTCTTTCAGAGTGGTTGTTTGGCATATTTTGAAAACAACTGTTTACTGTGAGTTTTATTGCATTAATGGATAACACACGACTCGTTCAGAATGTTCTCGATAAGCTTTCCAATCGTATATCTTTTGTTCTCAGTTTATCTTCTGCTCTGATCAAGTCCCACAAAGTTACAAATTCGACTTAATTTTTTTAAAAAATGTTTAAATGAGAACAAGTTCTGCCCAAGACCCTTTTACCCATAGACTCCTTGACATGAGAGATCGTCCATTTGATTATTTTATGAGAATTATACTTCAAAACTATTGAAAAAACTAAAATACAGGAGAAGGAAGCATGTCAAAATATTGAGAAACAAAAAAATACTCTTTTTAATCAGGCATTCCATCAGAAGGAATAAGCACAGTATGTTGATCATTGCTATAATAAACTCAGAAACATTTGAATGAACTCAAGAGCAAACTACAAAGAAATAGACTATTTTTAATTGAAAATAGTGATTGGACAAAAAGCATGCTAATAACAATTTTGTACTAACTTATCAGATGAAATTCATAGACAAACATACAACTGCAGCTTCTAGGTTTGGCCTAAGTTTTGCAACTTCAAAAAAACTAATAATGTTTAAAATTGCCAAAAGCCTTATTTGTAACTTTGTAAAAGTTTTCTGATTTATCCCTGAGAAATTAATATTATAAAGGAATGGTATACAGCTCTATGTAAAAACCAATACATTCCCAATTGCCCTCAAAGATTCTTTAAGTCTTATGATACACTTAATAACAATAAAAATATGCGCCTTACTAAAGCAGACAAAATTAAATGCACATGTAATTATGAAAGAATATGATTACCAAGAAAAAATGAATAATATACTTAGATGATACTGAAACCTATTCTAAACTTAGAAAAAACATCCCCTACAACCGTTAACACAATTTCCAGTAAAACAATAAAACTTCTACTGAAAAGGCAAAGATGAATTATGTCAACAATTTACTTTCCACTAATCCATCTTTACCTTACATGTATGGACTAAGTAAAAACACACAGAACCAGTTTATCCAGTCAAACAATTATTAGCTCCATAGGGTCAGTTTCATATAAATTATCCAAAAGGCCTTGTTTGATATTATTGATCCCTATTGTTGGCAAAATTTATAACTTTAATGTTAAAAACAACATAGAACTAGGTTGATAAATTTAAGCTCCTTGACTGACTTAAATGATTTTAACATGGTTTAGTTTGATGTTACTTCCTTGTTAACGAAGTTTCCTGTTGCTGAATATTAAGTTTTCAATCTGAAGAACTCGTTAACTATGATTTACCATTGCCAGTTTCTACTATCATTAAACTTATTAAACTTTGCATTGTTGATGCAAAATTTGTATTTAATGATAAGTTTTACACTCAGAAGTTTGGTATGGCAATGGGAAATCCTCTTTCACCTGTTCTTAGTAACCTATACATGGAATTTTTTGAAACAAGGTTGCTTAACACAATCCTCCCTAATAGAGCTAAAGGGTTTTCAGATATGTTGATGATATTTTGTGTCTTATGCCCAAAAATGTAGATATACACCATTTTCTTGGAAAATTAAATAGCTTAGCCCATTCTATAAACTTTACTGTTGAGTTTGAAGAAATAACTCATTGCCTTTTCTAGATGTTTTAATTATTAAGGGTAATAATGAATTCAAATTTAAAATTTACAGAAAACCTACAAATAACTGTTCCTATGTCCACTATTATTCCTCGCATCAAGATAGAGTCAAACTGTCTGTTTTCTCATCAATGTTTTTGAGAGCTTTACGAATTTGTAGTCCTGAGTTCATAGATGAGAAATATCCAAAATTTATGAAATAGGTAATGATTTAAAATACCCAAGAAATGTAATTGATAAATCTTTTAAAGTTGCTAGGAACACTTTCTATAATCCAAAAAAGGGCAACCAGCCTTATTCAACTAAAAATATGTTGGTTCTCCCTTACCATGAAACTTGGTTGATATGCCTTCTCTTCTTAAGACTTTTAATATTAAAGTTGCATTCAAAAATCTTGATACAGTAAAAAAACTTTTGATTAAGAATTCCCCCCAAAATGCTGATGGATGTGTCTATAAGATTCCTTGTAAAATTTGCGATAAAGTTTATTACGGTCAAACTGGTAAAAATCTCGAACTAAGATTAAAACAACATAAATATAGCATTAGAACTGGACAAGATTCCAATGCTCTATTTATTCATGTAAGAGATTTTAACCATCCAATTGATTTTCAAAAGTTGAGAAAGTAGTATCAAGCAAGTCCATGGTCGACAGGAATATAATTGAATCTTGTTTTTATAAAAAGCAGTTTTGACAATAATATGAATATTTCCTTTGGTTTATATAAATTAGATCCATTTTATAATTAATAGAATTTGGAAGAATTTAATAATACACTGGACAAATAAATAGCTTGGGGTGAGTTTTGCAAAGGACCTATCCAAGTTGGCTCGCCGCGCGTCACGTGTTTAACCGTTGTGGGATCTGATAGTGAGGTGCTGGCCGACCCCTTATATAGCTTCCTTGGATGCTTCACTTTCATAGTTCCTTGATAATGTGAGTAGTCACGAAAGCGCTTGGAATTTCTCTATTTCTTTCAGAGTGGTTGTTTTTGCATATTTTGAAATCACCTGTTTACTGTGATCTTATTGCATATATATTATATATATATATATTTAAAAATATATATAATATATATATTTATATATATATATAATATATATATATATATATATATATATATATAACAAAACTGCGACTAGCCAAGGACTCAAACCCATGCTAGTTTTTGCCTGCCTCATGGAAGGCGGAAACTCATGACGCCTTAATCCAATGGATTGTATGGTCCAATGGATTAAGGGGTCATGAGTTTTCGTCTACCATGAGGCAGGCCAAGGTAGCATGGGTTCGAGTCCTTCGCTAGTCGCAGTGTTGTTTTTGATCAATCCCACTCGTTCGTGGGCACAATAATATATATATATATATATATATATATATATATATATATATATATATATATATATATGCAAGCAGCAGTTCCACTTTAAATATATTATTATCAGACACTTTTGATGAGAATAGAGAAATGTGCAAAATCACTTGAAAATTGCAAGTTGACAATATTGCTATATACAGAAGATATAAATCCGAATTTAATTCGAGAGAAATTGCTTATTAGGCAAAGAAATATTTTCCTGGAGTTGTGGAGAAAGAAGAAAAATTACAATCATTAAAAGTGGATGTGATGAGTCACTCGCTCAGAGTGTGAAGTTCCCACTACTAATTAAAACAAGTCCTAGAGATTTGTGTCTCAACTTAATGGTTGAGTGGATCAATTACGTGCACGGCTGACACCTCAAGTGATGTGATGTCTGTCTTCTCTGTCACCGCCTCTCTCCCTCCATCTCTGTGGCTCATGATGATGTTGTAAACTACATGATGTTCCTAAACGAGCTGTTTACAGTTTTTTTAAACAACTCGGGAAGAACAAAAAGGCACAATACCGTGAATGGAACAATTCACAAATAACCAGCACGTAGGAGAAAGAACATATGGCGACCAGTCTGTCCGATTTGTATATTTAAACAACTACATATAAACTTTTGCTTAATCTACTATATTTCACCTAAATTTCCCTGGTTTTCCGAATGATTCTAAGTTGAAAATAACTAAGTTATGAATGAGGAACATTTCTTGTAGATCTCTGAAAAATGCAGAACTGGATTCCAATTTACAAGATAATTTTCTGCTTAATTTATTCTTTGCCAGTTATGATCGTAATTTATCAGACCGATGCAAAGCATTGCAAAGAAATGAGGAAACAATTGGAAATTGTATCGTATAAAGGTCTGGAAATTGTCTCATTTTTTAATACCTATACCGGATACAGTTCATTAATTCCAAACTATCTTGAATAGTAGGAAGGTATTCTAAGGACTTGTTGTAGGTATCATGAACGGTTTTTGAATTCCTTGCATGAATTCAGCCAAGACAACACTTGACTGCTGTCTTGGCTAGAAAACAGCACTGAATCTTTATACGATACGAAAGCATCGTGAAAGAGTAAAGGCGACTGTGTGTAGGTTAAAAATTTCCCTCCCCGACGGGGATCGAACTGATACTTCTTGAGGTAGAGCGACTCTGTCTTGCAGTAACAAGGTCAGCTGTGGAATTCCACTCCAACATACCTAAACTGCAAGGGTACTCATCATACCCTTGCAGCCAAATCCTCGCTAAGAAAGGAAGTGCTGTCTAAGAAAATCAAAGAAGCTAAGACGAACAGGCCCAAAACGCCGACATATGCCGCCATAACAAAAATCCATCCTGACACCACTAGAATTCTTCAAGCCACACAACACGCCTCTCTACACAACAACTCTCTCCACTTCCGGACGCGGCTCCTTCCAAGGTGGTGTATTTCACGGGGCCTTAGGGCGTTGTTCCCCGAAGCCCTCTCCAGGTATACTCCAGGTATTCGCACCCTGCATACCAGCCAACCACGACACTTTCAGCACCACCATAAACGAACTATTCCGTCTAAACACATACCTGCCTTCGTTTTCCCGGACTCCACACCTTCAGCTGACATCCACAAGATTCTTCCCAACGTTGTGAACTTCACTGCACCTGCAGACGTGCCTCCTGCCCAAGCAACTGTTACTGAAACACTCTACAGCCACTTTCACCGCCGACAACGTTGCTCATTCTCCCTCAACCACAGTCTCCCACGCCTCTCAGCCTGCTGTTACACCACCATTACACCTCTCCACTGCTCCAGTCAACTCTCAGTCGCCTAAAACTATTGTGGCCATGCCAACTGAATCCACTTCAGAAGGAGAAGATATTGACGACTCCAGTACACCCTCATAGGAAAATCTTACCTTCAACACTTCCTCATCAAATGTTGACACCATGCCTTGTATTGAACTCTACAAAGGCCGTGGTGCTGAAACAGTTAAGTATGCCTGCAAACCGCTTCACTTCACTTCACTCTCACCCAAGTTCTCGAATTCCTCAAGCCTCTACGTTTCACCTTTGAAAACAAGACGAAACCTTAAGACCTCTCTAGGAGCTGTTTCAAAAAAATTGAAAATGGCTACTCTACAAACCTGCCACCTTAATCACGGCAAATAACACCACCAGTATGTTCCTCTCTGATGTTCCTACCTGTCTGCCATGTCCTACGACCTAACCTGCCGCCATCTTCTCAAGACTGAAAAACCTCCAACCTCCAACCACCACAAGACCGTTGCAACTAAGCCTGCTACTCCTGGTTCTCCATTCCGTCCCACTAGCGCTCTCTGCTGGCTTAAATCCTGGCACTTACTTTACGACTGTGGACATGGCTCTCCAACGCTATTCCTCGCCTGTTCCCTCTTCAAAGCTCACCCCGCATGGGGTCTTTCCTAAACTCTGTTGATGTTGTTGTGAATTTTGACTCACTTCTCACGAGGCGGGCTAAAACAACACGGGTTCGATCCCCCGGCTAGCTGCAGTATCGCTATTGATTAAACACCACTTGTTCGTGCTTACAATAATATGTCTACTGCTTGTGAAAGCTTGTACACCAAACGTGCAGTAGAATCAAATTAGCTCTGAGGCAACCACACCATCGTGTGCCCTGTAGGATTGTATGGTCCAGTGGTTTTTCAGCGTCGTTAATTTTGACTCGCTTCCCGCGAGGAGGGCTAACATGACACTGGTTCGATCCCCCGGCTAGCAGTAGTGTTATTATTGATATATATATATATATATATAATATATATATATATATATATATATATATAATATATATATATATATATATATATATATATATATGCATATGCAATAAGATCAGAGTAAATAGGTGGTATCACAGTACGCAATATTCCAATTACTTTCGTGACTTTTCACATTATCAAGGAATCATAAAAAATAATACAGCAACAGGAAGGCATATAAAGGGGCAAGACTGCACCTTACAGTCACGTGACAACAACAAGGCTACACCTCACAGTCGCGTGACAACACCGGACTCTGTGAAATACACCTGATACTCTACCGAAACATTAAGATTTTCACTTGTCTAATGTATCATTAAATTCTTCCCAAATTTTATTAATTATAAACGAATCCAATTTATATAAACCCAAAGAAATATTCATATTATTTTCAAAACTATTTTTCATGAAACAGGATTCTGCATGGGTTAACAAAAATGCACAAACAAGGAAATCCAGTTAGACCATTTATTAGCTCCATAGGTTCAATTTCTAATAAATTATTTAAATGGCATAATGATATTTTGAGCCCAATTGTTGGAAAATTTTCAAACGTCAATGTTAAAAGCATTTTAATAAAGTATTACCCTCAACACAGTGTTGCTGGTGTTAGCAGGATCGGCTGCAGTTGATGCAAATTATTTTACATGGAGCAGACCGGCAAACCTCTAGATGGTAAAATAACACATTATCGATATTTGATACAAATTGTGCAGGAATCAAACGCCATTTTGATCTACAGTAGGGCCTGCAATAGCTGCAAATTAGTCAGAAACCAGAGTCGTGGTTCCTTGCTCCTCTTGGCTAGTAAGAAATATTTTAGATCGGCAAATATGAAACATGATGAACATTTATTATATAATAATAGCTTTTGTTTATTCAAATTTGATAACTTTATAATTGGAGGCATTGTACACAATGTGAAGCCGGATTCCTACCTGAACTCGTTGGATTGTCGTTAATGTTGTTCTACACTAACGAATTGAGCCACACTTGGTCTGCTGCTCTGGCTCACCCTTATGGATAGAGCAGCGTTAACCTAAGGGTGAAGTTTGTGAGCTTCTCGAAATGGGATTGTTTTCCTAATTTTATAGTGACTGTTGCCCTTTCCTTTCTCTTCTCTTTCTCTCTCTCTAGCTTACGATACTGGTTGATTTATACTATACAGATATAGAGAAGGATAGGGTAGCCTCATTACAACCAGCTGGCCTGGATATTGATTTGTGGAGTAGAATGCTTAATATAAGTTGAATACTACATGAGAGCAGTTTGGCGCTATCGATCATATAGTTCCTAGTCTCGAGTTTAACATGAAGGAATTTAACATGAAGGAAAGAGCAGAAAGGAAAGAGTGCAAGAAGCCAATTAAAAAAAAAGAGAAAACTTTGAAGGGCAAAGAGAATTTGTGAATACAGTGCAGGAAGGAAAATCAACAAGTGAGATGATGGATTTCTTAGCTGGAAAGGGTTGCAAAGCGGAGAACTTCATACCCAGATGAAGAAACGGAAATTGGGAAATCATAGGGAGCTTGTGCGTAAACAATGGATAGGAAGAGGAAAAAAAAGAGGAATATAAGAGCAAAGAAAATCCACAGAAAGTTAAGGCAAACAAGAACGGAGAGTGGGTAGAAAATCCTGAATTATGCAAGAGTGAAGAGATGGGCTGAGAGACAAATTTAGAATGACAATATAGCATAAGCCAGGTCTAACCCGTAACTGCTTCATAATCACAACAGTTAGAGATCAGGTAATATGACTTAAAAGGAAGTCTCTAAGTTCATGAACACTTCATTTAAAGAGATGATTTCAGTGGAAAGAGTGGCAACATCAGAGAGCGTAGAAGAGAGGTGCATCAACAGGTACCTGATATACACACAACAGGGGATGAGGTGAAATATGTTTTGAGAGACCTGGAAATGTAAATAGAAGGTAATGAAACCTGATAGTGTGCCACCATGTATTCTGCAAAAGGAATTAGAAGCACACTTGTAACCACCATCTAAAATTTACTGCAAGTCAATGTAAACAAACAGTTGCCAGAAATACTGAAGTCAACGATTGCAGTCTTAATATTAAAATGAGACAAACCAGGAAGTTATAAAGTACAAACCAGTATTACTGCCAAGCATAACATGTAAAACAATGAAGTTGATAATCTTAAGAAGAGTCGTAGAACATTAAGAGAGAAGTCATTTCATAAAAGAAATAATGAGCATGAGAATGAGATAGCATATGTCTTACAAACCTGATGGAGGTCTACGAGAATCTTAAAAAATGAAGGAAAGGATGGGTAGACTGCATATTTATGGACTGCAAGAAGGCATTTGATGGTGTACCTCACGAGTGACTGGGAAAAATAACTTGAGGAGGCAGGAGTAATTGGCAATGTTCTCATGTGGATCATCGAGTACCTGAGCAGGAGACAAAGAATGACTGTCCGAGTTTAGATGTCAGAATGAGGAAGAGTAATGACCAGGGTTCATAATCGATATTAAAACCAGTAATATGTTTTGTATATAAGAATTACTTAATAGAAGAGACGCAGTCACATGTATTCCTGCTCGCTGATGATATAAAAGTAATGGGAAGAATAAAAAAAAAAAACAGATGAGACAGGAAAAATTTTGAAATGGATCTGGAGAAATTACAGAAGTTGTCAGAAAGTTGGATGCTTGAACTCAGCCTCACCAATCGCCTTCAGGGACAGAGGCTTCAGACTTGACCAAAGGAGAAAGTCCAAGGGAGGAGCATAGTGCCAAACATATCGCCAAAGGCACACAAGTCGATAACCACTGCGGCTAATGCTCATTTGGAAAACCTTATGCGACGAGTCTAAGTACAATGGATAATGAGAAATCAGGATATTAAAAGACGACCACGATATTAAAAGACTAAAGAACAATGGGAAATATGATAGCAGTATACAAAATACTCTTATGAAATGATAGGGTAGACATTGAGAAACTTGCTCAAAGGCGGGAAAACGGTATCAAGATCACAATTAGACGTTAAAGACGCAGGTAAGTAAGAAGGATGTCAGGGAGTATTTCTTCTTATGGTTGTCAGGAAATGCAATGAACTTGAAAACATTTTAATAAAAACAGTCTTCATACATAATTTTAATCGTAGATATGAGAGGGCACACGACGCTAGTATATACTGAATGTGGCCAGCGGGAAGTTTAGAAGCTAATCTAGTAGCTCAGACTCGATCCCTGTAACCACATGTGGGTGAGTACATACAGGCGAGTACAAACGGGTGAGCACACACAAATAACAGCTAAAATGAACCGCACGCCTATCAACGACGCAATATCTGACACTCGTTAGAAATACCTCAATATTTCACTACAAAGAGAGAGAGAGAGAGAGAGAGAGAGAGAGAGAGAGAGAGAGAGAGAGAGAGAGAGAGAGAGAGAGAGAGAGAGAGAGAGAGAGAGAGAGAGAGAGAGAGAGAGAGAGAGAGAGAGAGAGAGAGAGAGAGAGAGAGAGAAAATGCTCTTGTTGTGTCACAAATATACAAACATATAGTGGTACTTGAATGTGAAATGTAATGGAATGTAATACAGGGGGGTAAAACATGGGATTGTTATAGGCAGGCATCTGGAAAGTAATGTAATACAGGAGGTAAAACATGGATTGTTAAGGAGGCACTGAAAGTAATGTAATACAGGGTGGTAAAACATGGGATTGTTATAGGCAGGCATCTGGAAAGTAATGTAATACAGGGTGGTAAAACATGGGATTGTTATAGGCAGGCATCTGGAAAGTAATGTAATACAGGGAGGTAAAACATGGGATTGTTATAGGCAGGCATCTGGAAAGTAATGTAATACAGGGTGGTAAAACATGGGATTGTTATAGGCAGGCATCTGGAAAGTAATGCAGGTTTTAGTAAAACCTTGAGACTTCTGTTACTTTCAATTTATATGAAACCATACAAACTGTACTCTTTCTTGGCAATAAACATTTATGTTTCAAATGCCTGTTAACTTCGGCTCACCAAAAATTGCATATGTTGCATCAAATTATTAAACATTAGTAAGTATTTTTGGAAAGGTAGACCTCTAGTGGGATTAGATAAGATTTCGTTCGGATTTTCAACCCCGGTGAGTTAGCCACCCAAGATAACCCAAGATAGTGCGTCATCGAGAACTGTCTAACTTATTTCCATTGTGGTTCTCAATCTTGTCCCCCAGGATGCGACCCACACCAGTCGACTAACACCCAGGTACCTATTTGCTGCTAGGTGAACAGGACAACAGGTGTAAGGAAACACGTCGAAATGTTACCACAGCGCCGGTAAATTGAACTTGGAGGGCCCGGTTCCGATTCTATCTTCTGTGGTAATATCGATCAATTAGAGCAAGGGCCTGATATTAGTTTTAAAAGGCGCCAATTTGTATCAACTAAAACATATCACTGGAAAAGTTTCGGTCCTGGTCCTTGGTAACACCAATAGTATGAATGTGCCAAGGTCCCTCGGACCGAACCGTTTCTGACCAAATGAAAAATGTTTGCCAAACCATACCACGGGCGGGGAAAAGAACCGTGGTAGGTCTGGAGCTTTGAGAGTGGTATGATAGGTTTTGCAGTCGTGTCCCAATAACGATTTCGTTAGTCAAGTGATTGAAGTTATCATATTTTCCAACAAGCTGTGGGTATCAAATACCGTTTTTACCATTGCGCCATTATGATTCTTTGATAAGCCTGTTCAATTTAGCCTTATGCCAAACGTCGCTTGTTTTTGAACTAAATTTTATATATCCACCTCTATTTGGTAGCAAGAATTATGTCATACTTCTAAATTACCCCTTAACTTCCACTTGCCGGATTCACATCACTCCCTCGCTAGACTCGAGGTTCTGTTCCCATACTAATTTCTTAAAGTTTATGTAATGAAACCTGCCTTCCGAATTCATATCCCCAGGTCATTTTCCATTTTCCTGACCACCATAAGACTGGAAGAAAGACTTTTCGACAACCCTCATAACTCACCTGTCTAACTCCATGTGTGCTCTCGTGTACCCTGTTTTCCGCCTATCAAACTTTCTATCACTTAAAGCTATCACTTATGTTTATCAGTAGCTACCAAAACATTAAATGTTCTTACGATGATTATGTATTGTGTTTTTTAGGTCAAAAAAAGATCCAGAAACATGATGATCTTGCTTTCTATGTCCCCACATCACACATATCTTTATATATCATCAATTTTACGGTTACATTCATTGCAAGTATAGGCCACCTAGAGTGAACTGGCTCATTCTGTCAAGCCGTTCCTCCAAAAAGCTTGCGCTTCATTCCTCTCATTTCTTTTCAAGATATTATTGAATTCCAGTAATCATTCCCACTAATGATTTTTAGCTCGTTACCCATGTTACCCTTTTAAATTTCTGCGGCACTGGGTCCATTTTTAAAGGTTAATAATATCGATTTCCTGTCCTAAACGATTTTCTTGGTTAACTGTAGTCAATATTCCCACCTAACTAGGTTAATCTTAGGAACCAGTTTACTTTTTTGTAAGAGAAGTTAGCTAATGATTTCGATTTTACAAACTCTTAACATAGAACTATATTTTGCAGCCTGTGTCGTAGCTCTCATATACAGCACCATTTCGTATCATGTAGTATTCGGTAGGAGCCTCGTTGGTAATTGCCTCATAACTCACTACATTTGCATTCACGTTTACCTCTAATAGCCCTCTCCTAGACTATATTTGTAGATTCTTTGTAACTCACTAATATCCCTTTTCAAAACACTTTGGAGATTATCTCCATTTCTCTTGTAGTCCACGTAGCTAATTTGAACCCATTCATAACTCACTAGTAGCCATTATGCACCAACGATGTAACTCACTTCGTTTGCCCCTTTTATAACCCCCAAAATAGTCTCAATTTACCTCATTCATAGTCCCCGCTAAGCTCAATCATAGTCAACCCTTTAGATCTGATTCTCCCCCAGAAGATAATACTGTCCGCTACCCCACTGGAATCATTGCTACTCACTATTAACTCATTGCATGTATTCCACACTAGTTATTCCACTCATATCTCTCGTCGTAGTTCACCTGACCCCTTTCATACCTACTCTGAGGCTACCTCAGTTGCCCAATAATAGCTCATTGAAATCTACATCCATAACCCACTCACTGCCCCACTCCTTCCTCATTCATCTCTCTCTATAGGTTACTTCCTCATCCAATCCATAATCCATCATTCTTAATACACAGCCATTTCATAATGCCCTCTTTGCTACCTAATAACCCTCTCAACTAAGATGGGGAAAACTCAACAGCCTCGTGAAGTCTTGCAGCACCACGAACAAAGACATGGGCACACCAACCTTTCTCAGGAATCGCGAGGACCAGTAAAAAAAAAAACCCTCGCGACTAAAACATCATACCATTTGGAGAGTCAGACCATCTTCAAGTTGCAACTTTAACATACAAGCTACAACAATGTCCCCACAATATAACGAACTACAGGCTAAGAACTTCGATTTAATCCTTTAACTTAACTATATGTCAGTTATCTGCAAATAAATTCACCCGAAATAAGTCAATACAAATTCTTCAGAAATAGGAACACCTCCTAGGTTACGACAGCAGAATACAAAACATCTGATGATGTGTAATGCAGTTAATAATGTTCATAGCAGGGACCTTCAAAAACAGAAATAATTTTTTTATATTTCAAACAGAAATGACGAAAATGATAAAGGCAAAATATAATACAGCTAATACAATAAGTCTGTGATAGGTTTCAAAGTCAGGTTTAGCGCTTAAATAACTTTTGTATTTAAACCCATTTTCAGTGAAAAAACTATGCAATTTAATACATAAATTTTTAGAATAACCAACCGAATCTAATTCATATGTATAAATAAATATAAATATAATTAAATTATATATAAATATAAATATATATATATATATATATATATATATATATAAAATATATAAATATAAGTTGTCCACTTTTCCTTCTGGAGCGTGTATCCGGTTTAGGGCCCTTCCACTGAGCGCACCCTTCTCGATTTATTATGAGCCTTTTCCACTGAGCGCAACCCTTCCGGTTTAGTCCTTCCACTGGGGGCCCTTCAAAGGATGCCGCCTTTTCAGCACCTATGTGCTAATGACCTTGACCCTATGATAATGACCCTTTCCGGACACGTATCCCCTTTTCACACCTCGCCCTCGAGACTACCGTCACCCTTGACCCCCCCGCCACCACTACCCCCCTTCGCGACCCCCCCTTCGCGACCGCCCCCCGTCGACGGCCGCGCCCCACGACCCCCCCCCCTTCGCCGACCCCCCGCCGCGCACGCGTCGCCCGGCCCGAGCCCTTCCGACCCCCGCGCGCGCCCGCCCCTCCCCTTCGCGAACCCCCCGCCCGCGCCTTCTGCTGCGCCCCTTCTGCAGCGTCGTCCGCCGCCCCCCCCGCGCCACGCATTTTTTTTTCCGATTTTTTTTCGAATATTTTTGAATTTCATTTTTCTTGTGCTCTCCATCTCCTCAGATCAAAAAAAAATTTTTAAGGTCCCCCTCCCACTTCAACCCCCCATCCCCAAAAAAAATTTCTCAATATCAAAGTCTCCCTTCCTCGATCCCCCTCCCCACTTTCACCCACCCCAAACCCCAAAAATTTCTCGATAATGACAAGTTTTTTGGATTCCCCCCCAATTGGGTTTTTCAAAATACTCACATCTCCTTGGATCAAGGTTTTTTTGGATTGTCCCTCCCTTCCACCCCCACCCCCCCACCTCAAATTTTTCTCGTAATACAAGTTTTGATTTCTTATGAGTCTCCTCAAAATGATCAAATTTTTGAGGTTCCCCCTCTCACTTTCACCCCCAATATGCCCAAAATTTCTGCATATTAATTATTAAGTTATTTGGATTCCCTCCCCCCTATGGTTTTTCGAAATTCCCATCTCCATCGAAAAAAAAAAAAAAATTTTCCCCCCAAGTTTTTTGGAATCCCCCCCTCTGGGGGTAAGCCATAGCCTTACTACAGTCTAACAAGTCAAAATGAACGTAATAAGGGTGTTTAACTCGGCGTCAGTGACGACACGCGCCACACAGTGAATCTTGTCGACCCTTTTAGTTCATTAAAGTTAATAAGGGGACATAGTAGTGACGTCACGCGATGACCGCGCACACAGGCTGAATCATGTCGAACTTTACCCCCACACATATACAACATAGGGAAACATTTTCACTCTTAACCCAACTTTTTCAAATCATCAGAAAGTCGCATTTTTTTTTCGTTAATACCCACAATTTCTTTACAAAATACAACATAACATTATCACAAAAAACTAACTCAAACTAACCCATAGTTAATAAGGGGACACAGTACATCAGAAAAAGTCACAAAAACTAACTCAAACACTTTTACTTTGAACATCTTCAAAACACTCTCATAAATCATTTGAATACTCACAAAAATACCTTTATACATTTCCAAACAACACTGAAATACTCCAAAAACATCATTCGAACACCCCCAAAATCACCTCTGAATACTCTCAGAACACCTTCAAAACACTCTCATAAATCATTTGAATACTCACATAAACACCTTTGAACATTTCCAAACAACACGGAAACACTTCCAAAACACTATTTGAGTACCCGCCAATAAGATTGGACATCTCTAAATTTATCTGCACTTACCCATTTCATTAATTACAACTCCATACCCTCATCTCCAACAAGGCATTTTCTCATTTATACCCTTTTAGTTCATTAAAGTTATTAAGGGACACAATACATCAGAAAAAAAGTCACAAAAACTAACCATCAAACACTTTACTTAGAACATCACCAAAGGACACTATCAAAATCATTCAATACTCCACATAAAACAACCTGTTGAACCACCTACCAAAACACTCTTTAACACCATCAAAACACCTTTGAACATTTTCAATCAACAACTGAAACACTTCCAAAAACACAATTTGAGTACTCCCATTACACCACTGAATACTACTAAAACACCGCTGAATTCAATCAAAACACCTACAACACCTTCAAACACCCTTGAACACCTTCAAAACACTCTATAACCACCTTCAAAAACACCTTGTGATCTTTTTCAATTCAACACTGAAACACTTCCAAAAAACACAATTTGGAGTACTCCCATTACAAACCACGGAATACACTAATAACACCGCTGAATTCAATCAAAACCCCTTTCACACCTTCAAACACCTTTGAAACACCTCAAAAACAACATTTGAACAACACTCAAAAACTCCTTTGAACACCTATTAACATTTCCAAAACACTATTTGATACACCCAATTACACCCCGAATAATACTAAAAGCACGCAGAATTCCAATCAAAACACCCTTGATTTCCTTCAAAAAACACCATTTCGAACAACACTCAAAACACCTTTGAATTAACCTCAAAACACCTTTGAACACCTTCAAAACCCCCTTTAACACCTTCAAATACACCCGTGATCCCCTTCAAAAAACAAGAGCATTTGAACACACTCAAAACACCTTTGAACACCTTTGAACATTTCCAAAACACTATTTGAGTACTCCCAAATAAGATTAGACATCTCCTAAATTTATCTGCACTTACACATTTCATTAAAGTAAACAACTCATTGCCCTCAGTCTCCAGACTAGGCATTTCTCGTTTTTTTAACCCTTTTAGTTCATAAAGCGTTTATTAAGGGGACACAATACATAAGAAAAAAATGTCACAAAAACTATCTCAAACACTTTACTTTGATTATCCCCAAAACATCACTCATAAATCATTTGAAAATACTCACATAAACACCCTTTGAACACCTTCAAAACCACCTTTGAATATAGTATTTAAAACCAATTACCATCACAACCCCACTTATATCATTCTTTTTCGGTAACCCTAATTCGACTACACAACCCTCGATCAATTCCCAACAAATTTACTCGATTTAAACTAATGTCACACTGATACCAATGATTTTCACAAAAAAACCCTATGACAACCTAACACACGACGCACACACACACCCCACAACAACCCACAATTTAATCCCCCCTCGATTTATCTAATTTCATCAGAATGTCACAAGCAACAACTACCCACAAACCCACAACACCCCAACCCACAGATTTTTCTCGTTATAGCTATTTTCATTAGAAAGTCACAACAACAACAACCCACAAACCACAAACACCCACAACCCACAATTTTTCTCGTTTTAGCTAATTTCATCAGAAAGTCACAACAACAACAACCGCACAACCCACAACACCCACAACACCCACAATCCCACAACACCCACAACCCACCAATTTTTTTCCTCTTTTTAACTAATTTCTATCAAAAAAAGGGCACAACACCCACAACCCACTTCACCCACTAATTTTTCTCGTTCAACTAAATTCATCCGAAAATCACAATACCCCACATCACACCCCACATCCCACAATTTTTTTTTCTCGTGTAAACCCTTTTAGTTCATTAAAGTTATAAGGGACACAGTACATCAGAAAAAGTCACAAAAACAACCCACTTATAATCATCTATTTCGGTACCTAAATTCCGACTACATTACTCCACAACACCTCATCAACTACCAATTTATTCCACATTTTTCCCCCCCTTCTTTTTACTGACTCTTAAAATTAATACACATTCCTCCCTACATTACAAAATTCAAATAAAATACTCTCCATAACCCAATCTCCTTTGTATCCACCAATGAATTAAATATTATACTCCATCAACTACCGCAACTAATTGCGACATGTTTCAACACCCTCCTTCTTTTCCACTATATCATAACTTTATCATTTCTATATAATTTCTTTTTAAAATTATACACACATTACCTTTTATTTTCAGTAAAATCTCCCCATATTTCAAACTACAACCCTCGCCCATATCCCCTCGCCTTCACACCCATCACCCAAACACAAGGGGCACCTCTTCAGAACACACAACAAAAATCACATTCACATCCACAATGCATCTCAAATCTCTAAAATCACTATAATCAAGATATTGCACAAAACTGCAATTACCACCTAACACACACAATGCACACACCACACACACACACACCACACACACACACACACACACACACGCGCACACCCACACACACACACACACACACACACACACCACACACACACACCACACACACACACACACACCTAACCTATCCTAACCTAACCTACCTCGCCTACCCTAACCTTAACCAACCTAACTTAACAACCCCACCCTAACCTTAACCCAACCTAACTTAACCTAACCTAACCTAACCTAACCTAACCTAACCTAACCTAACCTTACCTAACCTAACCTAACCTAACCTAAACCTAACCTAACCTAACATAACCCAACCTTACTAACCTGAACCTATCCTAAACCTAACCTAAACCTAACCTTACCCTAACCTTACCTAACCTATCCTAACCTACCCTAACCACTAACCTTACCTAACCTACCTAACCTAACCTACCTAACCTAACCTAACCTAATTTATCCTACCCTAACCTAAACCTTACCTAACCTAACCTAACCTAACCTAACCTTAACCAAACAACTATACCTACCAAACCTAACCGAACCTATCCTAACCTACTAACCATGACCTAAACCGATCCTAACCTAACCTATACCTAACCTAACCTAAAATATATTGGAACACTTCCAAAATACATTAGAGTACTCCAGAATTACTTTGAACGACACCATTTATGGATATTCCAAATCCGTTATGAAAACTTTATCGAAAATCGAACATTATTTTTCTTGTGTAAACACACCCGATGGTATGAAATATTACTCGATTTCCGAAAGAAACACTTTCCTCGCTCTGAGAGACTGTCCATTAAGCATATAAAGGGCCGCCCCCTTCCCCCCCGACGCTCACTGTGTAAATGCGATTCCCACCCAAGGTAAAACTCGACACCTGCCGTCAACACCTGTCAGACAGATGCATGTAGATGCTGTTTTCACACCCAAGGTAAAAAATCACAATTCACAACACCTGAATCACCTCAACCAAAACCGAACCAACCTAACCTATCCTAGGCCTAACCTAACCTAGCCTAACCGTAGGAACTTAACCGAACCTAACCTAACCTAACCTAACCGTAACCTAACCTAACCAAACCCAACCTATCTTAACCTAATCCTAACCTAACCTATCTTAACCTCACCTAACCTACCTAAACAAACCTAACCTATCCTAACCTACTAACCTTAACATACCCTAAACCTAACTATCCTAACATTAAACCTACCCGAACCAAACCTAAACCCAACTTAACCTAACCTAACCTATCTCACCCTATCCTAGCCAAACCTAACATCCTAACCTAACCTAACGCTAAACCGCACACCCTCAAACACCTTCCCGAAATACTGCCCAAGAACACAACTGATTACTTACCAAATCACCACTTAAAACTACCAAATTCCCGTCAAAAATCACCATAACCTAAGTTTAACATCACCATCTCAACTGTCCTTTTTAGTAGAAATCCCCTCAAATCACTATATCCAAGAACCAAACCTAACCTAACCAACCTACCTAACCTAACCCAACCTAACCTAACCTAACCTAACCGAACCTAACCTAATCCTAACCTACCTACCAACGGAACCTAACCTAACCTAGCCAACCTAACACTAACCTAACCGAACCTATCCTAACTAACCAACCTAACCTAACAACACCATCAAACACCTCTGAATACTCCCCAAAACACTACTGATTATCTACCAAATCACCACTGAATACTACCAAATCTACCATCAAAATCACCAGAAACTAAGTTTAACATCACCACCAACTTCCTTTTTAATAGAAAACCCCTACAAATCACTATAACCAAAGACCAACCTAACCTAACCTTTCCTAGCCAACCGAACCTAACCTAACATTTACCCAACGCTAAACCTAGCCCATCCTAATCCTTATCCTAACCTAACCAACCTAACCTAACACCTCCGAAATGCTCCCAAAACACTACTGATTACTACCAAATAATCCAAAGCTAACCGAACAGAGACTGAACTCAAACATTACCCAAGCTAACCTAACTTATCCTAAACCTAACCTAACTTAACTAACCAAACCTAACTAACACCATCAAACACCTCGAATAGCTCTCCCCTGAAACACTACTGATTACTACCAAATAACCTTACCTAACCTAACCAATCCTAACCTAACCTAAACCTAACCTAACCTATAGCTTATCCTAACCTAACCTAACCTAACCTGACCTAAATTATCCTAACCTAACCTAACCTAACCTACCTAACTAACCTGTACCTAACCTGACCAACTATGATCCACACCTAACCTAACCTAACCTAACTTATCTAACCTAACCAAACCTAACCTAACACCTTCAAGAACAAACCTCCGAATACTACCAAAACACTACTGAATTACTACCAAAAAATCACCACTGAATACTACCAAAATCACCGTCAAAATCACAAGAAACTAAGTTTAACATCACCATCCAACATCCTTTTATAGATGAATATTCTTACCGCATTTTAAATGCTGCATTATCGCATTCCTCTTCCACAACAACCCTAAACAGCTTCCTATTCAGCCGTATATCACCTAGAGATTTTTTTTAACCCCGAACGGTGGCCATCACGACGCAGGAGCCAGAGAGTAGTAAGTGGTGATGGAGTGGTGATGGATGCTCCTGCGGCCTAATGTCCATGATGGACCCGTCGGGGTTGAAAACAACTTAGAGATATACGAATAATAAGTAAGGATAGTTAGGGATGATGTGAAAGAGGAAATGCGATAGGCCATAAAAGGCGGTAGAGAATATTCATGCCTATAAAAAGGATGTTGGCATGGTGATGTAAACTTAGTATCTGGTGATTTTGACGGTGAGTTTTTGTAGTAATCAGTAGTGTTTTGGGAGTATTCGGAGGTGTTTGAAGTTGACAACCAATGCGGTAGAGAATATTCATACAATAAAAAGGAGGAATGTTGGATGGTGAATGAAAAACTTAGTTTCTGGTGATTTTTACGTGATTTGGTAGTACTACATTGTTGATTTTGATGAGTAATCGAGTAGTGTTATATGGGAGTATTCGGAGGTGTATGAAGGTGTTAGGTAAGGTTAGGTTAGTTTTTAGGAATAATTTTGGGTTATGTTACGTTTAGGTTAGGAAAAAGTTAGTCAGTTTAGGATAGGTTAGGTTTAGGATATAGCTTGGTTTAGGTTAGGTTATTAGGTAGATAAGTTAGGTCAGGATAGGTTAGGTATAGGTTTTAGGATATAGTTAGGTTATTTTTAGGTTTATGGTAAAGGATAGGATAGGTTAGGTAGGTAATTTGGTAGTAATCAGTAGTGTTTTGGGAGTATTCAGAGGTGTTTGATGGTGTTAGGTTGGGATAGGATAAAGTTAGGTTAGGTAGGATAAGGTTAGGTAGGATTGGGTAATGTTAAGGTCGGTTCTGTTAGGATAGGTATAGATGAATTGTTAGGTAATCAGCAGTTGTTTTGGGAGTATTCGAAGGTGTTAGGATTAGTTGGGTTAGGTTAGGATAGGAATAGTTGGGGGCAAGGTTAGGTTGGGTAATGTTAGGTTAGGTTTCGTTTAGTGGCTAGGAAGAGGGTTAGGTTAGGAAGGGTTCTGGTTAAAGCGATTTGAGGGGATTACTATAAAAAGGTATAGGTAAGGTGATGTTAACCCTTAGTTTTCCTGGTATTTTGATGTGATTATGGGTAGTATTCAGTAGTGATTAGGAAGTAAACATAGTGTTTTGGGGATATTCGGATGTTTGATGGTTTAGGTAGGTTAGGTTAGGTTAGGATAGGACGGTTAGGTAGGTTAGGATAGGCTAGGTTAGGTTTTTCGGCTTAGTAGGAATTAGGTAAGGTTAGGTTAGGTTTGGTTATGTTAGGGTTATGGTTAGGGGTTGGGTTAGTTAGGAAAGGTTAGGTAGGTTAGGTTTAGGTTCTTGGAATAGGTGATTTGAGGTCTTTCTATAAAAAGAAGGTTTGGTGTGGATGTTAAACGTTAGTTACTGGTGATTAAACGGTGATTTGGTAGTATTCAGTGGTGATTTGGTCGTAATCAGTATATTTTCGGGAGTATATCCGGAGGTTTGATGGTGTGTTTTGTTAGGTTCGTTAGGTAAGGTATAGGATAGGGTTAGGTAGGATAGGATTAGGTTAGGTTAAGGTTAGGTTAGGTTAAGTTGGGTAGAGTTAGGTTCGGTTAGGTTATGTTAGGATAAGTAAGTGTTTAGGGTATGTTAGGATAGGTTAGATAGGATAGGTTAGGATCGTTAGGTTAGTTAGGTTTAAGTTCAGATAGGTTAGTTAGGTTAGGTTAAGATAGGTTGATATGAAAGGTTAGTTAGGTAGTTAGTTAGGTTAAGTTAGGTTAGGCTAAGTTAGGTTTAGGCTAGGAAAGGTTTGGTTAGTTCGGTTAGGTGAGTTTGATTCAGGAGTGATTTTGTTCTACCTTGGGGAGGTGTGAAACGCATACGTGCCATCGGACCTGACCTGTTTTTGACGCAGGTGAGATATTATCTACCTTGGAGTGAATCGCATTACACAGGGCTCGGGGAAAGGGCGGCCCATAAAAGCAATAATGAGTCTCTCAGAGCGAGGTAAAAGTGTTTCTATCGGAAATCCGAGTAATTATTTGCTACCAACACGAAAAATAAGTTCGGATTTTACGATAAAGTTTCAAATACGAATATGTGGAAATATCCAAAAAATGGAGCGTTTACAAAGTAATTCTGGAGTACTCCTAATGTAGTTTTTGGAAGTTTCCAATATATAGTTCAGGTTAGGTTAGGTTAGATTTGGTTAGGATAAGTTTAGGTATGGTTAGGTAAGTTTAGGATAGGTTAGGTTAGGTTAGGTTAGGTATGATAGTTAGTTAAGGTTAGTATCGGATCGGTTAGGTAAGGTTAGGTTAGTTTTAGGATAAGTATTTAGGTTTAGGTTAGGTTAGGTTAGGTTAGGTTAGGTAAGGTTTATAGTTTAGGAAGGTTTTAGATAGTAAGGTTAGGTTATAAGGTTAGGTTAGGATAGGTTAGGATAGGTTAGGTTTAGGTTAAGGTTGGGGTTAGGTTTAGGTTAGGTTAGGTTAGTTAGGTAAGGTAAGGTTAGGTAGGTTAGGATTAGGTTAGGTTAGGTTTAGGTTAAGTAGTTGGTTAAGTTAAGGGTGTGGGTTAGGTTAGAGTTAGTTGGGTAAGGTTAGGGTAGGTAGTAGGGTTAGGTTATGAAAGTGTTAGGTGGGTGTGTGTGTGTGGTGTGAGGTGTGGTGTGTGTGTGGTGTGTGTGATGTGTGTGTGTGGTGTGTGTGAGTGTGTGTTGTGGTGTGTGTGTGTGTGTTAGTTGGTCCTTAGGTTTTGTGAATACTTGATTATAGGTATTTTAGTGGATTTGAGATGCATTTGGTGATGTGAAATGAGATTTTTGTGTGAGTTCTGAAGAGGTGGTTGGGAGATGGGTGTAATTGCGAGGGATATGGGGAGGGTTGTAATTATTAATATGGGGAGAATTTACTGAAATAAAAGGTAATGTTGTGAATATTTTTAAAAATAAATTATAGAATGTAAAGTTATGAAGATATTGAAAAAGAATGGAGGGTGTTGAAACTGGTGCGCAATAGTTGGGTAGTGTGATGCGAGTAAAATAATAATAAATTTGATACAAAGGAGATGTTATAATGGAGAGGATTTTATTAGAATTTTAGAACTGTAGGAAGGATGTGTATTACTTTTTAAGATTCAGTAAAAAAGAAGGGGGGGAACAATGGTGAATAAATTGGTAGTTTGATTAGGGTTGGGATAATGTAGTCGAATTTAAAATACCGAAAAAGATGATATAAGTGGGGGTTTTTTTTGTGATTTTCGATGTACTGGTCCCCTTAAAAAACTTTTAAAGAACTAAAAAGGGGTTTTTAAAAAGAGAGAAAAAATTGTGGGGTGTGGTGATGGGGGGTGTTGTGACTTTTCTGATGAAATTTGTTGAAAAAGAAAAAAATTGTGGGTGAAGGGGTTTTTTGGGGTTGGCCTTTTCTGATGAAATTAGTTAAAACTAAAAAAATTGGGGTTGTGGGGTGTTGGGGGGTTTGTGGGTTTGTGGGGTTGTGGGTTGTGGGTTTGTTTTTGTGACTTTCTGATGAAATTAGCTAAAACGAAAAAAATTGGGGGTTGTGGGTTGGGGGTTTTGTGGGTTTTTGTTGTTGTGACTTTCTGAGAAATTAAAAACGGAAAAAATTGTGGGTTTGTTGTGGTGTGTTTGGCGTGTGTGTTAGGTGTCATAGAGTTTTTTGTGAAAATTTTGGGTTTTAACAGTAAAGACATTAGTTAAAACGAGTAAAATTTGTTGGTAATTGATGAGGGTAGTGTAGTCGAATTAGAGTTACCGAAAAAAAGATGATATAAGTGGGTTGTGATGAAATTAGTTTAAAAACTATATTCAAAGGTGTTTTGAAGGTGTTCAAGGGTGTTTATGTGTGTATTCAAATGATTTATGAGAGTGTTTTGGGGATGTTCAAAGTAAAGTGTTTGAGATAGTTTTTGTTTTTTGAAGGTAATTAAGGGTGTTTTGATTGAATTCAGCGTGTTTTAGTAGTATTCAGTGGTGTAATTGGGAGTACTCAAATAGTGTTTTGGAAATGTTCATAGGTGTTCAAAGGTGTTTTGAGTGTGTTCAAATGTTGTTTTTTGAAGGTGTTCAAAGGTGTTTTGAAGGTGTTGAAGGGTGTTTTGATTGAATTCAGGGGTGTTTTAGTAGTATTCAGTTTTTGTAATTGGGAGTCTCAAAATTGGTTTTTTGGAAGTGTTTTCAGTGTTATTGAAATGATCAAAGGTTTGTTTTTGAAGGTTTGTTTAGAGTGTTTTTTGAAGGTTTTTCAAAGGGTGTTTGAAGGTTTTGAAGGGTGTTTTGATTGAATTCAGCGGTGTTTTAGTAGTATTCAGTGGTGTAATTGGGAGTACTAAAATTGTTTTTTTTGGAAAGTGTTTCAGTGTTGATTGAAAATTTTTAAAAAGGTGTTTTTGAAGGTTTTTCAAGGTGTTTTAAAGGTGTTAAAAGGGTTTTTTAGGTGGGGTTTTAAAATTTGATTTATGATAGTTTTTTTGGTGTTGTTAAAAGAAAAAGGGTGTTTGAGTTAGTTTTTGTGATTTTTTTTTCTGATGTATTGGGGTCCCCTTAAATAATTTTAAATGAACAAAAAAGGGAAAAAAACGAAAAAAATCCCTTTAGTCGGGGGACTGGGGAAATGAGTTGAAAATTTTTTGAAATGTTTTAAGTGCAGATAAATTAGAGATTTTCCAAATCTTTTTTGGGGAAGTACCCCAAAAGTGTTTTGGAAGTTTTTCCGTTTTTTTTGGGAAATTTTTTAAAAAAGGTTTTTTATGTAAATATTAAAATGTTTTAAAGAAGTTTTTTAAAGGTGTTTTTAGAGTTTTCAAGGGGGTTTTTGGGGGTTTCGAATGAGTTTTTGGAAAGTTTTTCATTTTGTTTTTGGAAATGTAAAAAGGGTTATTTTTGTGAGTTTTCAAATGATTTATGAGAGTGTTTTAAAGGATTTTCCCAATAAAAGTGTTTGAGTTATTTTTTGTGACTTTTTTGATGTACGGGTGCCCCTTATTAACTATGGGTTGTTTGAGTTAGTTTTTGTGATAATGTTATGTTGTTTTTGGTTAAAAAAATTTGTGGGAAATTAACAAAAAAAAAAAATGCGATTTCTGATGATGAAAAATTTGGGTTAAGAGTGAAAATTTTTCCCTATGTTTATAGGGTTTTGGGGTTAAAAGTTCAAACATGATTCAGCCTGTTTTGCACGGTTCGCGGGGGACGCCCATAAAAACCCCCCTTTTATTAACTTTAATAAACCCAAAAAGGGTCGCCCAAAATTCAACCCTGTGTGCGCGTGAGTCACTCCCGCCGATAAACACCCTTCTTAGTTCATTTACTTTTTTAGCCCTGTAGAAAGGCATCCCTTCCCCCCAAGGGGGATTCCAAAAATTTGATCCGAGGAGAGGGAAATTTTTCAAAAACCCCATAGGGGGGAACCCAAAAAAAATTGGTAAAATTGAGAAATTTTGGGTTTTGGGGTAAAAGGGAGGGGGAAACCCCCAAAATTTTGGATCCGAGGAGCTCATAAGAAATTCAAAACTTGTTTTTATCGAAAAAAATTTTTGAGGTGGGGGTTGGGGGTTTGGGAAGGAGGGAAAAACCCCAAAAAAAACTTGATCCAAGGAGATGGAAAATTTCGAAAAAACCCCCCTTTAGGGGGGAATCCAAAAAACTTTTTTTATCGAGTTTTTTTGGGGGTTTGGGGGGGGTGAAAAAGTGGGGGGGAAATCCGGGGGAAGGGGGAGACTTTGATATTGAAAATTTTTTTTTGGGGGAAATGGGGGGTGAAAGTGGGGGGGGGAAACCCTTTAAAAAATTTGATCGGGAGAGGGAGAGCACAAGAAAATGAAAATTTTAAAAAAAATTCGAAAAAAAAACGGGAAAAAAAATTTTGAGGCGGGGGGCGATCCCCGGGCGGGCCGCAGAAGGCCCAGCAGAAGGCGCGGGCCCGGGGGGGGCGCCGAAGGGGGCGCGGGGCAGGCGCGCGCCGGGGGTCGCGAAGGGGCGGGGGGGGGGCGCGCGGGGCAGCCCTGGGGTTTGGCCGAAGGGGGGGGGTCGTGGGGGGACGGCGCGAAAAGGGGGGCGCGAAAAGGGGGGGGGGCGCGAAAGGGGGGTCGTGGGCGGGGGGGGTTTAAAGGGGGAGGTAGTCTTTGAGGGCGAGGGGCAAGGTCATTAGCACATAGGTGTGAAAAGGGGGTTTCGTGTCCGGAAGGGTCATTTCATAGGGCAAGGTCATTAGCACATAGGTGGAAAAAGGGGGCATCCTTTGAAGAAAGGGGGCCCCGTGGAAGGCCTAAAAACCCGGGAAGGGTTTCGCTAAAGGGGGAAAGGGCCAAACCGGAAGGGTGCGTCAGTGGAAGGGGCCCCCAAAAAACCCGGGTACCCCCGCCCCGAAGAAAAAGTTGGGCTACTTATTTTTAAATATAAAAATATATATAATATAAATAATTAAAATTAATATTATATAATATATTATATATATAATATATATATATATATATTAATATTATAAAAATATATATTTTTATATATATAAATTATATATATTTTAAAATATTATTTATAAATATATATTTTATATATTTTTAAAACTCCTTGGGTAAAGAAAAAGGCACGAAAAACGCTTTTGGGAAATTTCCACCCTTTTCCTTTTTACAGTGGGTTTTTTTGCATATTCTCATATCACCTTTTACTGTTCCTTTTGTTTTGTTGGGATATAAAAATTTATTATAAATATAAAAAATTTATATATATATATAAAATATATATATAAAATATATATTAAATGTCGTGCCGAAAAGGAGAAAAATTGCGATCTTTTATTTAAAAAGCCCAAAGGGTTATCTTGCCATATAGGGCAAGGGGAAAATTTTTTGTTTTTTTGCCCAAAAAAAAATTTTTCCAAAAAAAAAATCAAAAATTTTTAGTTGGGTTGTTGGAAAAATTTAAAAAGTCTTGTTATAAAAGGTTAGGTAAGTTTTCTAAGATTCTTTTGGGGTAAAATTAATATATATAATAAAAAAAATATTTTATATTATATATATAATATAAAAATTTTATATATATAAATTATATATATCTCAAAACCAAAAACACACCCCCAAACACACCCCAAAACCCCCACATACACAAACGTTTATGGGAAAAACAAGTGAGTGGGGGGAGTGGCACGAAAAGAGTCCCAAAAAGGGATCACCGGAAAACATTTGCTCTCACCCGAAAAAAAGCTTACAGGTATGAAACAGATGCCTCCTTTTCCCAAGGGATACCCAAACCTGAGGAAAGACAGGGAAAGGGGGGTGGGGAGTGGCGTTGCTGATCAAAAAAACCCATGGAATTTTTAAAAGGGGCTGGAGAGAGGAGACAGCGGAGAAAAAAGTGATTACATAGCGGGAATCCTTCCCCTCTGGGGGTCCCAAGGGGGGTAATAGCAGTGAGCATAAACCCACCACAGAAAAAGCCGGAGGCCAAGGCAAGATACAACGAGAGCAATAACGATGGTTTGGGCCCCACTGGCTGCAGTGGCCAGAAAGCTTATTTCATGCAAAGGGGAAAACTCCTGATTTTTGGGGACTTTAAAACCCAAGGAGATCCCATTTGGGGGGAACCTGGCCACAAAAAACCCTCATAAAGCAATAAGGGACACATGACTCAGCTGGGGAAAAATTTTAGGAATTGGGGGGTTTGGAGGGGGAAAAAAAACGTCCGTCAAAGTGATTTTCAAGCAGAGTCAGCTCAAACGGATGCTGCAGGAGAAAGGAAAGCACGCCTAAGGGACAATCAGGTGTTCGGAGTGTGTACCTCAACCGAGACAGAACACCAAGAGATAGGATGACACACTGAAAGTGAGGGTGCAAACGTCCCAAGGAGGAATAGGGAGGCAAGGAATGTGGAGAGCCAGGAGAAATCAGGCCACGGGGAAGAACAAACACAACCACTCCAGTACCACCCCACAGAAGAACACAACCATGGCTCAATCCCAAAAGCAACAAACGACCTAAACACAAAAACCACTCTCTGCACCCTCTGCCCCCCATCCCCCTCTGCACAACCCACTCCACAGAAGCCCTCAGTACCCACACGTCCCACCTCTGCATAAAACCCCACCCCCACAGTAACTCCAGTAAAAAAACCCATACATCCCCCTTAGTCTCAAACCTCCCCACCCCCACAGAACCCACAGTATTCATACAATAGTACTATCCCCCTCATCCCCTCACCAAAACATCACCCTCACAGTAAACCCACAGCAACTCTCACACTGTACCTCTATCCCCATCACCTTCAAACAACCCCCTCACCCTTTTTGTAACCCCCCATAGGCCTTTTTCCCCCATCCCCCTCACCCCCCAGGGAAACCCCCATAGGCCCTTCTGCCCCCACTACCCCGCACCACAAACCCCACCCCAACACCAACCCCTATAGGCCCTTGACTCCCCTAACCCACCTCTCTCCACAGACAAGGTTATTGAAAAGAAGTGAGGTTTGGTACACCGAACGCGGATGTAATAACGAATAATGTGAGGAGGTGGCACTGTAAAAGATCAAGGAGGTGTCCCCAGACATCGTAGCGGTTACAGAAGAAACTCACTGGGTAATAACAGATGCAATCTTCCCACTGGATATCAGATCCTGAGGAAGGATTGAAGGAGAAGGGAGGGGTAGGAGGGATTGCATACTATAAATAACCGGTGGGGTTATCAAGAAATGGAAGGTTAGGTACGAGATTGAGAAAGGGATTACGTAGTAGGTTACAGTTCAGTTCAGGGGACCCACAAATGTAGTCAATTGCAGTTATTGTATATACCCACACATAACTGCAGGAGGGACAAGAGAGGGAATATGATGGAATGCAACAGAGCAATTGTTGGCTATCTAAGTCGAGGGTTGGCAGAGATGGGGATGCACTGTGTGTGTAAGTAGAGTCGATAGTTACTGTGTCATGGGCGAGATCACTTGTCATCACAGCGGAGATGATTGTTTAGGAAAACCTGGAGGCCAAATGGGGGTCCCAAAACATGGAGAAGCCAAGATGGATGGATGTGGTGCTGGCAGAATCCCATGCACCAACATATTAGGGATACTACCAGAGAGAGAGGGCGAGGATGAACCAGCAAGACTGGAACCTATGTTCACCCTGAGTAGCTCAGACTTGAGACACGCAATATGAAAGGCCCCTTGGAGTAGTGTCACGTTAGTTATGAGCTTTGAAAATACATCGGGAGCTAAAAGTGGAGAGGGTAACTCAGGAGTCAGAAGGGAAAAGCTTAAACTATAAAGAGGGGGGGTACTACAATGGGAAATGAGAAACTTCCTGCTCTTCATGTTTAGGTTCAGTGTGTGTCTTTGTTCGGGAACAAGGATTGGTAGGAAAAATCAGTAGAACGAAATGATGGGATTGTAGAAGCAAGACTCGCAAAATGCAGGAGCAGAGGAGAAGGTTTTGTTTCCCAGGAAACAGGAAATAATGTGGAAGGAGCGCAAGAACGAACCTTTGGTGTTACCCGAAGGTGCAGGAGGCATAAAAAACTAAGTACTCTAGAGAATGGAAAAAAAGTAAAGAAGGCAAATGGAGAAGCTCAGGTAGAATAAAGAGATTAGTCGACGAGCCAGAACGAACGAAGGGTTTGCACAGATGAGAAGGGAGCCGACAGCGGGAGTATGAAAATGAATATAGGCATTGAAAGTACAAGTCTGACCAAAAAACTACTCTACAGCTCATCAGAGGAAGACAGTCAAGGATCAGGTAATCAGGCTGAGGATAGATGGTGATGAGCTCACAAGAAAGGACCAGGAAGTATGTGAGGAGCTCATCATGAGATTTCAGGAAGTATTTAAAGTGGAGGCTGATAGGGACAATGGGAAGACAAAACAAAGCTGAGGAGGAGGTGGGGAGAAGCTCTAAGTGACCTTGATACCTCAAAGGCGGTTGGGACGGACAACATATTCTCCGTGGGGTCCTTAGAGAGGGAAGCAGGGACACTACGTGTGTCACTAAACCAAATCTTAAACACTTCCCTTGAAACTGGCAACTACCTGAAGTATGGAAGAAGGCAAATGTAGTTCCCATTTAAGAAGGGAGACAGAAATGAAGCACTAAATTATAGAACCAGTGTCACTGACATTGTTTATAGTATGCAAAGTCTTGAAAAGGATTATCAGGAGGAGAGTGGTGGAGCAATGGAGCGGAACAATGATTATTAAACGACAAGCCAGCACGGTTCAGGAGAAGGCATAAATCCGTGTCCACTACTACTAGAGTTTTTCGACAATGTACTGAAGTAGAAATGAGAGGGAGGGGTGGGTTGATTGCATTTTCTTGGATTGCAGGAAGGTCTTCGGACACAGTTCCTCACAAAGAGATTAGTACAGAAGCTATGAGGAACAGGCACGTATAAGGGAAGGGCACTGCAATGGGGCCAGTGATACCTAACAGGGAGGCAACAGCGAGTCATGGTCCATGATGAGGTATAAACAGTGGGCGCCAGTGAAGAGCGGGGTCCCACAGGGGTCAGTTCCTGGGACCTGTGCTATTTTGGTATAGTGAACATGACGGAAGGGAATAAACTCAGAAGTGTCCCTGTTGCAGATGACGGAAGTTAATGAGGAGAATTTAAATTCAGACGCGGACCAGACAGGTCTACAAAAAAAACCTGGACAGGCTGGATGTGTGGTCCAGAAACTGGCTCCTAAAGATTAACCCCGCCAAAGCAAAGTCATGAAGTTCGAAGGGGGCAAAAGAGACTGCAGACAGAGTATAGGCTAGGTTGCAAAAGGCTGCAAGCCTCACTCAAGGAGAAAGACCTATACTACCGAGTATATCGCCAGAAGCAAACAATTTAAACCAGATAACTGCTGCGACTTTGGGCACTTGGCATACAGAGAATAGCGTTTCCGGGTACCTTAGTAACGAAATCGTCAAGACTTAATACCACTGTGTACGTCAGGACCCATACTGGAGTACGAAGCACCAGTTTGGGAACCCACACCTGGTCAAACACGTCAAGAAATTAGAGAAAGTGCGAAGGTTGGTAAACATAGGCTAGTTCCAGAGCCAAGGGGAATGTTCCTATGAAGCAAGGTTAAGGGAAATTCGGTTGACAAACACTGGAGGAAGGAGGGTCAGGGGAGACATGATAACCGTCATACGAAATACTGGTGTGGAATAGACAAGGTGGACAGAAGACAGGATGTTCCAGAGATGGACACAGAAACAAGGGTCACAATTGAAGCTGAAGACAGATGAGTCAAAGGGATGATTAGGAAGGTATTTCTTTAGTCATAGAGTAGTTAGAAAGTGGAATAGTTGGCAAGCGATGTAGTGGAGGCAGGAGGAACTAATACATAGTTTTAAGACAGGTTAAGATAAAGCTTTATGGAGCAGGGGGAGAGAGGACTAGTAGCAGTCGGTGAGAGGCTGGGCCAGGAGCTGAGTCTCGACCCCTGCAACCACAATTAGGGTGAGTACACACCCCTACAACACACACAAACCTACACACACCTCACTACACACGCACACCTTACACACACACACAAACCAACACAAACACACACAAAACACACACACACACACACACACACACACACACACACACACACGACACACACACACTCTCACACACACACCACACACACAGCATCACACAAAGGCTAATGGAAGGAAGGAGGAGAGTTCACAAGATACGACATATATGGAGGAACTCAACATAAGATTCAAAGTGTTCACAGAGACAAGAAAGTACTACAGAGAAAGACGGAGAGGTTGGTGGGGTTACATCACGGAAGTGCTTGGGACACAGTAATACAACAGAGGAAGAAGTGATGAGGCCTGCTGAGGGAGCTAGATCCTCAAAAAGGCGATGGAACAGGATAACATTTCGATGGGTCCTGAGAGCAGTGAGCAGAGGCGTTATGTATACCCCTAACAACAATATTTAACATTATCGAACAGGGGAGATCGCCTGAGGCATGGAAACAGTAAATGTAGTCCCAATTTTTGAAAAATGAGACAGACATTGAAGCACTAATCTAGAGACCGTGTCACTGCATGTATGTATGCAAAGTCATGGATAAGATTATCAGGAAGAGTGGTGGAACATCTAGAAAGGATGAGTTATCACCAAACAGCAACACGTTTCAGGGACGGGAAAATCCTGTGTCACAAACACTATGGAGTTCTATGAGAGGGAGACGCAGTAAGACAAGTGAGAGAAGAGGTGGGTAGAAGCATTTTCTTAGACTGTAAGAAGGCGTTTGATACAGTTCCACACAAGGAGATTAGTGCAAAACTGGAGGGACCTAGGGGGCAGGGATAACAAGAGGAAGGACATTTTCAATGAATCAGGGGATCCCTGTCAGGAAGCAGCAGCGAGTCATGGTATGTCTCGAGGTGTCGGAGTGGGCGCCTTGTGACGAGTGGGGTCCCAACATGGTCAGTTCCTAGGACCGGTGCTTGTTTCTGGTATTTGCGAATAGACTGTGAAGGAAAAGATCTGAAGGAGTTCCCTCTTTTCAGATGATGTGAAGTGATGTGCAGAAGAATTAATCAGAGGCAGGATCAGGCAGACCTAACAAACGGATCTAGACAGGCTGCAGGCCAGGTAAATTCTCAACTCTCTCCTGGAGTTCACCCACCAAGTGCAAAGGCATGAGATTGAGGAAGGGCAAAAAAGCTGCAGACGGAGTACAGCCTAGGGGGCCAGAGACTACAAACTCACTCAAAGGGAAAAAGATCTTGGGGTGAGCATAACACCAGGCACATCTCCTGGATGCACATCAAACCAAATACTGTGCAGCATAGGTTAGGCCTTGCCAAACTAGAATTAGCATTACACCATATTTATAAGGAAATCGGTTCAGGACCCTATACACTGTGTTACGTTAGGGCCCTTATATGGAGTATGCGGCACCAGTTTGGAATCCACACCTAGCCAAACACGTAAAGAAACTAGAAAAGGGGTTGCAGCAAGGATAGTACATAGAGCTAACGGTGTGTCAGCGAGGTAAGGCTAAGGGAAATCGACCTGGACGACACTGAAGGACAGCGAGCTAGGGAGGACATGGATAAACGACATATAAAATACTGAGAGGAAGTAACAAGATGGACAGAGACAGATGTTCCCAGTGATGGGGCACTAGGACCCAAGGGGACTTCAGTTGGAAGTTGAAGACTCGGATGAATTCCACAGGGATGTTTAGGAAGTATTTCTTCGTACAGAGTAGACAGGAAGTGGAATAGTTTGGGAAGCATTGTAGTGGAGGAAGGATCCAATCATATCCTTAAGCAGAGGATGATAAAGTCATGGATGCAGGGAAGAGTGACCCAGTAGTGCCAGGGAAGAGGGCTGGGCCAGGAGCTTGATTCCGATCCTGCAACCCCAACAGGTGAATTTTTTAACACACACAAAAAAAACACACACGCAACACACACGCAACACACACACACACCCACAAATGCACATGCGCACACCACACGAGGGTACTGGGGATGGCTGGGCTTAACAAGAAGTATTGGCAGAAAGAATGGAAGGGGGCAAAATGTTAATAGGAGTGGGAAAAAAAAAGGCCTAGAGAGTTCTGTGACACGGTTATCAAAGAAGATACCAAAGAGAGCAGGAAGTGGGAGTTATGAGCTCTTGACTTCAGAGGTCATGGTGGGAAGGAATGGAAAGTGCTGAAGCAGAGTATAGAGGTGGACTCAAATAGGAGCAAGGAGCTGGGTGAAGGACTGAACAGTGGAGGTGAGGGGGAAATAGGAGGGAAAAGAGGCAAAGAAAGTCTCAAGGGAAATGGGGGACACCAGGCCTCTGGGTTGGCTGGAGATGCTGGAATATAACCAGGGAGATTCCTAAGTCAGACTCAGAGATACAGAGGGGGAAAACAAAATGGTATGAGGAAAGGGGAGAGGACGCTCATTATTCATGGGCTCATTAGGGCAGCAGAAGGGAAGACCTATGATGAAAGAAGACAGGGGAGGTAAAAGAGACTGAGAGAATCCTTGTAGTAACAGGAGACGACACAACTAACTGACAAATTTTTCAGAGAGTGGGTGGTAATCGAACAAGAGCCGTCATATTTGACATTCAAGTCAGAAATGATAGGAAACAATAATATGCAGTTGGGAAAAACTCCCTGACAAAGGGTCCCAAAAATACCAATGATGTACCCTGACTATGACAGAACACAAAAAGAATGGAAACAACTGCATGAAAGAGTAGAATGTGCAGAGGCAGGAAGGGAGGAACAGGGCAGGTACAGGAGACAGGGAGCCAGCCTCGATTGGAACAGCAAACACAACTGTACATAGAACAACAGGAGCATCTCAACCACTACCACCTCAACACAACCAACACAATAACAAGAAGCAGAGCCACACACAAATCCCCATTCCCACAGGCTAATACTACCCCACCAGCATTATACTACCATAATATCCAGACCTGCCTGCCACTCCCACAGCCAACACCAACCCCTCCCACCCCCGAATACAGTTCTTGTAGTAAGCTGATGTTATGGTGCACCAGCGCAGATGGAATTACAAAATAAGAGGCACATCCGACATCATAGCATCATAAAGCTCAGGAAGTTGATGAGAAAACCGATCATCCCATCTGCTTATCGGATCCTATGGAAAAACAGGGGAGCAGAAAGGGGATAGGAGAAGCTGCACTGCTTATTAACACACAGTGAAGTTTTGAAGATATGGGAGTACTAGTTAGAGGAGTAGCAGATGACTAATAATAATGAACACTTCATACTGGGGCCCAAAAGTGATGGGAGAAGTGATATACACCCACCACCAAACAGCAGAAGGACAAAACAGGGAGTATGGTGAGAGCAAACAGAGTGATGGTGGATACAGTAGCGAGGTTCCAGGAGGGCCCATCTGAGCAGGCAGACAGAGTACTCATAATGGGGGATTTCCAACCTCAGGAGACTGGGAGACATTGAGCACAAGGGGGACCATGAGACGTGGAGAAGCCATGATTGCTGGAGGAGCGGCGGTAATTGAAAACTTCATTGTACCACCATGTTTGGGTAGACACTCAAGCAAGAGAGAGAGAAGACGATGAAACTAGCAAGGATGGAACTAACATTCTAATTGAAAGTTCAGACAGAGGGATATCTTGCACAAAAGGCCGCTATTCACTAGCTATCACGTAGTCTTGAGATTCGCATACAAAATAGAGTTTACAATGAAGAGTGAGGCAGTAGAAGGACTGGAGAAGCTAAACATACATAAATGGCTCACGAAATCGTAATGACACGATTGCAAACAAACCATACCACGGGTGGGGTTTGAACCCCACCCGTGGTATGGTTTGTTTGAACTCCAGACCAGTGGCTAACGCGACGGTCTGGAGTGTTGAGACTCTCTGACCGCGGGCTCAAAACCAACCCGTGGTATGGTTTGTATACATAAATGGGACAACACAAGTATGAGGCAATTCCTACATGAGGTGCAGTGGGTAACTGAGCTAGATGGAAAGCAGAGCAACGAATGATGGAAATGTGACCAAATATGCAGGAGGCAGGGAGAGTTTCGTACCAAGGACCCCAGAAACAAGAAAGACCAGTGTGAGCCCATATTTACCAAGATGTCTGGAGGGGCCCAAAAACCAAAATGTGCTAGATTATGGAAAAAGTATAAAAGGCAAAGGATCAGGAAAACCCAGAAATTCCAGTGCAATACGAGAATGGACTTTATCAAAAGCCAGATGTGACCGAAAGCTGTTATACAGCCACTTAGGAGGTAAACAACAGTTAAATCCAGGTAATCAGGCTGAGGAAGGAAGAAGGGAGCTCACAGGGAACGACCAGGAAGTATGTGAAGAGCTCAGCAGAGATTCAGGGAGGGATTCACAGTAGAAAGAAAGAGGCTCCAGAAAACTGAGGGTGGTACGGTGCACTGGCAAGTGCACAGACCACTTGCCGGAGGAGAAGAAACTGAGGGAACTAGATACCTAAAGTCGGTGGGTCCAGATAAATCGCTCCTTGGGTCCTGAGAGAGGGAGCAGATGGCACTGTATGTGCCACTGAACAACAATCTTCAATAAATCTATCGAAACAAGGAAGCTGCCTGAGTGTGGAAAACAGCAAATGTAGTCCCGTATTGTATGTAATAGTATGTATGTATTGTAGTTAAACTTATGGAGAAGATTATCAGGAACAAGAGTGGTGGAACACCTAGAAAGGAATGGACTCATACATGACTACCAGAACGTCTTCAGGTAAGGGAAATCCTTCATCAATAACCTATTGGAGTTCTTTGACAAGGTAACTTAATGCAGGAGAGAGAGAGGTATGGATAGACTGCATCTTCTTGGACTGTAAGAAGGCTATAGACACAGTACCGCAAAAGAGACTGGTTGAAAAGGAAGAGGAGCAGGTGCGAATAGGCGGGAAAGTACTGCAATGGATCTGGGAATAGCTGACAAGAAGGGAACAACGTGTCGGTACGAGACAAGATGTCAGAATGGGTGCACGTGTCGAGTTGGTTGCACAAGGGTCAGTCCTATGTCCGGTGCACTTTCCTGTATATGTGAATGACATGAAGGAAAGGATCGAGTCAGGTGTCCTTCTTCGCAGACGATGTGAAACTAATGAAGAGAATACAAGCGGAAGAGGATGAGGTAAGCCTACAAGGGAATCTGGACAGGCTGCAAGCCTGGTCCGACAAATGGCTCCTGGAGTTTAACCCCACCAAGTGTAAAGTTATGAAGATTGGAAATTTTCAAAGAAGTGAGCATCATACTGAGCATATCTCCTGAGGCGATCATCACCCAAATAACTGCTGCAGCACATGACTGCCTGGCAAACATAAGAAAAGCCTTTCGACATCTGAGTAAGGAGTCACTCAAGACGTTGTACACCGCGTACGTCAGGCCCATATAAGAGGACGCAGCAATAGTATGGAACCCATACCTGGTCAAACACGTCAAGAAATTAGAGATAAAGTGCAAGGTTTGCAACAAGGACTAGTCCCGGAGCTAAGGAGTATGTCCTGCCAGAAGAGGTTAAGAGAAATCAACCTGACGAAACTGAAGGACAAGAAGAGATACAATAAATCTCATGGAGTAGGGAGAGAGTCGACCTATTAGTGATCAGCTGTGACTTGATCCCTGCAATCACAAATAGGTGAGCACAGTTAGGTAACACACACACACACACACACACACACACACACACACACACACACACACACACACACACACACACACACACACACACACACACACACACACAAAGAGGGAGCAGAAAAGAAGATTCAGATTACAGGCCAATAACACTGATCTGCATAATAAATTTACTGAAAAGATTATCAAGAGAAGTGTGGTGGAGCACATAGAAAGGAGTGAGTTGATGAACTACAGCCAGGATGGCTTCAGAGACGAACAATCCTGTCTCATCCGTACTAGAGTTCCTCGACAGTCTAACAAAAGTGAGACAGGAGAGAAAAGGATGTTGGACTGCACACTTTGAAATTGGAAGTCTTTTTTTCCTCACAACCACACTAGAGACTAGGACAAAAGCTGCACAATCAGGCAGGATAGCAGGAATGGGGAAATAATGGATCAAAGAATATCAGAGTTGACTGGTAACTTGACTCACTGTTATGTAACACGTAACATCACACCGACTAAATTTAATTCCCAGCTATTTTCACTCCCGATGTTATTCCCAAACATTTTAAAGAAATCGATAATAGGAAAACTCATATTATTGATTTCAATAAAACGTTTAATAACACAAAACATTAAATAAAATATTTAGATATGTTAGGAATGGGTAGGTTAGGATATTGAGGTTTAGTTAGGTTAGGCTAGTTAAGAATAGTTAGGTTTGGTTAGGTATGGCTCGTTTAGGATAGATTTAAGTCAGGTTAGGACTGATTAGGCAAGTGTAGATGAAGTTAGGTTACATAGGTTAAATAAAGCTAGGCTGGATTAGATGAAGATAGGTTAAATTAGGTTAGATTCAACGAAGGTTTGATTAGGTCATGTTAGATTAAGTATGAAGGATTGGGCTAGATTAGATTAAGCTAACTTAGATTCGGTTAGCCTAGACTAGACTTGATTAGAATAGATTAGATCAGGTAACATTAAGGTGAATAAGGTCAAGTCATGCTAGGGAAGGTTAGACACCAAAACTAGATATATAATATTTGAATTTTAGCTTTTTATTTTACAACCGTTGGCTTGCTTCTGGAAAGCCGTCTTAGAGTATGAGTTCAAGTGTTGAAGGGAGGTGGTTCTAACTGCTCAAGGAGGAAAATAAGAAAACTGAAAAATTTCGCCTCTTGATAAGTATAGCAATTGGAAAATTATTGAGACCCACTTACGTAACATATGGGAATCTTTATTAAGGAAACCGATTCGCCACCAGTGCTTCATCTCAGTCCAATACAAAGGTAGAAAATGGGTTTAGGAGAAGAAGATAGAAAGGTTTGAGGTAAATCATTCCCTCAGCCTGGAATCGATGTGTTTCAGTCCACACTCTTTTTGTGATTAAAGATTCCCATATGTTTTACATAAGTATCTCATAATTCTTCAACTTGTCGGTTTTCAAAACCATTTATACAACTGTAGCAATGAAATCTGAGCGTGGTTGGAATTAGTTGAAAAAGAAAGGAAAGGTTGGTTACCAGCTGGAGGAACAGAATCGACTCACTTACAAGTGGGTAATAGGTCTTCCCAGTAAAGAAAGGAATATCAAAGTGAGCAAAGTTTAAAAAGATTTGGAAACGGCGGAAAATCTTTCATCTTCTCCGGGACTTATGATGATAAAGGTACCACTAACACCTCTGCTAATAATGGGCAGGGATTATCCTTTGGTCTCGGTGACGCTAATGTTTGAGGGCGTTTACTCATGAGCTAGTGTTGTGATGACAATCAAAACAGGATGGATATATCATTGTCAGGTAATGGGAATAACCCTATTATCTGCCTCATGCTAGTGGAAACGATATTGAAAAAGAACAGGAGACAAGAGCTTGCTAGATACAAGTACAGACAGATATATATTAATTAGCGTTTTTGAGAGAAATGAAACTCCTCTTAGAAGAGGATGGGACCAAATATATAGATACCTAGGGTGCAATTGGTGTAAAATGCTGGCTAGACAGGTACTGCAAAGAAAATTGCTTCCTATGGACAAGTAGGGGACAATTTCTTTGGCAAACATGATATGTAAGCCAAGGGCTGGGGAATAGGGAACTCTCTTAGAGTAAATATGGTAGCATTGCCCAACTCTGTCGACGGGGCTATTTGCTGAGTTGTCTAGTGAGTTTAAAATGATAGAAGACAGATGTCATACGGTGTGAGTGAGAGGAAATAGGTTTGCAGCAGATGGGAACAAAAACGACAAAAAAAAAAAAAAAAAAAAAAAAAAAAAAAAAAAAAAAAAAGGATACTTCAGGGATTGTTCAGAAGGCATTGCTCATCACAAAGTTACGGAAATAAATGCTATAAATTCGCCAACAGACCTAAAGAAAGGTAAAAGTAAAGGGCAGCGATCCTTAAGATTCCACTGTATTAATAATAGGGACGAAAGAAACAAGATGAGCTAAGATTAATTGCCATATTTATGCGGACACAGATATTATTGCTATAACGAGAACCTGGTATTCAACTGAAAGATCGAACAAATGCTTTTGAATACCATTACCAATACAAGGCTTAAATTTATTCCACACCACACAGAGCCAATTCGATGGGTTTGGGTTGGTGTTATATGTTCAGAGTTAATCGAAAAACTGTTGCATTAGACAAAGCTAAAAAAATAAGAAGTGACAGACACTGAATCTGTCTGACTACAGGTTTCTGGAGGAGGGGAAACGGAAACTGAGAAAAAATTTCATCGGAGTGGTTCACAGGCCCCCGCCAACCTTTGACAGGGGGGAATTCTTGTTACATTTCTATGGAACCGAATTTACTACGTAATCTGGACACAGAATATTGTGAGAATATTTTAACTTTTAGACAAATTGACTTGTGAAAATTTGACAGGAAATTTTGAATCTGCCATAATAGGACTGAAACATCTCCACTGGCAAAAAAATGTCCTGAACTGTACATAATTTTCTTTTTTCCCACATCTTGTGGGCCCACCATACCATTCCTCAGATTTCTGAACAGGGGGATCAACTTAGTCAACTTCCTCTGCCTTTTCAAAGCATTTATTCCATTCTTAAAGGGGACCAGACCTAGCCATAATCTAAATGAGGCCAAAAACCAAAGGATATATAGAGTTAAAAAGAGCAACCTGAGGATTTTAAAATCATTTTATATTTAGACAAAAAGCCAAATATAAGTATAAGTCTAGATTTTAATTAGCTTTTCCCGCGATCCGTGGCTTTATCTACGTTCAGGACAAATTTGAAAAACAAGAGAATTATATACAGAAAAAGGGGTAATCATCCCTCCCCTTTGGGAGCGGTGAAAAGGCCTGTGGTCTTTGGAGATTCTGGAGCCGGGAAAGGAGGCTGGGGTTAATACAAACGTCGGGGGAAAAAAGGGACGGTAGCAAACAAAGTCATAGTCACTGGTAGGGGGATTCCCAGTGGAAGTGGTCCTCCCCAAAAGAGGGGGGTTAGTTTTGTATTTTATATTTGTTAGCCATAAGAGGTTATTCATCTCCTCAAATTATGCCCTTAATTTGTTTTGAAAAAGCCCTGGGTGGCGAAACGTCTACAATAAAGATACCCAATGTTGCACACGCGTCTTTTTTTCATATGTGATAGGGCTTCATTTTATCTTCACCCATACCACGTTGAACACACCGCTTTTCCGTCCGATCAGCGAAAGTTAAAAAGTTGGGTTTGGTTAGTACTTGGAGGGGTGAGGGGGGGGGCGGGGAACACCAAATGCTGTTGGATAACCTGGGGGGCCTGGGGTAAAGCCCCCGCTCACCACGGGGGGCCCGGGTTCGTTTTCCCGGGGGATGGAAACTTTTCGAAACTTTTCCCTTACACCTGTTGCCTGTTCACCAGCAGAAAAATAGGTCCCGGGTTTTAGTCACGGGTTTTTGGGGTCGCATCCGGGGGGAAAAAGTTTAAAGGCCCCCAAGGAAATAAGTTAGACACCCCCTCGATGCGCATAAATTTCTTGGGTTTTACCCTGGGGGCTACCCCCCGGGGTTTTAAAAATCCGAACAAATCTATCTTATTTATTTTCAGGTGATTTCCAGGCGGTATTTTTGAGGTAGTTAGAGGGACACCAAAAATTGGGGGGGAAAATTTTTTCTGGATAGGGGAGTGGTTAAAAAATAAAAACAGAGAGTTTGCATAAAGGGGGAGGTATTTGGTGGGGACGCTTTTAAAAGTGGAGTTCCACGGGGGCACGTTGACCCAATATGTATAAACGACAGAGAGGGGGGAAAAAATGCGAAAAGAAAGTTTGCCAATGACCCCAAAATAGACAGCAATTGCTTCTTACAAGGACACTGAGTGTTACAGAAGATGGGAAAAACGATGCGTTGTCGGAAAAACGGCAATGCATTTAAAATATGAAAAAATGCGAATTCAGCATTGGAAAATAAAATAATCATGGCACTTATAAACTAAAAAAGAGATCTTGGTGGGAAAAAGACAAAAGGGCAACAGTAGGCAACTTTTTTCCGAAACGTTTCGCCTACACAGTGGGCTTTTTCCCTCGAATACAGAAAGAGGCGGAACAGTGAGATGTGAAGCGATTAATCAGTCCATCACCCTTGAAGTCGAGTTTTGAGGTTGTCAGTCCCTCACTGGAGAAGTTCATCCCAACTCAGGAACTATTAAGATCAAGCGACAGTGGGGAGATTATATATGTCGGAAGGAAGGTGCGATTAGTGAGAATGTACCCACTAAAGGGGCCCGTCCCTCTAGACCCAAAAATTTCTACAAAAAAAGGTTGTCCAAGTGTTTTCTGTACCAAGGGGCCCCATGTTTTTGCAGTGTCTGACAAGATAACATAAAAATGGTATACAATACCACGGGTTTTAAAGAAATCCGAGGGCTAGGGTTTAAAAAGCCTGTTCCACAAGGCCAGAAACTGCTCCCATTTTGTTCCTCATCCTTATACCCCGACATAACAAGGTTCAGCCACCCCGTGGTTTTCCTTTGCAGATGACCCCGAACCCGCAGACGTGTCTTCCATTGCAACCGCAAAGCCCGGCGGAATCACCAAAAATCTTTCAGGGGCTCAGAAAACAATATGAAGTTAACGAGAGAAATTTCAATTACTCAGAAGGGGTAAAAGGGGAAAAATTTAAATCTTCTAAAACAAAAAAATTTTGGGCCACAAAATAGAGGGGGAAAACCAACGTCAAAGCCCTGGGAGTGACAGTCGGAGGATCTCCCCTTTCAAGGACCAAACATTGTATCAATCGCATCTGCTAGAAAAATACAGGATGGATAAGGGAAACCTTCAAAACTAGGGAGGCCAACCCAGAGACCTCTTCAGGCACTTTTTCTATCTAGGGGAATTTTGCGCACACTAACAGCACCTTTCAAGGCAGGGAAATTGCCGCCCCTAGAAAATGACAGAGAATTTTCACGGGGCGCATAAAGGGAGAAAAAAAACCCACCTAAATTATTGGGAGCGTTTTGAGGTTCCCAAAAACCGTATTTTCCCGGGAACGCAGGAGGAAGATCTGATTATATACACCGGGAAAAAATCCTAGAGGGACTAGTACCAAATTTTTGCACACGAAAATCACCCCTACAAAAGAAAAAGACTTGGCGACGATGCACCACCCCCCCAATGAAAAGCAGGGGTGTCATAGCACTTTAAAGAGACCATACAAAAGGTCAGGGGCCCGAGATGTTTAAATGCCCCCCAGCCCCACAAAGGGGGATTACCAACAGAACCCTGGGAGTCTTCAAGCTGGCATGGACAAGCACCCAAAGAGTTTTTCCCGGGTCGCCGGGCGTGGCTCGATGTTTTTTTTGGGGGTGCAGCCCCAGCAACAGCTGGTTGATCAGGCCTGACCACCGGGGGCCTGGTCCAGACCGGGCCGCGGGGGCGTTGACCCCCCCAACTTCCCAGGAAAACCCAGGTTTGGTAGGGAAGACACTAGGCAACGTTAGGGAAATTTTTTTCCGAACGTTCGCACACAGAGGCTTTTTTCATCGTTTTTGACTTCAAAGGGGGATGGGCGTTTCATCGCCCTTTACATCTCTACTTTCCGCCTACTTTCTGTTTCGCTGAAGAAGCCAGGAGGCAAATTTTGGGAAAAAAGTTTCCTAAAAATTTTGCCTATGGCTTTCCAACCTGTGCATTGTATACCCTTTGATGTTTATCAATGTAGATCTTAGTCCAGTAAATGCGAAAAAAAAAATAGAATCAAGGGGATATAATTGAGGTGCACAAATGGAAAGCAAAAATAAATAAAAGGGGAAATAAATAAACTTTCTAAAAAAATCTAACCAAACAGGACTCGCAGCAGTGGGGTTAAGTCGGAAAAATGTTGATTTAAAAAATGTGAAGAGGGAAAGCATTTGTTTGGGAATAAAATTTTCGAAAGAGAAAAAAATTCCCTTTGAGCTTTAAGAAGAGAAAATTTTTTGTAGCTTTAAAAAAAAGGTTCAGCAAGAACCGAGTAGGGGTTTAGTTGGACTTTCCTAAATGGGCCAATAGGTAGGGGTGCAGCTCCTTCTCTCTTCTGTTTTTATGTTTTTTTAAAATTTTTTTTTTTTTTTTTTCGGGAGTAAAAGTTTTCTGATCAAAAACCCGAAGAAAAATTAATTTGAACCCCCCCCCCCCTAGCAAAAGGGAAAAAAACGAGTCGTTTTCCCCCATAAATTACTGGAATGGCGTGTGAGACGAGGGGTTTCCACCCCGGATCAGAAAGGAACCAGTACATTCTTGTGTATTTTAACAACATGGGGGGAACAATTTTCACAGGTTTCCCGCTCGAAAGACGAATAAAGGGGAATGTAAAAAACAAACAGGGGAGGGACCAGGAAAGACTCCCCGGCTGCAGTTCTGTCTCCTCCAGCAAATGCAAAATATAGAGATTGAGACACAAAAAAATACCTCAAAATCGACTGGGGGCAAAGGCCGAAATCCACTTGTGCTAGAAAAAGGGACATTGTAAGAAGATACCATGAGGCGCGTATTAAAAAAGAAAAATCCACAGGAAGTCTGGCAAATCCCCGGGAAAAATTTTAGCAACTTTTATCAAAGGGCTAAAACGTCATTTTTGGTGAATAAAATATAAAAACTGTTGAAACAATCAGCAGTATGAAGCTAATTCTTGCAGTATCAATGATTCGCCGATGACACTTTCATTCGGCGGGATTTTGTTTCTTTTGGATTTTTCCCTCCAGCAAGAATTTGCTGGACCCCCATGATTTCTAAAACAGTGACGAAAATCTGAACAGTGAATCAATATTTCTCAGGAACGGGGTTTTTTTTTTTCTAAACAGGACCAAGAATCTGTTGTGAGATCAAATTTCTCAGGGAGTGTTTTTTTTGGTTTAAGTACCCAAAATCTGAATAGGGTGAGATCAAAAAAATTTTTCAGGGACGTGTTTTCCCCCGCTAAACATGACCCCAAGAATCTGAATATGAGTCAATATTTCTCAGGGGCTGTTTTTTTTGTCTAAAAAGTACCAAGAACTGAAAAAGTGAGTCAGTATTTCTCAGGAACGTGTTTTTCTTTGTTAAAAAAGGACCAAGAAACTGAATAGTGAACAAAATTTTTCAGGGGCGTGTTTTTTTTTTTCTAAAAAAAGTGACCAAGAAATTTAAAAATGAGATATATTTTTTCAGGATGTTTTTCTTGTCTTAACAGTGACCCGAATTGAATAGTGAGATCAATATTCTCAGGGGGGGTGTTTTTCTTGTTAAACAGTGACCAAAAAATCGAACAGTGAGATCAGTATTTTTAGAGCGTGTTTTCTTGCTAAACGTGACCAAGAAACTGAATAGTGGAAACAATATTTCTCAGGGGCGTGTTAACATTCATCTTTTTTTTCTTTTCAAGAATTTGCCGAATGACCCTACAGTCCAAATAAAATTAAAGACTACAGTTTGCAAAAGAAGAGCAGTGCTGTCCCTATAAGTCTTTATATCCCTTTTCAGCGGCTAAAAAAGGGGGTGACAGCATTCACTGTTCCAACGGCATGACTATCTCGTTAAAACAGGGGTATTAAATTTTTTTTTTCTCAAAATCCGAAAGAATAGGTGCTATGGTTCCTGAACAATTAGAGGGTTTAGTTTCCCCAAAATGAGTTTCATGTGGTTTTTTTACCTCACTCATTTTCCCGGGATGACAGGGGGAGGCAGTGATAAATAAACTGTAAAATATTCCTTGCAGCGAAAAATATTTCAGAATATTGCTGAAAATTTACAGTCCCATTCAATTAGCAACCCATCAAAAAACATTCACCCACATTGTTTCGAACTTTGATGAAGTTTTTTCAAGAAAAATTTTAAGTAAAATATCTGTTTTTACGTTATTTCCCTTTAAAATCTCAACACAGGACCAGTCGATCCATGTGGGGACGTCGTAAGTTTTCTTAACACTCTCCATCACTGGAGAGAAAAAAGCAGTCAGATTAGTGCATTTTTTCTCCCCCTCACTTGCCATTTTCTTATCCACACTAAAACAAGATAATTATTCTTTGAAACAACTTAAAAAAACCCAAAGGTTTTTAAAAGAGAGCATTTTGTCAATTTTCTTAAAAAATTTCCCCCGGGTCTACTGCATAACTAGCAAAAACTATATATAATAACAAAAAAACGCCACTCCCAGACCCCAGAGGGAAGTCGCGCGGTTTGGCTCCGTCAAAAACTGCGTGTCTTTGTAGCAGTGGGGGAACGAATGGGGAAAAATAAGCTGGAAACCAAAAAAGTGCATATACCCCTTTGAAAAAAAAAAAAAGGAAATCAGTGAACGCTAAATAAAAAATATGGATTTAGTGTACATAGAAGGCCGGTGGAGAAACGGTTACCGTGGGAAATAGACCCCCACATAGTGAATTATTGCCGGTGCGACACAAGGGGAAATAAACGAATATCGATCTATCTACCCTTAAAAGATATAGTGAGTGAAAAGGATATTATTGCAGTGGCATAGTGAACTAAATTGTAGTAAGGTAATCTAAATTACCCCCCAAGTATAGCTAAAATTATAGTGTGAAAGGGAATATCTTACAAGGACTGGAAAATGCGAATTTTCCCAAGGTCCATGAAGTGTTAATAAGGGATAAGTAACACTATAGTCAAAAAGAATGAAAGATTGAGGGTAGCATTGGGTGCGGGGAAAATCGCAGATACAAAAATTTTGAGCATACGACCTTTACCTCTACTAAACAGGAAATAATTTTTTCCTTTAGAAGTTAGGGGGAAGTTAGCGAAAGGCCAACTAATAAAAGTGGGGGAGTGTGGGCAATTCTCCCAGTCACCCCCACCTGCCCCCACCACCCACCCTAACCCCCCCACCCCTACCCACCACCCCACCCTGCACCACACCCCACTCACACCCCACCCCCCCCTGCACCCCCACCCCCCCCTGCCCCCCCCCAAACCCTACACCCCCCACCCCCCCTAAAAAACCCCCCCCTACAAAAACCACCCCATACTGAAATTTGGTTTTTTATAAATACATCTTGATTTTGGCCCGCAAGAGAAAGGTAAAGGGGGGGAAATCATTTTTTCTTCCGGGGCATACAGTTTTATTTAGATACAGACAGGATATCAGCCCAGCATATCTGGGGACTGTAAAAAATCCTTGGAAGGAAATCCAAAAATCACATGAACCCTACTTTTCCAAACCCATATCCCCTTTACTAGACTAAATCACCCCAAAAAAAATGCCCCTCGAGTGCAAGGGCTTCTGGTTGTGCAATAAAGATGTAGAATTTTGGGCAGGTATCAGAAAGGTACAAAGGAGAGAAATAAATGATAAAAATAATCAAGAAAAAAAGGGATGACTCTTGGATAGTTACCAAAAATAAAAAACATGGGGGGGGAAAAAGAGATAGTGTTAAAAAAATGCAAAATGTCCATACCACAACAATGACCCCAAAACTATCTAGTCACCACGGGGTGCTAAGCGACCATCCCCCATATAGACTAATACCCACAGTGCGGTGCGGGGCCCAGGCCCCCCCCAGGCATGCAAAATCCCCACAGTGCTGGTGCGGGCCCAGACCCAGCCCCCCCCCCCCAGCCCCATTTGGACCCGACCACCCCCCACCCTTTTTTCCGCCCAGCCCTCCTAGGGACCACCCCCAAACCACCAAAAAAAAACAGTAAATATAAAACCCCATCATTGCACAAGCCCGTGGCCCACAGACAGATTTTGGAGAGGGGTCTCCCCCTTTTTCCTCTACTGGGGAAAGTAAGGGAACCCAGGACGGGGGGTGGCCCTGGCTTGGATACTAGGATTACATGCAGCCCCAGAACCTGCAGAAATTGAAAACACACCTCCCAACAATTCTCAAAAAAAGGGTAAATTTTTGTGCAAACATTATGCTTGGGGGCACTGAAAGCTGGAATAACAGGGGAAAAAAATGGGCATGCAACTTTGCCAAACCCAAAAAAATGTAGCACCCCCTGTCAAAGGAGTGTTCATTTTTCTTTTTTTCTTTCTTTTCACCCAAAAATGTGCCACCCCCTCGGTCCTCCAAAAGCAGTGTTAAAACTCGATGCCCTGCTTTAAATCAAAAAGGGACCAGGAGGCACAGACCCCACAAACAAACAATGTAGCTACGAAACCAACTCCGGTGATTTTTGTGGCGGGAAAACCCGAAAAAAAAAATGGAAGGAAATAAAAAAAATAGTCCACCCCCTTGGACCTTTTGGGACGGAGGCGCAGCCAGTGGCCACCCATGGCCCTCCAATTAAAACACTGTCCCAATAACAAAAACCCCCCCCAAAAAACACAAAATAAAACCCTCGTTCTATTTGTAATATCCCGGGGGCCTTTTAACCACCCACCAACAACAAAAACCCTTTATCATGGATTCTATGGAGTTAATGCAATTTTGCGCCTTCACAGAGATCACACAAAGATCACTTTGACAGTAAAATATGGAAAAGTGGTTAAAAACCTTTTTAGATGCGAAAAAAAAAAAAAGGCAAAAAGGGGGGTTGGCCCTGTATGTAAAAGAGTCCCTTATCTGCAGGGAGTTGCGAACCCCACAAAATGGGGTATTTTTGAAGTTCTATCAAAAAACTGAGAACCAAGACTTGTCATTGTGGTTGTATACAAGCCACCAATGCAACTCCCAAAAAAAAGTTCAAGGGAACGCTACTGAAAATCATACTGTTTTGGGGAAAAACCTTTTCCCTCCATCCCCAAAAATTTACGCTTGGGGATTTTAAAACCCAAAGGGATAAAAATGGAAAATTAGCAAATAATGTTTTTAGCTGAAAAAAATCCCCCGGAGGTGCGCAGATAAAGGTCACACAAAAACCCTAGCTACTAAGTCTTGCGAAAAAAAAACCTTAAAGCCAGCGAAAATGGAGCCAAAAAGATAGAAAAAAACCTTGACCTTATCTTCACAAATAATAAGGGGCCTGATAAGAGACAAAGAAAATCAAAAAAAAAAATAATTCCGTCACAATTTAATCGAAAAGGGGCCAGACGTACATGCATAGGGGTCCCGAACAACAGAATGCATGTACCTGTGAAGGTGTCTTAAAAATCAAATTTTAAAAACAGAACATTCAATGGGACAGGTTTAAAACCATGTCCTAAACGAAAAAATGTTTGGAAGTGTCTTAAAGACTGGGTCCAAAAAATGCCCTTTAAAGGATCAATCCTGGGGAGCCGAAGCAGTTCTAGGCATATTCCCCCAAGAAAGAAAAAGAGCAGGGGTAAATGGAGAGAAAAAAGGGCGCTCCCTCTACAGAAAACGACGAAAAAGGGCACTGAGCTCCTCAGGGGTGCTAGAAATATTGAAACGAAAGGGGGCGCTGCAGGGAGTGGAAAAATTCGAACTTAAATAAAAGACTCTTACAGGGAAACCCGGAAGGAGGAGAAAACTTAAAGCTATTAGTGAATTGAAAAATTCAAAAAAATTTCTTTTCATAGCAAAAACAAAGGCAAATAAAAACCCTCTAGTATCGGGCCCTTACTAGACAGGTGGGACTTACACAGACGAAAAAACAAGGAAAGAGTGAAATATTGAATCCAGTACGACCTGTGTTTTTGTGAACCACTAAAAGGTCTGGGATCGACCCACCCCCAAATGTTTCTTTATGAATGAGCCCTCAAAACTCCTAAATGTATGCCAAGATTTCCGACATTTCCCCAACTCCCATAGATTTCGAAAAAACCATTGACAAAAATGCCATGCAAGCCCCGGGCCCAGATCGTGGAACTCTGTTTTTTTTTTATTAAGAACTGCAAGAAAAACCCCCCTCGCGTGCCCTAAGTACCTATGGAGGGGGAGCTTGGACATGGGTGAAAACCCAGGCACTTAAAACAAAAGGAAATAGCCCCACTCATAAGGTGGCGCAAAGCATTTGCTAAGAAATATAGACCAAAAGCTCGAATCCCACAAAAAAATCTTTTAAAGAGTGCAAAAAGCAGGGTTGCAAATCACCTGGATTCCCCCAAATCTGCACAAAACCAGGGCAACATGGTTCAGGGGAGGGGCGCTCCGCCTTCCAAAAACTGGGTCACTTACATGGCCTTGGATGCACTGGAAGAAAAAAAATGAGAGTAAATACACAGACTTTGCAAAAAACATTTGACAAATGCGACATGCCTTATAGCCCCTAAAATACGTGCTAAAAAAATAAATGGGGGGGGGATGGATCTTCAACTTCCCAACAAATCGAACACAAAAAGGGAGTGGTCAACAGAGTTAAAACGGAGGCGCCATAGTGAAAGAGCTCTGTTTTCCCCAAGGACGTACTTCCCCCCATCTTATTCCTTATCCCCTATCAGACATAAACAAGATATACACCACAGCACCTATCATCCTGAGGCTGTGAGGTTTTCCTCGCTGAGGAGCGGTTAACCCCCAAAAAAGTTATAAACAAAGTTTTCCTGGGCAACGGTAAAAAATAGATTTCAATGAGGACAAAATTTCCCAATACTCGTTATGGAAAAATGGAGGAGATAATAACTAGAAAGAGTTTTATACTGGCTCCGGCAAAACAATAAGCGGAAAAAAAAATTTTGGGTGGGGGGTAAGGCGGGTTTTTGGTTGGGCAGTGGAAAAAATAGGGGGAAAAATTTGGATTTTCAAAAGGGAGTGAAAATGGAATTTTTTTGTTTTTTTTGGGGGGTTTTGTGTTTAATTAAAATTTTAAAAAAAGGGGGAAATGAACTGGGGTGAAGAAATTTTTTCGCAGAAAGCTGGAAGCCTTATATGGGAAACCCTTAGAAGGATTGAATTTTTTGGAAAGGAGGGGGGGTAAATTTTAACCAGGAAAATTTGGAAAGGAAATTAAAGCAACGAAATCACCCCCGGGGTAAAAAAGGGGGCTCTGGAATAAAAAATAGGGGCGGGGTTTTTTAAAAAGGGGAAAAAACCTGTGTGGGGAAAAAGTTAAAGTCCCGTTAGGGGGTTTGGTTTCCGGGATGGAAAGATATAAAGTTGCCCCCAAAAATGTTCCGGGGGGGAAAATGGTCCAGGGGAACGCCCTTTTTTTTTAGCCCCCGTTGGGGGGCCGATGGCCCGCGGGGGGTATCCAATAAATCCGTAAACGTTCTAATTAAATTTTAAACCCACGGACCGTTTTTTTTTCCCGGGTTTTAAGATATTCCTTTCGGCAAAAAACCGGGGAAATTGAAAAAATTCCCAAAGGATCACAACAGTGCCACGATCGCACGTGCAAAGAAAATGATAGGATGGATAATGAGAACTTTCAAAACGGAGATGCCAAGCCCATGAGACCCTTTTTCAAATCACTTGTTCTCTCTAGGCTGGAATTACTGCTGTACATTACATCTTTCCATACAAAGCAGGTGAAATAGCAGATCTAGAGAGTGTACAGAAAACCTTTACTGCACGTATAAGTTCTGTAAAGCACCTTAACTACTGGGAACGCTTAGGAAGCACTTGACTTGTACTCGTTGGAAACGCAGGAGGGAGAGATATATCATATAACTACACTTGGAAATCTTGGAAGGAATGGCCCCAAATCTGCACACGAAATCACTCCCTACGAAAGTAAAAGACTGGGAGGCGATGCAAATGCCGCCAATTTAAAAAGTAGGGGCGCCATTGGTAACTAAGAGAAAAAAACCATAAGTGTCCGGGGCCCCAAAAAACTGTTCAACAGCCTCCATCAAGCATTAGGGGAATTGCCAATAAACCCTGGTTTGCCTTCAAGAGAGAGCTGGACAGATACCTAAAGTCAGTGCCGGATCAGCCGGGCTGTGGCTCGTACGGTCGGACTGCGTGCGGCCAGCAGTAACAGCCTAGTTGATCAGGCCCTGATCCATCGGGAGGCCTGGTCATGGACCGGGCCGCGGGGGCGTTGATCCCCGGAATAACCTCCAGGTAACCTGCAGGTACTAATTGGAATTATAAATGAACCACTACAGAGATTCCTGTTTATTTTCTGAACCAACAGAGGTTCCTACAGATATTCTTTGCGCCTAAAATAACATGCGATTTTAAAGATAAAAATTTAAATCCCGGCACAACCTTACCTGCCAACACTAATCAGGACCCACCAACACTAATCAGCACCCGTCAACACTAATCAGCACCCGTCGACACTAATCAGCACCCGTCAACACTAATCAGCACCCGTCAACACTAATCAGCACCCGTCAACACAGTCAGTACCTGCAGTTATTAACTAGCACCTACCAAAGTGAAGCAGCACTCACAACACAAACCATTACACGCATCACCCAGCAACACAAACCAGTACACGCATCACTCAGCAACACAAACCAGTACACGCATCACCAGCAACAAAAAACCAGTACACGCATCACCCAGCAACACAAACCAGTACACGCATCACCCAGCAACACAAACCAGTACACGCATCACCCAGCAACACAAACCAGTACACGCATCACCCAAGCAACACAAAACCCGTACACGCATCACCCCGCAGCACAAACAGTACAAAGCAAACACCCAGCAACACAAACAGTACAAGCATCACCCAGCAACACAAACCAGTACACGCATCCCCCCAGCAAAAACAAACCAGTACACGCATCACCCAGCAACACAAACCAGCTTGAAGAATTGAGACACTTAAGCAACTTATGGAAATCTTTATTGAAGAAAAGATTTTTCGCCACGCAGGGCTACATCTGTCTTATACAAAGCAGGGAAAGTATAAGAAGGAGGAGTTTGTGGGTAATCGTCCCTAAAGCCTGGAGTCGATGGTTCAGTCATCAATTTTGAGAAAGTAAGCCAGGGCCTTTAGCAGTGGCTAATATACTTGTCAGGTGAGGCGAAGCAGGAGGGAGGCGGGGTTTCAAAGGGAAAACCATCCACTGTCTAAGTAGGGTCTTTTTTCAAGTTTGGACAAGTTCGAAGAATTCTTTGTTTTCTAGATCCCATGATGTGCTAAGGGACTGATTCCCCCTCAAACTCCTCCTCTCCTTATATTTTCCCCTGCTTTGTATAAGACAGTTAGCCACTGTGTGGCGAAACGTTTCTTCAATAAAGGTTCCTATATTTTGCATAAAGTGTTTTCATTCTTCAACTTGTAAGTCTTCAAAACATTCATCCACAAACCAGTTCCCCACCCAAAAAAGACCAATGCATGCCAACACGACCCAGAATCTGCTACTAATAAGCATCACCTGCCAACACTAATCATAATCTGTAAGTTCGAGTCAGCAGCCGCAAAAAACAAGTTTTAAAACTCCCCCAACAGTCAGGCACAACCACCATCACCACCTAACATCCACCAACACCCGCTATCACCACCAACACCAACGAAAAACCCCCACACCTCACAGACTTCTAACAACTAGGCAACAAAAAGCAAATCTCGCCGTAAACCTTCAAATATAGGTTGGATAAATTCAAGAGGGGTAGGATTTAGTGGGACTTGCACAACAAGAGTCAGAAGAGTTATCAAGCTTATTTCTTGGGTAGCCTTGAGGAAAGGTCGGACAATATCTTTGGTAGAGGAAGTTTAGGTTATAAAAGGATCTGCCTAGTAAAGGGAGGAAGGCCTGCTGCAATTCTCATGTGTTTGTAAAACCCGGTTACACCAACTAACACCCGGAACCGTTCACAAACAACAAACTAACACCTGCCAACACCCGGTATAATCACTAAAACTAGTCAGTGAGGGGATGGGTTTGCTGACTGGTGTTAAAAACCCAACAACCCATCCAACTCCAGCCAGGACCAGCTCAGACCCCGCAACACCAGCCAGCATCCACCAATATGCTCCAGTGAGGTCACTGGCTTGTGACTGTGTTTACTCGACGCGGCATTGGTGACACACACTCATCTCCTCGGGGAGTGAAAGTCTCATCAGGAACATAATACTGCAGTTCACCATGATGGCGCCTTCCACACTGTAAACAACCTGACAACCTGATCCATGACGCCGTTGATTTGCGGAATCTGAGAGAAAGTGCAATCTAGCCGGGATATTGGTTGGGTTCGAACTCATATAAAGACGAGGTCTTCTGTTACAAGTTTATGGAATAGGTGGTAAGTTACTAAATGCTGTAAAGAGCTTTTATGAGGATAGTGAGGCTCAGGTTAGGGTGTGTAGAAGAGAGGGAGAATACTTCCCGGTAAAAGTAGGTCTTAGACAGGGATGTGTAATGTCACCATGGTTGTTTAATATATTTATAGATGGGGTTGTAAAAGAAGTAAATGCTAGGGTGTTCGGGAGAGGGGTGGGATTAAATTATGGGGAATCAAATTCAAAATGGGAATTGACACAGTTACTTTTTGCTGATGATACTTTTGCTTATGGGAGTTCTAAAGAAAAATTGCAAAGGTTTGTGTATAAGTTTGAGAATGTGTGTAAAGGTAGAAAGTTGAAAGTGAACATAGAAAAGAGTAAGGTGATGAGGTATCAAATGATTTAGATAAAGAAAATTGGGATATAAAATTTGGGGGAGGAGGAGTATGGAAGAAGTGAATGTTTTCAAAATACTTGGGAGTTGACGTGTCGGGGATGGATTTATGAAGGATGAGGTTAATCATAGAATTGATGAGGGAAAAAAGGTTGAGTGGTGCGTTGAGGTATATGTGGAGTCAAAAAAACGTTATCTATGGAGGCAAAGAAGGGAATGTATGAAAGTATAGTAGTACCAACACTCCTTATATGGATGTGAAGCTTGGGTGGTAAATGCAGCAGCGAGGAGACGGTTGGAGGCAGTGGAGATGTCATGTCTAAGGGCAATGTGTGGTGTAAATATTATGCAGAAAATTCGGAGTGTGGAAATTAGGAGAAGGTGTGGAGTTAATAAAAGCATTAGTCAGAGGGCAAGAAGAGGGATTGTTGAGGCGGTTTGGTCATTAGAGAGAATGGATCAAAATAGAATGAATGGAAAGCATATAAATCTATAGGGAAGGAAAGAGGGGTAGGGGTCGTACTCGAAAGGTTGGAAAGAGGGGGTAAAGGAGGTTTTTGTGGGCGAGGGGCTTGGACTTTTCCCGCAAGCGTGCATGAGCGTTATTAGATAGGAGTGAATGGAGACGAATGATACTTGGGACCTGACGATCTGTTGGAGTGTGAGCAGGGTAATATTTAGTGAAGGGATTCAGGGAAACCGGTTATTTTCATATAGTCGGACTTTGGGCCCGGAAATGGGAAGTACAAATGCTTGCACTTTAAAGGAGGGGTTTGGGATATTGGCAGTTTGGAGGGATATGTTGTGTATCTTTATACGTATATGCTTCTAAACTGTTGTATTCTGAGCACCTCTGCAAAAGCAGTGATAATGTGTGAGTGGGGTGAAAGTGTTGAATGATGATGAAAGTATTTTCTTTTTGGGGATTTTCTTTCTTTTTTGGGTCACCCTGCCTCGGTGGGAGACGACCAACTTGTTGAAAAAAAAAAAAATTTTATATTATATAATATCTATGGGGAAGTGGAACAGAATTCTTCGTCCGTAAGCCATGAGTGTCGTAAGAAGCGGCTAAGATGCCGGGAGCAAGGGGCTAGTAACCCTTTCTCCTGTATATATTACTAAATTTAAAAAGAGAAACTTTCCTTTTTCTTCGGCCTTTCCCCGCCTCGATGGGATACGGGCCCATTTGTTTTACATATATAATATATATATATAAAATATATTATATATAAAATATATATATATATATATATAATATATATATATATATATATATATATATATATATATATTGTATTTGCAAAGAGAAACTGACTGTTGAGTGCACTAGAGGACTTGCATGTTGCTCAGTACCTGCCTGATTATTTCGTAGGTGAGTGATGTTCAAGCAAAGACATTTGATCTTGTGATCTTGATTTTAGATCACATTAGGGCAGTAGACACACTGTAGTTGATGTCTTGTAAGAAAATATTTCCCTTATGGCCCCATTTACTCCACT
>NC_069408.1:78268196-78285217 GCF_026875155.1 Cherax quadricarinatus
ATTTTAAAACCCACACTGTCAAACACTAAAGAAATTAAAAAAGTGCAAAGGTTTGCAAAAAGGAATTCCAGACCAAGGGAATGTCCTATGAAGAAAGGTTAAGGGAAATGTCTGACAACACTGGGGGACAGGAGGTCAGGGGGACATGATCCGCAACAAATACTGCGTGGAATAACGGTGGACAAGACAGGATGTTCCAGAAGGGGGACACAGAAACAAGGGGTCAAAATTGGAAGCTGAAGACTCAGATGAGTCAAAGGATTTTGGGAAGCATTTCTCAGTCCAGAGTATTTTAGAAAGGGGAATAGTCGGCAACGATTAGTGAGCAGGAACTATAATAGTTTTAAGACGAGGAAGATAAAGCTTATGGAGTAGGGGGAGAGAGGACCAGTGGCGTCGGTGAAAGGGCGGGCCAGGAGCTGAGTCTCGCCCCCTGCAACCACAATTAGGTGAGCCCCACACCTACACCCACACAAACCCACACCACACACAAAAACACACACACCACACACACACAAAACCCTCATGCACCAACAGTTAAGGACACTCCCAGATGAGGGGGGGGGGATAAACCAGCAAGTTGGACCTTGTTTACCCGGGCAGCTCAGACATTGAGGACATCAAGTATGAGAGCCCCCGGGAGCTAGGCCCACGTTTTCTTGCTTGAATACTAGTAGAGTTGCAAGGGGGAGAGAATAACAGGATAAAGGGAAAAGCCTGACTATAAAAGAGGGACACAAGGTTAAGAACTTCCTGGGGGAGGCCCCATGGGACAGAGAACGGGCAGGAAAGCCAGTAATGAAATGATGGAATATTAGCAACAAAATGCAAGGAGGCAGTGAAAGGTTCATTCCCCAAGGGGCAACAGAACAACGGGAAACCGAAAAACCCCCCGGGTTTCACCCGACGGTGTAAGGGGGAAAAAAAAAATGAATAAAATGGAAAAAGTACAGAAGGAGATCATCGCGAGTCGGGAATGATACCACAGGTAAGGAGGGGGGCCCCCAGGACAGTATGAAAATGACATACCTCGAGAACCCAAGACTGACCCGAAACTGTTTTTGCACATCGGGAGGAAACAACAGTCAAAACCAGGTGATCAGTTTAAAGGGACAAAGGTGGAGAACCACAAGAAATGATCAGGAGGTAGTGAGGAGCTGAAAAGGAGATTGGGAAGTTTTTACAGTAGAACAGGGAAGGGCTGTGGGAAACGCCAAAAGGGAAACATCAAGGGGGAATATACCAACAAGTGTTGATGACATACGAACAACTGAGGGGGAGGTGAAGAGCCAAAGTGCAGGGACCGGACAAAATCTCCCCAGGGGTCCTTAGAGAAGGAGCAGAGATGGTGTGTCCCAAACCACAATCTTCAACACATCCTTGAAACGGGGCACTACCGGGAAAAAGGGAAGGGACACAAATTTACCCCCCATTTAAGAAAGAAACAAAACGACACTAAACTACAGACCGGGTTTCCTGACATGTATGTGTGCAAAGTATGGAAAGATTATCAGGAGGAGAGGGGCAAAACCCCGGGAAAGGAAAAAAAAGATTAAAAATAAAAACCCACATGGGTTCAGGAAGGGCAAATCTTGTATCAAAAAACCCCCGGGGAGTTTTATGACAAGGAACAGAAGTAAAACACGGAGAGAGGGATGGGTAGATGCGTTTTTGACTCAGAAGGCCTTTGACAAGTTCCCCCAAGATTATGCAGAAGCTGGGGATCAGGCACACGTAAAAGGAAGGGGACGCAATGGAAAGGGAATACCTGACAGGAGGGAGCAACGAGTCATGGTACGTGAAGAGGATCACGTGGCGCCTGTTACGAGCGGGGCCAAAAGGGTCAGCTAGGACCAGGGTATTTTTTTGATATAGGGGAACGACATAGGAAGGAATAGACTCGAAGTGTCCCCGTTCGCAGATGACGTGAAGTTGATGAGAAGAATTAAAACGGGCGAGGAGAGGGAGGACTGCAAAAACCTGGGGAAAGGGTGGACATGTGCCATAACTGGCTTCTCGATTCAAACCAGCCAAAGCAAAAATCTGAAGATTGGGGGGGCAAAAAAGACCGCAGACAGTCACCTTGGGGGGTTTACCATAACACCGACACTTACCGGAGGGACACATCAAACCAAATAACCGCTGCGCATACGGGCGCCTGGCAAACCTGAGAATAGCGTTCCGATACCAAAGGAATCGTTCAAAACATGTAAATGGTATTTAGGCCCATACGGGTTGCACAAGTCTGAACCCCCACCTGGTCAAGCACGTCAAGAATTTGGAAAGTACAAGGTTTGGGGGAACAAAGGCTGTCCCCGAGTCAAGGGAAAAAGTCGTACGAGGAAAGGGGAAGGGGAAAACAATGACGAACGGGGGACGAAGGGTCAGAGGGGACAGTAACGACAACAAGATACTGGGCGGGGGGAATAGACAAGGGGGACAGAAAGGATTTTCCAAGAGGGGACACAGGGAAAGGGGCACAAGGAAGTAAGACCAAAAAGTCACAGGGACGTTAGGAAGTTTTCTTCAGTCAAGAGTTGTCAGCAAATGGAAAAGCCTAGCAAGTGAAGTAGTGGAGGCAGGAACCATACATAGTTTTAAGAAGAGGTATGACAAAGCTCAGGAAGCAGAGAGAGAGAGGATCCAGTAGCGATCAGTGAAGAGGCGGGGCCTGGAGCTGAGTCTCGATCCCTGCAACCACAATTAGGTGAGTACAATTAGGTGAGTAACACACCACACACACACACACACACACACACACACACACACACACACACAAGCTCACACACAGGCTAAGGAAGGAAGGAGGAGAGATCACAAGAAACGACCATATATGAGGAACTCAACATAAGATTCAAAGTGTTCACAGAGGAGACAGAAAGTACTACAGAAAGACGGAGAGGTGGGGTACATCACGAAGTGCTGGACACAGTACATACAACAGAGGAAGAAGTGAAGAGGCTGCTGAGTGAGCTAGATACTTCAAAAGGCGATGGAACCGGATAACATCTCGCCATGGGTCCTGAGAGAGTGAGCAAGGAGATCGCCTGAGGCATGGAAAACAGCAAATGTAGTCCCAATTTTTGAAAAATGAGAGACATGATGCACTAATCTAGAGACCAGTGTCACTGGCATGTATAGTATGCAAAGTCATGGAGAAGATTATCAGGAGAAGAGTGGTGGAACATCTAGAAAGGATTGAGCTTATCACCAACAGCCAACACGGTTTCAGGGACGGAAAATCCTGTGTCACAAATCTACTGGAGTTCTATGAGAGGGTGACAGCAGTAAGACAAGTGAGAGAAGGGTGGGTAGATTGCATTTTCTTAGACTGTAAGAAGGCGTTTGATACAGTTCCACACAAGAGATTAGTGCAAAAACTGGAGGACCAGGCAGGGATAACAAGGAAGACATTACAATGAATCAGGGAATACCTGTCAGGAAGACAGCAGCGAGTCATGGTTTGTCTCGAGGTGTCGGAGTGGGCGCCTGTGACGAGTGGGGTTTCCACAGTGGTCAGTCCTAGGACCGGTGCTGTTTCTGGTATTTGCGAAATTGACTGAAGGAATAGACTCTGAAGAGTCCCTCTTTGCAGATGATGTGAAGTTGATGAGAGAAAAGGATTCAGTCAGGCGAGGATCAGGCCAGAATACAAACGGCCTGCAGGCCAGGTAAATCCAACTCTCTCCTGAGAGTTCACCCCCACCAAGTGCAAGGTCATGAAGATGAGGAAGGGCCAAAAAAGACTGCAGACGGAGTACAGCTGGGGGCCAGAGACTACAAAACCTCACTCTCAATGGAAAAAAGTTCTTGGGGGTGAGCATAACAACCAGGCACATTCTCTGAGATGCACATCAACCAATAACTGTCTGCAGCATATGGGTTAGGCCTTGCAAAACCTAAGAATAGCATTACACCATCCTTTATAAGGAATCGTTTCAGGACCTATTTACATGGTGTACGTTAGGCCCATATTGGAGTATGCGGCACCAGTTTGGACCCACACCTAGCCAAACACGTAAAAGAAGCTAGAAAGAGTTTGCAGCAAGACTAGTCCCAGAGCTCTAAACGGTGTGTCCTTCGAGGAAAGGCTAGGGATCGACCTGGACGACATGAGGATCAGGCGTGCTAGGGAGGTCATGATAACGACATATAAAATATGAGGAGGGAATTAACAAGAGGACAGAGACAGAATGTTCCAGTGATGGGGCACAGGAACAAGGGGAACTCAGTTGGGAAGTTGAAGGATCTCGGATGAAAGCACAGGGAGTTAGGAAGTATTTCTTCAGTCACAGAGTAGACAGGAAGTGGAATAGTTTTGGGCAGCATTGTAGTGGACCCCGGCAGGCCCCCCCCCCCCCCCCCCCCCCCCCCCCCCCCCCCCCCCCCCCCCCCCCCCCCACCCCCCCCCCCCCCCCCCCCCCCCCCCCCCCCCACACCCACACAACACACAATCAACCACATACCCCCCCCCCCCTCACCCCCCCCCCCCCCCCCCCCCCCGGATCCTTCATAAACCTTAAGCAGAGGTATGATAAGGCTCATGGTGCAGGGAGAGTGACCCAGTTGCTGCGAGTGAAGAGGCTGGGCCAGGAGCTATGCATTCGATCCCTGCAACCACAACAAGGTGAATACACACACACAACAAAAACACACACAAACACACACACGCACACATAACACACACATGCACATGCGCACACACACACGAGGGTACTGGGGATGGCTGGCTTAACAAAAGTATTGGCAGAAAGAATAAGAGCAAAATGTAATAGGATGTGGTAAAAAAGGCTAGAGTTCTTGACACGTTATCAAAATATACCAACAGAGAGCAGGAAGGGGGGAGTTATGAGCTCTTGCTCAGAGTCATGGGTGGAGAAACGGGAAGTGCTGAAGCAGAGTAAGAGGTGAGACAAATAGGAGCAAGGAGCAGGGTGAAGGATGAACAGTGGAAGGTGAGGGAATAGGGGGAAAAGAGCAAGAAGTCCGGGGAAATGACACCAGGCCCTCTGGGATGGCTGGAGAGATGAATATAACCAGGGGATACCTAAGCCCAAAACTCAGAGAATACAGAGGGGAAACAAAATGGTATAGGAAGGGGAAGGACACTATTCCATGGGCTCCATTAGGCAGAAGGAAGACCTATGATGAAAGAAGACAGGGGAGGTAAAAGAGACTGAGAGAATCCTTGAGTAACAGGAGACGACACAACTAAACTGACAAATTTTCAGAGAATGGGGGGTAATCGAAAAGAGCCGCCCCATATTGACATTCAAGTCAGAAATGATAGGAAACAATAATCCTGCAGTGGAAACTCCCTGACAAAGGGTTCCCAAAAATACCAATGAATGTACCCTGACTATGACAGAACACAAAAAGAATGGAAACAACTGCATGAAAGAGTAAGAATGAGCAAGGGGCAGGGAGAACAGGGCAGGTACCAGGAGACAGGGAAGCACAGCCTCGATTGGAACAGCAAACACAACTGTAACATAAAACCCACCCAGAGAATCTCAACCACTACCACCTCACACCAACCAAACACAATAACAAGAGCAGAGCCACACCCACAATCCCCATTCCCCAGTGCTAATACTACCCCACCAGCATACTACCATAATATCCAGATCTGCCTGCCACACCCACAGCCAACCCCAACCCCTCCCACCCCCCAAATACAGTTTTTTGGGAAGTAAGCTGAATATGGGGGAACCAGCGCAGATGGAATTACAAATAAGAGGCATCCCCGGACATCATAGCAATCATAAAGCTCACGGAAGTGATAAAAAAACACGATCATCCCATCTCCCTTATCGGATGCTAAGCAAAAACAGGGGGAGCAAAAAGGGGAAGGAGAAGCTGCACTGCTTACAACGAACAGTGAAGTTTTTGAAGAGATGGGAGGACTAGTTAGAGGAGTAGCAGATGACAAACAAAATAAGACCACTTCATACTGAGGGCCCAAAAGTGATGGGAGAAGTGATATACAACCCACCAACAAACAGCAGAAGGCCAAAACAGGAATATGGTGAGAGCAACAGTGTGATGGTGGATACAGTAGCCGAGGTTGCCAGAAGGGCCCATCTGAGCAGGGCAGAGTACTCATAATGGGGGATTTCAACCTCAGGAGACTGGGAACATTAGAGCCAAAGGGGGACCAGAGACGTGGAGAGCCATGATGCTGGAGGCGGTACTTAAAAACTTCATGTACCACCATGTTTGGGACACAAGCAGAGAGAGAGAGAAGACGATGAACTAGCAAGGATGGAACTAACATTCACCTTGAACAGAGGGATATCTTGCACAAAAGGCCGCTATTCACTAGCTATCACGTAGTCTTGAGATTCGCATACAAAATAGAGTTTACAATGAAGAGTGAGACAGTAAAAGGGACGGGAGAAGCTAAACATACATAAATGGATCACGAAATCGTAATGACACGATTGCAAACAAACCATACCACGGGTGGGGTTTGAACCTCATCCGTGCTATGGTTTGTTTGAACTCCAGACCAGTGGCTAACGCGACGGTCTGGAGTGTTGAGACTCACTGACCGCGGGCTCAAAACCAACCCGTGGTATGGTTTGTATACATAAATGGGACAACACAAGTATGAGGCAATTCCTACATGAGGTGCAGTGGGTAACTGCAGGGAGGCAGTGGAGAAGTTCGTACCAAGAGACACCAGAAACAACGGAAAGACCAGTGTGAGCCCATATTTTACCAAGATGTCTGGAGAGGCCAAAGCCAAATGTGCTAGATTATGGAAAAAGTATAAAAGGCAAAGGACCCAGGAAGACCCAGAAACCCAGTGTCAATACGAGAATGACTTATCAAAAGCCAGATGTGACCGAAAGCTGTTATACAGCCACTTGAGAAGGTAAACGACAGTTAAATACCAGGTAATCAGGCTGAGGAAGGAAGAAGGGGAGCTCACAGGGAACGACTAGGAAGTATGTGAAGAGCTCAGCTCGAGATTCAGGGAGGTATTCACAGTAGAAAGAAAGAGGCTTCCAGAAAACTGAGGTGGTACGGTGCACTGGCAAGTGCACAGTACCACTTGCCAGTGAGGTGAAGAAACTGATAGGGGAAGTAGATACCTAGAAGTCGGTGGGTCCAGATAAAATCGCTCCTTGGGTCCTGAGAGAGGGAGCAGATGCACTGTATGTGCCACTGACAACAGTCTTCAATAAATCTATCGAAACAAGGAAGCTGCCTGAAGTGTGGAAAACAGCAAATGTAGTCCCGTATTGTATGTATTGTATGTAAACTTATGGAGAAGATTATCAGGAACAAGAGTGGTGGAACACCTAGAAAGGAATGGACTCATACATGACTACCAGAACGTCTTCAGGTAAGGGAAATCCTTCATCAATAACTTATTGGAGTTCTTTGACAAGGTAACTTAAAGCAGGAGAGAGAGAGGTATGGATAGACTGCATCTTCTTGGACTGTAAGAAGGCTATAGACACAGTACCGCAAAAGAGACTGGTTGAAAAGGAAGAGGAGCAGGTGCGAGTAGGCGGAAAAGTACTGCAATGGATCTGGGAATAGCTGACAGGAAGGGAACAACGTTTTTGGGTACGAGAAAAGATGTTAGAATGGGTCACGTGTCGAGTTGGTTGCACAAGGGTCAGTCCAAATGTCCGGTGCACTTTCCTGTATATTGAATGACATAAAGGGAAAGGATCGAGTCAGGTGTCCTTCTTGGGAGACGATGTGAAACTAATGAAGAGAATACAAGCGGAAGAGGAGAGGTAAGCCTACAAGGGAATCTGGACAGGCTGCAAGCCTGGTCCGAAAAATGGCTCCGAGTTTAACCCCACCAAGGTAAAGTTATGAAATTGGAAATTTTCAAAGAAGTGAGCATCAAAACTGAGCATATCTCCTGAGGCGATCATCACCCAAATAACTGCTGCAGCACATGACTGCCTGGCAAACATAAGAAAGCCTTTCGACATCTGAGTAAGGAGTCACTCAAGACGTTGTAAAACCCGCGTACGTCAGGCCCATTAAGGGGAAACGCAGCACTAGTATGGAACCCACCCCTGGTCAACACTTCAAAAATTAGAGAAAGTGCAAAGGTTTGCAACAAGACTAGTCCCGGAGCTAAGGAGTATGTCCTGCCAGAAGAGGTTAAGAGAAATCAACCTGACGAAACTGAAGGACAAGAAGAGATACAATAAATCTCATGGAGTAGGGAGAGAGTGGACCTATTAGTGATCAGCTGTGACTTGATCCCTGCAATCACAAATAGGTGAGCACAGTTAGGTAACACACACACACACACACACACACACACACACACACACACACACACACACACAAAGAGGGGGCAGAAAAGAAGATTCAGATTACAGGCCAATAACACTGATCTGCATAATAAACTTACTGAAAAGATTATCAAGAGAAGTGTGGTGGAGCACATAGAAAGGAGTGAGTTGATGAACTACAGCCAGGATGGCTTCAGAGACGAACAATCCTGTCTCATCCGTACTAGAGTTCCTCGACAGTCTAACAAAAGTGAGACAGGAGAGAAAAGGAAGTTGGACTGCACACTTTGAAATTGGAAGTCTTTATTTTCTCAGAATCACACTAGAGACTAGGACAAAAGCTGCACAATCAGGCAGGATAGCAGGAATGGGGAAATAATGGATCAAAGAATATCAGAGTTGACTGGTAACTTGACTCACTGTTATGTAACACGTAATATCACACCGACTAAATTTAATTCCCAGCTATTTTCACTCCCGATGTTATTCCCAAACATTTTAAAGAAATCGATAATAGGAAAACTCATATTATTGATTTCAATAAAACGTTTAATAACACAAAACATTAAATAAAATATTTAGATATGTTAGGAATGGGTAGGTTAGGATATTGAGGTTTAGTTAGGTTAGGCTAGTTAAGAATAGTTAGGTTTGGTTAAGTATGGCTCGTTTAGGATAGATTTAAGTCAGGTTAGGACTGATTAGGCAAGTGTAGATGAAGTTAGGTTACATAGGTTAAATAAAGCAAAGGGTGGATTAGATGAAGATAGGTTAAATTAGGGTTTAAATTTAACGAAGGTTTGATTAGGTCATGTTAGATTAAGTATGAAGGATTGGGCTAGATTAGATTAAGCTAACTTAGATTCGGTTAGCCTAGACTAGACTTGATTAGAATAGATTAGATCAGGTAACATTAAGGTGAATAAGGTCAAGTCATGCTAGGGAAGGTTAGACACCAAAACTACGAATATTTAATATTTGATTCTTAACTATTTATTTTGCACCGTGGCTTGCTTCTGAAGCGTCTTAGAGTCTGAGTTCAAGGTGTTGAAGGAGGTGGTTCTACTTCTCAAGGAGGAAAATAAGAAACTGAAAATTCGCCTTGATAAGTATAGCAATTGAAGATTGAGACACTTACGTAACATATGGGAATCTTTATTAAGGAAACGATTCGCCACACAGTGGCTTCATCAGTCCAATACAAAGTAGAAATGGGTTAGGAGAAGAGGAGTTTGAGGTAATCAGTCCCTCAGCCTGGAATCGATGTGTTCAGTCCATCACTCTTGTGATAAAGATTTCCCCTATTTACATAAGTATCTCAATCTTCAACTTGTCGGTTTTCAAAACCATTTATCACAACTGTAGCAGTGAATCTGAGGTGGTTGGAATTAGTGAAGAAAGGTTGGTTACCAGCAGTGAGCAACAGAATCGACCACTTACAAGTGGGTAATAGTCTCCAGTAAAGAAAGGAATATCAAAAATGAGCAAAGTTAAAAAGCATTTGGAGGCGGGAAATCTCTTCTTCTTCTCCAGGACTAATGATGATAAAGGTACCAAATAACTCCTCTGCTAATAAAGGCAGGGATATCCTTGTGGTCGGTTTACTAACGTTAGAGGCGTTTCTCATGAGCTAGTGTTGATACAAAATCAACAGGTGGATACTATCAAAGTCCAGGTAATGGGGAATAACCAAATTTTCTGCCTCACTTCTAGTGGAAACGATATTGAAAAGAACAGGAGACAGGAGCTGCTAGATAAGTACAGAACAGATATATATTTAATTAGGTTTTTGAGAGAAACTCCTCTTAGAAGAGGAGTGACCAATATATAGATACCTAGGGTGCAATTGGTGTAAAATGCTGGCTAGACAGGTACTGCAAAGAACTTGCTATCCTACTGACAAGTAGGACAATTTCTTTGGCAAACATGATATGTAAGCAAGGGCTGGGGAACATCTCTCTAGAGTAAATATGGTAGCATTGCCCAACTCTGTCGACGGGGCTATTGCTGAGTTGTCTAGGGGTTTAAAATGATAGAAGACAGATGTATGGGTGTGAGTGAGGAATAGGTTGCAGCACAAGGGAACAAAACGACAAAAAAAAAAAAGACAGGATACTTCAGGGATTTGTTCAGAAGGCATTGTTTATCACAAAGTTACAAATAAAATGCAATAGAATTTGCCAACAGACAAAGAAAGGTAGTAAAGGGCAACGATCCTTAAATCCACTGTATTAATAATAGGACAAAGAAACAAGATGAGTTAAGATTAATTGCATATGCAGGACACAGAGATTATTGCTATAACGAGACCTGGTTCAAAACCCGAAAGATCGACAAATGCTTTTGAATACCACATACAAGGCTAAAAAATTTTTCCACACACACACACAGCCAATTCGAAGGGTGATGGAGTTGGGTTATATGTCAGAGATAATCGAAAAATGTTGCATTTAGACAAGCTATAAAATTAGAAGTGACAGACACTGAATCTGTCTGACTACAGTTTCTGGAGGGAACGGAAATTATTCATCGGTGTGGTTCACAGGCCCCCCAAACCTGACAGGGAATTCTGTACATTTCTATGGAACGGAATTACTAATCATCTAGACACGAAAATATTGTGATGGAATATTTTAACTTTAGACAAATTGACTTGCGAAATTTGACAGGAAAATTTGAATCTATTCATAATAGATTGAAACATCTCACTGCAAAAAGAGAGGCATTTAAAGGCGAATCAAAAAGATTTTGAGTGGTATTTAATAATAAAATAATAAAAAGGGAAAAACAAAACAAATGAAGAGTCTGAAGTTAGTCGCACGGGTTTAGAGGATTAGCCCGATAGGTTTCTTTCAGATAAACAGGAGTAAGATTAGGGACAGGATAAGCCCACCTACAAGCCTACTCAAGTTTACGGAAAGTAGCAAGGAAATGCGTACAATCTGGAAATCAACGCTTACTTCCTCTCTGTTTTTACGCAGGAAGATACTGAAGAAATTCTGGAAATCAAAAATTATATGGGTCCGGAAGAAAAGTTATGAACGATCAAAGTCACTGGTAACATGAGTCTCAGATAAATATATAGATTAAAACCAAATAAATCTCCGGGCCCTGAAGAACTGTCCTCAAGAGTTATAAAGGCATGTAAGGAAGAACTTAGCAAACCATTAGATAGTTTTTTCAATATATCGCTTAAAACTGGCATAATGCCAGTTAAGTGGAAAATGGTAAATGTGATACCTATCCACGAAGCAGGAGACAGGTTGTTAGCATCGAATTATACACCAAATATCCTAACCTTCATTGTCGGGAAGTAGATGGAATCAGTAACTGCCGAGGTTGTTTGAAGAGACCTTGGAAAACACAAACTGATCAATGAATTCCAGCACGGTTTTGCCAAGGGGTATTCCTGCCTCACGAAATTATTAACTTTTTTCACTAAGTTATTTGAAGAAGTAGATCATGATAGTAAACATATTGTTCATGTACAAGAATGGTACACAATACCGACAAGATGAAATTAAGACGCATGTGCAACATCTGAGTATCTTAAGAACATAACATAAGAAAGATGGAACACTGCAGCAAGCCTACTGACCCATGCGAAGCAAGTCCATTTCTCCCCCCCCCTCGGATTACCCTAATGTCCCGCCTAGTCAGGTCACTTCCACTTAAGGAAGGAGCACGGCATCAGACCTAGTAGCACAAGCTAGTCAAGTCTAGCTCACACCCACCCACGCCCACTCATGTATTTATCTAACCTATTTTTAAAACTACACAACGTTTTAGCCTCTATAACTGTACTCGGGAGTTTGTTTCACTCATCCACAACTCTATTACCAAATCAGTACTTTCCTATATCCTTCCTGAATCTGAATTTTTCTAACTTGAAACTGTTGCTGCGAGTCCTGTCTTGGCTGGAAATTTTCAGCACGGTATTTACACCACTCTTATTTATTCCTGTTTCCATTTATACTCCTCGATTATATCCCCCATAATTCTATGCCTTTCTAGCGTGCAGATTCAGGGCCCTCAGTCTATCCTCATAGGGAAGATTTCTGATACATGGGATCAACTTAGTCAACTTCCTCTGCACGTTTTCCAGAGCATTTATATCCATTCTGTAATACCGTGACCAGAACTGTGTAGCATAATCTAAATGAGGCCTAACCAAGGATATATAGAGCTGAAGAGCAACCTGAGGACTTTTATCATTTATACTTTTAGATATAAAGCCAAGATATGAAGATATAAAGTCTAGATCTTTATTGTAGACGTTACGTGATCCAGTGGCTTTATCAGTACAGATTCTAGGACATAATTTGAAAACAGTAGAATTATATACAGAAGATGAGGTAATCAGTCCCTCATCCTTGGAGCTGGTGTAAGGCACTGTGGTCGTGGAGATTCTGGAGCACTGGCAAGGAGGCTGGCGCTTATGTACTAACGTCAGGTGAAAAAGGGGACGTGTAGCAGACGAGGTCATAGTCACTGGTAGGCGGGATTCCCCAGTGGAAGTAGGTCCTACCCAAAGAGATGGGTTGTAGTACTAGTTGTCGTAGCCGTGAAGAAGGTTATGTACATCTCAAATTATGTCCTAGAATTTGTATTGATAAAGCCACTGGGTGGCGAAACGTCTACAATAAAGATACCCAGATGTTGCGCACGCGTCTTTATTTCATATTGTGCATATGGGCTTCAGTTAGTCTTCAGAGTGAGTTTCCAGGCCGGATATTTTTGAGCGTAGTTAGAGGGACACCTAATTGGGGCGGAAATTTTTTTTGGATAGAGGAGTGGCTAACAAATAGACAACAGAGAGTTTGCATAAATAGGGAGATATTTGAGTGGGGACGCGTTACAAGTGGAGTTCCACAGGGGTCAGCGTTGAGCCCAATATGTATAAACGACATAGAGGAGGGAATAAATAGCGACATAAGCAAGTTTGCCAATGACACCAAAATAGACAGATTGCTTCTTACAAGGACACTAGAGTGTTACAGAAAGATCGGAATAGATTGATGCAGTTGTCGGAGAAACGGCAGATGCAGTTTAATATGAACAAATGCGAAGTTCTAAGCATTGGAAAATAAAATAATCATTGCACTTATAAACTAATTAATGTAGATCTTGGTAGGTAAGACACATAGGCAACAGTTAGGCAACTTTATTCCGAAACGTTTCGCCTACACAGTAGGCTTCTTCAGTCGAATACAGAAAGTAGGCAGGAACAGTAGAGATGTGAAGACGATGTAATCAGTCCATCACCCTTGAAGTCGTAGAATTTGAGGTTGTCAGTCCCTCAGCCTGGAGGGACAGGTAGGTAGGTAAGACACATATGCAACAGTCAGGCAACTTTATTCCGAAACTTTTCGCCTACACGTAGGCTTCTTCAGTCAAAATACGATTCAAGGGTGAGGACTTTTACATTGCCTTAACATCTCTACTGTTCCGCCTACTTCGTTTTCGACAAAGAAGCCTACTGTGTAGGCAAAAACGTTTGGGAAAATAAAGTTACCAAAAACGTTGCCTATGTTTTACCTCCCTCCCTGTCGAATTTGTATACCTTTTTTGTTTTTTATCAATGTAATCTTAGTCACAAAAAAACAAAAAAACGTAGAATCAAGGGGAAAATAATTGGGGGCACAAAGGGAAAGCAAAAAATAAAAAAAAGGGGGAAATAAAAATTTGCAAAAAATACAAACCCAAAGACAGGACTCGCACGTGGATTTAATGGGGAAAAATGTTTTTTGAATGTGAAAGGAATCATTTTTTTGGTAATAAAGTTGTGGAATAAGAAAAAAAAATTCTCTTTTTGTTTTTAGAAGAAAAAATTTGTGTATTTTAAAAATAGTTCAGAAAGAACCGAGTAGGTGGGTTGGATTTGCCTAAATGGGCCATTAGGAGGCGCAGAGCCCTTTCCTTTTCTGTTTTTTTGTTTTTTAAATTAAATTATTTTTATTTCGGGAGAAAATGTTACTACTCAAATTACCAAAGAAAAAATTTAATTAGAACCCCCCCCCCCCCCCCCACATAAAGGAAAAAACAGTCTTTTTTCCCAGAAGTTACTGGAATGGGGGTAGAAGGGGTTTTTTCCCACCAGGATCATATGGAACCAGTCTTTTTCTTGTGATTTGAAAAACAGGGCTGAACAATTAGTCAGGGGTGTTCCACTCGAAGACGATATAAAGGCAATGTAGAAAAAAAAAGGTGAGGACCAGGAAAACTCCAGGTGCAGTTTTTGTATCACTAGTTTTTGGGGTTTTTAAACCCAAAAATGAAAAATTATTAGAGATTGAGACAGCAAAAGAATACCCAAATACGACTGGGCGGGAAAAAGGCCAAAAATCTCACTTGTAAATTGTAAAGTGTACATTGAGAGAAGATCCCAGGGGCGCGTATTAACCGAAAATGCCCAGGAGAGTCTGGAAAATCCAAGGAAACTTTCAGCAACTTCATAAAGGGATCAAAAACTTGCATTATGGTGAACTAAAATATAAAAACTGATTGAAACAACTCAGAAAATTGAAGCCAATTCTTCAGACAAATGTTTCGCCGATGACACTTGCAAGGGCGTGATTTTGTTTCTTGGTATTTTCCTCCCAGCAAAAAATATTGCGGACCATTTGATTTCTAAACAGTACGAAGAATCTAAACAGTGAGATAAAAATTTCTCAGGAACGTTTTTCTTGTCTAAACATGCCCAAAGAATTTAAATTGCGATCAATATTTCTCAGGCTGTGTTTTTGCTAAACAGGACCAAGAATCAAAACATGAGATCATTTTTCTCGGGGGACGTGTTAACATTCATGTTTTTTCTTGCAAGTTTTGCCGAGAGACCGACAGCCAAAAAAAGTTTTAAATCACATACAGTAAGCAATCAGAAAGAGTGCTTCCGTAATTTTTTATTTCAGCGGCTATAAAAAGGGATTGGACAGCATTCCGGGTTCCTATGGGCATGACTATTCGTTCCCTCAGGGATAAAAAACCTTTTTTGCTAAAAATCCCCGAAAAAAATAGGGCTAGGGGAATTCCTGAAAAGTAGAAGTTTTTGATTTCCCAAGAAGAGTTTCATGGGGTTTTACCTCACTCATTTTGCCCGGATGACAGGCTGAGGCAGTGATAAAACACGAAACAATCCTTTCAGCGAACAATATTTCAGACAAATTTCTGAACTTTTTCAGTCACCCTTCTATTACAACACCCTCGAAACATTCACCCACATTGTTCTCGAACTTTAATGAAGTTTTTTTCAAGAGAATATTTAAATGAAATATCTGTTTTACTTACTTTCCCCCTTTAAAAAAAAATCAAAACAGGACCCCCCGTTCCCTGTGGCTGGTCGTAAGTTTTCTTTAAACTTCCACACTGGAGTATAAAAGCTAGATTAGGCATTATTTCTCACCCACTTGCCCTAAATGCTTACCACACTGAAAAAAAGATAATTATTACTTTTTTAACAACATTTACAAACAAAGCAAGGGGCAAGGGGGGGGCGGGCAAAAAATCTAACTCCGGTTTACTGTCCGTTTTTTTTCCTTTTTGGTACAAAAAAAGTCGTTTCACTCTTTTCTTAAAAAAATTTTTTTCAAAAATTTTCCTCAAAAACAACTGGAAATACGATTTACTGAAAATGCCTAGTGTTAAAATTTTCTCCTAATTTGGGCACGTAAGGATGTTTGGAAACTTGGTGCCGAAGAAAAACTTACTTATTTTTTTTACTACTTTTCTTTAAATGAACTTTTTTATTTCACAAAAAAAAAAAAATTTGTTATTCCTGGAATATTTGGGGAAAAACATCTGCCTTTACCCCACAAACTCCCCAAAAATTTTGGAAAACATTTCCAAAATTTTGGGCCAGACAAAAAAAAATTTATTATTTACAACTTTTTGGAGTAAAAAAATTTTTCCCTTTAATTCAGTAATAAAAAAGGGAGAAAAATTTAAAAATTTTGAATAAGTTTTTTTTCCCAATATCGGGCCGAGTGCGCCCCGGCCCCCCCCCGTCTCAAAAAAAAAAAAAAAAAATCGCGAAAAACGGTTTTGTTTGGTGTATTTCTTTTGTAAAGATGTTCAGTGCAGTTAGCCCCCTTTCAAAACACCGTTTTTCCCCCCTTACTCAGAGACGACAGGATGACCATTACCTTTTATATCGTATTTTCCCGATAATCTCTGGCCATATTATGGCCTATTTTATTTTCTAGAGAGAACATGTTTGTAGTATTTAAGTGTTTTTTTACATATTAGACAAAATTTTGATAGACAAATAAGCCGTGAGTTGATATAAACGATATAAGCGTAATAAGGGGGGATTCCTGGCGGCACCCCGGGAAAGGAACCGCTGAACCTTCCCCTTGATTCCCGGGGAGTCACTAATCCCGCCCATAAGCTCCACCTCGTTTTATGATGCCAAAATAGTTTGTTATTATATTTAAAAAAATAATGCTGAAAAAAGGGGATAAAAAAAAAAGGAAAAAAAACTCCAAAAAAAAACGGGCCGTGCAACTCGGGACCAACATCCGTCCCATACCTGATATAAATGACAAAATTCTTGTAGAAACGTCGTAAAAAATTTATTCTGGGACCATTGTGTTGCCAAAAAGGTCCCGGGACAACCTTTCCTGCCAACACAAACATGACCCACCAACCAATCAGCCCCGCAACATTAATCAGCACCCCTCGACACTAATCAAACACCCGTCGACACTAATCACACCCCGTCAACACTAATCACACCCGTCAAAACTAAGC
>NC_069408.1:78285717-78302775 GCF_026875155.1 Cherax quadricarinatus
GGCGTCGAGTCCATGCTCCAGGCCCCCCTCTTCGCGGTCGCAAATTGGTACATCTCCCTAAGCCATGAGCTTTATCATACCTTGCTTAAAGCTATGTGTGGATCCTCCCGCTTCCCCAAACTTTTCCCACTTCCTGACTACTCTGTGGCTGAAGAAATACTTCCTAACATCCCTGTGATTCATCTGTGTCTTCAACTTCCAACTGTGTCTCCTTGTTGCTGTGTCCCATCTCTGGAACATCCTGTCATTGTCCACCTTGTCAATTCCTCTCAGTATTTTGTATGTAGTTATCATGCCCCCCCTATCTCTCCTGTCCTCCAGTGTCGTCAGATTGATTTATCTTAACCTCTCCTCGTAGGACACACCTCTTAGCTCTGACAAAGTGTCTGACAGGATTGTAGATGTTTGGTTCAAGAACCATTCTTTCTACTTCTCCTGCCATACGGTTTTTTAAGCTGCTTCTCCGTTCCTATCCCGGGTATTCTATTCAAGATTGATGGATTGACCACATCGACTCAAGGCTGAGGGACTGATTACCTCATTCTCCTCCTGTTCTTCAAGTTTATCCTTTGTATGGACTGATGAAGCCACTGTGTGGCGAAACGTTTCCTCAATAAAGGTACCCAAGAGTTGCACATTTGTCTAATTTAACAACATGTCGTTTCTTTGAACCATTCATCTACAATCCTGTCAGACACTGTAACTTCTTGGGATCTTAATATTTGGGAATTCTTCGCTTGCCTAACCCTTGGGCACGACCTACTTCCACAATGGAAAAATTTGTGACACCACCTACGCTGCTGCACCTCCCCTTTCCCATACGGTTTATAAGCTGTTTCTCTGCTCCTATCCCGTTTCTATTCAAGATGGATGTACTGACCACATCGATTCAAGGCTGTGGGTCTGATTACCTCATTTTCCTCCTGTTCTTCAAGTTTATCTTTTGTATGGACTGATGAAGCTACTGTGTGGCGAAACGTTTCCTAAAAAATATACCCAAGAGTTGCACATGTTTTCTAATTTAACAACTTGGTGGGGTTTGAACTCCAGGAACCAATTGCTGGACCGGTCTGCACCCTGTCCAGACCCCTTTGTATTTCTCCCTGGTCTTCGATCGAAAAAATTTCTTCTCAGGAACTTCGTCATCTGCAAACAGGGACACTTCGGAGTCTTTTCCCTTCCGTCATGTCGTTCACAAATACCAGAAAACAGCACTGGTCCTAGGACTGACCCCTGTGGGACCCCGCTGGTCACAAATGCCCACTCTGACACCTCGCCACGTACCATGACTCGCTGCTGTCTTCCTGACAAATACTCCTGATCCCTTGTTGTGCCTTCCCCGTTTTTCCCTGCTTGGTCCTCCCGTTTTTGCACTAATCTCTTGTGTGGAATTGTGTCAAAAGCCTTTGCAGTCCAAGAAAATGCAATCCACACACCCTCTCTCTCTTGTTTTTACTGCTGTCACCATGTCTTAGAACTCCCGTAGGATTGTGACACAGGATTTCCCGTCCCTGAAAAACCCTGTTGGCTTCTGTTTATGAGTTAATTCCTTTCTTGTGTTCCACCACTCTTTGATAATCTTCTCCATGGAATTTGCATACTATACATGTCAGTGACACTTTTTCTGTAGTTTAGTGCTTTATGTCTGTCTCCTTTTTTAAAGATTGGGCTACATTTGCTGTCTTATGCCTCATGCAAATCTCCCCGTTTCGATAGATTTATTGGGAAAATTTTTGTTAGGGGCACACAAAGGCCTCTGCTCCCTCTCTCAGGACCCATGGAAAGATGTTATCGGCCCCATTGCTTTTGAGGTATCTGTTCACTCAGAAGCCTCTTCACTTCTTCCTCAGTTGTGTGTACTGTGTCCCAAAACTTGGTGGTGTGCCCCACCTCTCCGTCTTTCTGGAGCCCCTTCTGTCTCCTCTGTGAAACTTCTTTGAATCTCTTGTTGAGTTCCCCACATGAAGATTGAGACACTTATGCAGCATATGGGAATCTTTATTCAGGAAACGTTTCGCCACACAGTGGTTCATCAGTCCAATACAAGAGGAAGGCGTAAGGAGAGGAGGAGTATGAGGTAATCAGTCCCTCAGCCTGGAGGGCGATGTGTTCAGTCCATCAATCTTGTAGAAAGTACAGATAGGGGCCGTAGGGCGTGGGCTTAATACTGTAGTGAGGTGACTTGAAGCAGCGGAGGCGGGATCATAGTGGTACCCTCCATAGTCGAAATAGGTCTTTGTCCAAAGGTTGAACAAGCATTGAAGAAAATTTTTTGTAAGAAGATCCCATGATGCTGCAGTGTCTGACAGTATGTGAAGAATGCGGTTTTGAAAAACCCGACACAAGTTTGAAGATTGAGACACTATATGCAGCAATATGGGAATTTTAATCAGGAAACGATTTCGCCACAAACAGTGGAGGCTTCAAATCAGTCCAATACAAGAGAGGAGTGCGTAAGGAGACGAGTAGGAGTATGAGGTAATCGCATCCTCCTACAATACCTGGATGTCGTATGTGTTCCCAGCTCCATCAATCTTGAAGAAATACCCGCATAGGGCCGCTAGACCGTGGCTATATATAACTGTAGTGAGGATGATCTTGAAGCCAGACGGAGAGACGGATCATAGTGTGTACCATCCACAACTCGACTTAGTAGACCCTTTGTCCAAAGGTTTGAACAAGTCATTGGAAGAATTCTTTAGCGTAAAAGATCCCATGATGCAGCAGTGTCTGACCAGTTTGTGATGATTGGGTTGCAAAAACCTGACAAGTTGAAGAATTGAGACACTTATGCAGCATTGGATCTTTTTATTCAGGCGAAACGTTTCGCCACACAGTGGCTTCATCAGTCCAAACAAAGAGTAAGGCGAAATGTGAGAGTAGGTGAGTATGAGGTAATCAGTCCTCAGCCTGAGCCCGATGAGTTCAGTGTCCATCAATCTTGTAGAAAGTAACAAGCATGAGGGCCAGTAGACGTGGCTTATATACTGTAGTGAAAGGTAGACTTGAAGCAGAAGGAGGCGGGATCATAGTGGACCATCCACTAGTCGATAGTACGGTCTTTGGTCCAAAGGTTTAAACAAGCCAAGAAGAATTCCTTTGTAAGAAGATCCCATGATGCTGCAGTGACTGACAGTTGTTATAGAATGGTTAGAAAAACCGACAAGTTGAAGATTGAGACACTTATGTGCAGCATCATGGGAATCTTTATTTCAGAAACGTTATTCGCCACATCAGTGCTTCATCAGTCCAATACAAAGAGGAAGAGCGTAATGAAGGGACTGAATTACCTCATACTCCTCCTCTCCTTACGTCCTTCCTATCTTTGTATTGCGGACGATGAAAGCCACTCGAGTGGCGGGAAACGTTTCCTGAATAAAGATATACCCAATAAAGCAGCCTAATTGTCTCATCTTCAACTTAGTCGGTCTTTTCAAACCAATCCTCACACTGTCAGAACACTGCAGCATCAAGGGGTCTTTTACAAAGAATTCTTCAATGGCTTGATCAAACCATTTGGAAGCCATAAGACCTACTTCGACTAGTTCGAAATGGTACCACTATGATTCCCGCGCACCGTCCTGCTTTCAAGTCACATCACAACAGTATATAAGCCACGTCCTACGTCCCTATGCTGTACATTCTACAAGATTGATGGACTGAACACATCGACTCCAGGCAGAGGACTGAATTACCTATACTCCTCCTCTCCTTACGCCTTCCCTTTGTATGGGACTGTATGAAGCCACTGTGGCGAAACGTGTTACCTGAATAAAGATTCCAAATGCTGCATAAGTGTCCTCAATCTTCAACTTGTCGTTTTTCAAACCAATTCATCACAACTGTCAGACCTGCAGCATCATGGATCTTCTTACAAAATTCTTCAATGTTGTTCCAACCTTTGGACAAAGACCTACTTCGACTAGTGGATGGTACCACAATGATCCCGCCTCGACTGCTTCAAGTCACCTCACTAATAGTATAAAGCCACGACTACGCCCCTATGCTGTACTTTCTACAAGATTGATGGACTGAACACATCGACTCCAGGCTGAGGGACTGATTACCTCATACACTCCTCTCCATACGCCTTCCTCTTTTTACTTGACTGATGAAGCCACTGTTTGCGAAACGTTTCCCTAAATAAAGATTTCCATATGCTGCAATATTGTCTCAATCTTCAACTTGGTCGGTTTTTCAAACCATTCATCACACAGTTCCACACATACTTGACTGTCATTTCTTGAGCCTATAAGTGTGGTGTGCGTGTGTAATTTGTACTCGCGGCCCTGTTTTGTAACTTCACCTAATTTTGTGATTGCAGGGGTAGGTTCATATCTCCTGGGGCCCCGCCCTCTTCACTGCACTGGGTCCCTCTCTCTCCCTACTCCCATGAGCTTAACAAACGTCTCTTAAAACTACGTATGGTTCCCTCACCCGCCTCCACTACAGTTCACTTTCTAGGCTATGTTCCCACTGCCTGAACAACTCTATGTCTGGAAGAAATACTGTCTTAACATCCCTTTTGGACCTCATCTGAGTCTTCAGCTTCCAATTGTGACCCCTTGTTTCTGTGTCCCCATGCTCTGGAAACATCCTGTTCTTTTCCACTTTAATCTATCCGCGACGTATTTTTATTTGTCGTTATGTGTCTTCCCTGACCCTCCCGTCCCTCGCAGTTCATCAGGCAATTTCCCTTAACGTTTAACGTAGGACACACACCTTAGCTCTGAACTCGTCTTGTCGCATAACCTTTGCACTTCCTCCAAATTCTTTGCACGTGCTTTGACCAATGTGGAATTCAAACTGGTGCAGCATACCCCAATATGGGCCTGACGTATATGGTATACAGAGTCTTGAACGATTTCATTACAGTGGTATCGGAACGCATCCATATACTCACCCCAAGATCTTTTTGCTTGAGATTTGCAGTCTTTTGGACAACCTAGAGTTAGGAGGAGCATTTTGGCAGGTTTTTAAATTCAAGAAGACATTGAGCTGGTCCAGCTTTTATCCTGTCCAGGTCTCTATGTATCCTGCCCTGAGACCTCGACGATTGATCCTCTCTCAATTAATTTCACATCAACTAGCGAACAAGAACACTTCTGAGTCTACCTCCCTTCCAGTTGATGGTCATTCACATATTTCAAAAACACACAGGTCCAAGGACTGACCCCTGTGGAACCCCCCCCGCATGTCTACAGGTCGCCGCTCTGACACCTCGTCACGTACCATGAATCCGCTTGATGTTTTCCCTGTCAGATATTCTCTGATCCATCGCAGTGCCATTCCTGTTATGTGTGCCTGACCTCAAGCTTTTGGCAGTAACCTCTTGTGAGGAACTGTGTCGAAGGTCTTCTTGCAAGTTCCAAGAAAAAACAGTCTATCCACCCCTCTCGTCTCTTTTCTTACCTGTCACCATTGTCATTAATGACTCCATGTTTGTGACACAGGATTATCCTTCCTTGAAACTCGTTCTGGTTGTCGTTAAACTTTTGTTTCTTTCGAAGTGCTCACACTCTCCTCCTGATGATCATCTCCATGACTTTTTCATACTATATACGCTAATGACACAGGTCTGTAGTTTAATGCCTTCCAAAAAAAAAAAGTCTGTCTCTTTTTTTTTTAAAAATTGGGACTACATTTGCCATCTTCCATACCTAGGTAATTTTCCAGTATCAGTGGAATGAGTGGTGTGTGTGTAGTGTGTGTTGTGTGTGTGTGTTGTGTGTAGTGTGTGTATGTTGTGATATTTTGTGTGATGGTGTGTGTGTGTGTGTGTGTGTGGTACTGTGTGTATGTGTGTCGAGCCGGAGAAGTAAAATCGGTAAATTAGCATGAATCAATTAAAATTTAAGTCCATTCTAAAATTTTCTCTTATACATTTAAAGATATATTAATTTCATTATGTTAACGTAAAAATACTAAATATGTACCATAAGTACCTTTGAAAACTTACTTAACTCATATAACAAGCTCATTTTAATTTAGACCTAATTTCCAGCTTAAAATAAAAAATTTTAAAAAAAATACATTTTAGATAAGTTTACAGTAAATTAATTAATAACAATATATATGCACATTGTTTATTTACTTTTGAGATAAAAAATAAGTTTAATAGTTAAATTAAGATAACTGGTAGTAACTAGCAAACGTTCAAGGTAATTTACACAACGTGTGTGCGATAGCGGGTGGGTCAAGTATCTACCTGGAGATGGACCCTCTACGATGACTATTATTGATCAGTAGGGAAAAGCAAGAGCACGCCTAAGCCCCCGAACCCAGCACACCTCACGCACCCAACCACTCACTCACTCACTCACGCCACCTCACTTCATACGCCAAGGAAGATAGACGTTTACTCACCATATTCCAGGGGGGTAAAAAAGCACTGTGTCTAGTTGGTAGTGCAAGAAGTAGAGTTATTTATGAGTGGTGTCCTAACCTACTGAATGAAATTATTTAAGGAACATTTTCTGGAATACGATTAAACATAGAGTGGTGCCGTTTTGTTAGACAAAATAGGAGAAGGTACACGATTTCAGCACTGCAATCTTGTCACCTGTAGACAAGAAACTAATTGATGATCTGGACAGCAATGACTACACACAGAAGTGAAACAAATTCATTATAGGCCCAAGAAGGATTATGCAACTTAATGGAAAATGCAGCTTAATAAATGAGATCGAAATTTTGTGACATTATTTACAACAAATATGGAAAACATTAAAGCTGAGAAAGTGAGGAATGAAAGGGATAGATCTGGAATTTGGTAGAAAATATGGTTCATTATTGAGAAGGAAATTAAAGACAAGAATAGACCACTGAAAATATTGCAATTGGAAGTTACAAGTGTTATCACAAATTAAGGCAAAATCTTTCGAAAGGAGAGTAAAAGTGTAATTAAAAATATTTAAAAAAAAAATGTCATTAAGGCTGAATTAGGATAGAAGGTTATGGGAAAAAAAGGAAATTTTATTTAGAGAATAAAAGGACTGAAACAAGCTCCATAATACGGTTTTTCAGAAAAAAAAACCACAGAACATGAAAATCATATCGTAGCAAATAGGAAAAAGGGCAACACTAATATAGCTGGAATAATAGTAAAAATATAAGAACTTGAGGATATTATAACGAAAAGAAAACAAGATTATAGTTGGTCCTAACTGAAATCAAACTGAAGAAGAAAGCGTATTTTCAGATATGGTTTGTAATATCCACCAGAAATAACTCGTGTGCAGAAGAGAAACCAGAATAGGAAAGAAAATACTAAGCGGCAATATAGTAAAAGACTCTATAAGTTACAAAAAGCGAAATCCGAGATTAACTAAAAAAAATTGAAATTTTTAGGGATAAATCCCGTAAATAAAGATGAGAAACTATTAATAGTATATGTAATTGTAACACAATTTATTAATACTTGAGAAAGAGAAGCATTTCGATTCCATAATTTATTGATTACATAGTAACTTTAAGGGAACTATTCATGAAATGTTGAACTGAGATAAGGAAAAGTTATTTGTACTCTGAGAGTTTAACTTACGACTAATGAGGCTAGAATTATGCAAATTAAATATGAGACATTCTTTTATGTTCAGCATATAAATGAAGTCAAAATATTCAATAATGCGAGAAGAAACACACCTCCATTAATATTATTATTATTATTATTATTATTATTATTATTATATTATTATATTATTAATATTATTATATTATTATTATTATTATTATGAATCAGCATATAAATGAATAAAAATAATCAATAATGCAGAATTCAACACTCCATTATTGATTTAAAAGTTACTTTAACCATGAAGAGGAAATTTTCAACATTACTTAAACCTACTTATGAAAAAAGTGATCAAGTTACTATTTGACATAACATATGAGTGGAATATTAACAGAGTCGATAAGATTATAAGAAATGAATTTAATTCATTAAAACAGTAAAGTGAAATTCCGTGGAAAGGTATGATGTAAACCGAATATAACAAACAAACCAGGTATGATGTAAACATGAATATTAAAACAACCAGTGTAATTTTTTTAAAAAAAAAAAAAAATGTAACCGAATATAAAACAACCAGGTATGAGACAGCCGAATGAAGGATATGCGGGAATAATTTACAGAGGAAGTGGAAATATAAACACATAAGCATATCAACATGATCGCTTTATTTGACAACGTATTGCCCGCCGACACAGTGGCCAAATTTATCAGTCACAAAATTGATAATTTTCCCCACTGTGTGGGTGAAACGTTGCGACACGGATTCCACATTATACGCTTATTTTTATATATTACCATTATGTCGTATTTTATACCATTTATTGTCCAAAGAGGAAAAAAGAAATTCGTACGAGATACTGATAAAAAAGGGCTATTGGGACCAGACCGGATACCATCCACGTGGACTGATACCAGGAACAAAGGAGACATGATAAAAACTAAAAATAACTCCCCGTACCGGTTAGAAGAGAAGATAAAGAACTGTTTTTAATTCCTGCAGCAAAGATCAATAGACGACAAATTTTAAACGGAGAAAAAAAGTGGAGAGGATATAGTTAATACAGTGTAACGATAGTGGAAAGCATTAAAACAGGAATTAGTGGTAAAACCATTGGGATTTAAATTATACAACATGATTCTTAGTTTCAGAAACTAGACACAATTGGGCCACTTCTGCTCTAGTATTATGAAAATGTCATTACAGAGCACATAACACTTACACACACACACACACACCACAACCCAAACCAACACACACACACACACACACACACACAAACACACACACACACACACACGCGGTTCCATAGGGGTCATTCCTAGGACCAGGCTGATCTTGGTATATGAGAACGACATAACGGAAGGGATACACTCAGAAGTGTCCCCTTGTATTGCAGATGAATGTGGAGTTAAAGAGAAGAATCAAATACGAGAGATCAGGCAGGACTCAAAGAGACCTGGACAGACTACAAGCCTTGGTCCAGCAACTGGCTCCTTGAGTTTACCCTGCCAAAATGCAAAGGTCATGAAGATTGGGGAAGGCATAGGAAGACCGCAGACCAACAATAATAGTCCAGATGGCAAAGACTGCAAACCTCACCCAAGTAAAAATATCTGGGTGAGAGTAATAACACCGAGCACTTCTTCCTGAGGCGCAAACATCAATCAGATAACTGCTGCACATACGGGCGCATGCAAACCTACGGTAGCGTTCCGAGACCTCAGAAAGGATTCGATCAAGACTCTGTATACATTACGTCAGGTCATACTGGAGTATCAGCAGCACAAGTTTGGAATCCACACCTATCAAGCACTTCAAGAAATTAGATAAAGTGCAAAGTTTGCAACAAGACTAGTCCCAGAGCTAACGGGATTGTCCTACGAAGAAAGGTTGAGGGAAATAGGCCTGAACGAAACTGGAGGACAGGATGGGTCAGGGGAGAAATGATAACTACATATAAAATACTGCGCAGAATAGACAAGGTGTACAAAGAACTGGATGTTTCCAGAAGAGGGGACACAGACACAAGAGGTCACAATTGGAAGTTGAAGACACAGCTGAATCAAAGGGATGGTAAGGAAGTATTTCTTCCAGTCATAGAGTAGTCAGGGCCGGTGGAAAAGCCTAGAAATCGACGACGTGGAGGCGGGAACCATACACGTTTTTAAGGCGAGATCAGATAAAGCTCATGGAGCATGGAGAGAGAGGACCCAAGTATCAATTCATCGAAGAGGCGGTGCCCTGCAACCACAAATAGGTGAGTACAAATAGTGAGAGTAACACACACACAACACACACACACGCACGACTCCTCAGTAAGAATCGTTTAAGACACTTGTACATCGTGTTTCATCAGACCCACATTAGGAGTATGCCAGCCAGTTTGGAAACCCACTTCTGGACCAAGCATGTCGAGAATTTTAGAGAAACTACTGCCGCAAGACTAGTCCCAGAGCCTAAGGAGAACGTCCCACTGAAGAAAGGTTTAAGGGAAATTTGTCCTGACGAAACTGAGGACAGGAAGGGTTAGGGAGACATGATAAGATGTAAAGTACTACTATGAAAAAAAAAAAAAAAATTGACAACAGGTAACGAAACAGGATGTTCCAGAGATGAAGCCTCCGATGAGTCAGAAGGATTAAGAATGAGAACACTTATGCAAACATATATGAATCTTTACTGAAAAATGGTTTTATCAGACTAAGGGCTGATTGAAACTCATGGAGCAGGGAGAGAGACGGGGCCAGGAGGTAAGACTCCAACCTTTACAAACCACAAATAGAGAGGCATTCACACACACACACATATAAACACACACACACACCCAAACCTATACACAAACAAACACCAACCTACACACACACACACAACACACACACATACACACACACACATACATCTTCACACACAACACACACACACACACACCAACTACACACACCAACACACAAACCTACACACACACCTACAACACACAACCTACACACACTCTACACACACCTCACACACCTACACACACACACACACACACACACACACCTACACACACATACACCCACCTACACCACACACCTACCCACAACACCTACAACACACCTACACACACCTACACACACCCTACAACACACACCCAACACACACCTACACACATCACACAACACACACACCACACAACACAACACACACACACACCACACACACACACACACACACACACACCTACACAACAACACACACACACACAACACACACACACACACACACACACACACACACACACACACACACAACACCACAAACACACACCTACACACACCACACACACCTACACACACCTACACACACACACACACACAACACACACACACACCCTACAACACGCCTACAACACACACACACACACGACACACACACACACACACACACATAACACACACCACACACACACACCAACACACACACACACACACACACACACACACACACACACACTCACACACAACCTACACCACCTCCACACATCCCTACACACACACACCTACACACACACACACACACACACACACACACACACACACACACACACACACACACACAACACAAACACACACACAACACACACACCGACACACACCTACACACACCTACCACACACACACCTACACAACACACACACACACACACACAACACACACACACACACACACACACACACACACACACACACACACACACAGACCTACACACACACACACACACACACACACACACACTACACACACACACAAACACACACACACACACACACACCTACACACACCCACCCACACACACACACACACACTACACCACACACACACACACACACACACACACACACACACACACAACACACACCTACACACACACACACACACACACACGCACTCACACACACACACAACACACACACACACACACACACACCTACAACAACACACACACACAACAGCACACACACACACACACACACACAACACACACACACACACACACACACACACACACACACACACACACACACAAGCCAGGGAGAGAAAGACAAGGGTACTTGAGTTAGTGACTCCAGTGTATAGTGTATACAGTGATAGAGGCGTTAGTGAATACAGTGAAGAATAAATAGAAGAGGACCGGAACTGGAAGCAATCGTACAGTGCATGAGTGAAGCAGTGCAGGCAGCTCTGGAGAGCTTACAGTTGCATGAGTGAAGCCCTGTGCAGGCAGCCTGGAGAGCTGATATCATACTTATCACTAATCACTGACAGAGAGTAGAACTGGGGAAGGAACAAAGATGCGGACGCAGAGGCAAACTGTAGATCACGTGCAGGCAGTAGGTTGACAATTAACACTAACATTGTTTATTCATTAAGTTATATACTCCAGTATAACAACTTGTAGTACCAGGCGTTTATTCAGCAAGTAAGTATAGCTCCAGGTATACACAAATAGGTGCACAGGTGTTTACTCAGTAAGTACAGCTCCAGGTATACACGAGTAGGTGCACAGGTGTTTACTCAGTTAGTACAGCTCCAGGTATGCACGAGTAGGTGCACAGGTGTTTACTCAGTAAATATAGCTCCAGGTATACACGTGTAGTTGCACAGGTGTTTACTCATTAAGTAAGTATAGCTCCAGGTATACACGAGTAGGTACACAGGTGTTTACTCATTAAGTAAGTATAGATCCAGGTATGCACGAGTAGGTGCAAAGGCATAGGCAGGGTGCTCCCGGTACAGGCTCTCTCGGTACATAGGCAGGGTGCTCCCGGTACAGGCTCTCTCGGTACATAGGCAGGGTGCTCCCCGGTACAGGCTCTCTCGGTACATAGGCAGGGTGCTCCCGGTACAGGCTCTCTCGGTACATAGGCAGGGTGCTCCCGGTACAGGCTCTCTCGGTACATAGGCAGGGTGCTCCCGGTACAGGCTCTCTCGGTACATAGGCAGGGTGCTCCCGGTACAGGCTCTCTCGGTACATAGCAGCATACACGTGGAGAGTCTAGGATAGGCCCCATTAAGCGCGCTGGCAGCGAGATTATCCCTCCCGCTCCTCCTCGCTCAACACCTCCTTGACTGGCATGGCAAAGGATAGTAACGCACCAAAAGCGCACACACCCTAACCAAAACCGTACCCTCATCATAAACCCACTCATACCCACACATACCCACCGGTTCACACTCTCCTGTACCTCCCCTACCTCTCTATTTTCCCTCCCTCCTCCCACTCTCTTACCCCCCTTCCTCCTCCTCCTCCTCCTATACTTCCTCATCTCTCTCCACCTCCTTCCATTCCTACCTAACTACCCCTACCTTCTCTTTCCCTGGCTCCCATCTCTCCATCTCTATTTCCTGGCTCCCTCTCCCTGGCATCCCTCTCTTTCCCTCCCATTCCTCCTCCTGCTATACCTTCATCCATCTTCCCCCCCCACCACGACTCTCTCCTCCCTGCCTCCCTACCTACCTCTCCTCTCTCCATTCCCTCCCTTCCCTCTCTCTTTCCCTTCATTCCTCCCCCTCTGCTCTTCCCCTCCTATACCTCCCCATCTTTCCCTCCACCTCCCCACCCTTCATACCCTACCTACCTCCTACCCCTCTCTTTTCCCTCCCTCCTTCCTGCTCCTCCTCCTCCTATACCTTCCTCCATCTTCCCCCCACCTACCCTCACCTTCATCCCTACCTACGCTCCTCTACCACTCTCTTTCTTCCCCCTCCCTTCCTCCGCTCCTCCACCTATACCTCCCCATCTTCCTCCCCACCCTCCCCCCCCGAGGCTCTCTCTCTCCTCTCTCTATCTCAACCTCCCCTACCAATCTCTTTCTCCCTCCCTTCCTCCCTTGGTCCTCCTCCTATACTCCTCCTACTTCCCACCACCTACCCCCCATTTCCACCCCCCACCCTCTCCCCTCGCCCTCCTAGGACCTGCAAGAACACTACCCAACCCACACGCCCCCCCACACATTCTAACACTCCCTTCCCCCCTCTATCTCTCTCCCTCTCTCTCTAACTCACACTCAACCACTATCTACTCTCTATCCTCCTCCTCTTTCTCCAACCCTCTAGCACACACTCCAAACACAACTCCTGTCCCTCCTCCTCTATCATCCTCCTCATACCTCCTCCCATCTCCCCCCTCACCTCCTCTTCCTTCTCCTCCTCCCTTTCCCTCGCCTCCGAGCCTGCAGCACACTAAAGGCCGATCTTCATGCAACTCAATATGTTCCACACACTCTGACTCACCATTTGAACCTCCCTCTCTCTCTAACTCATACTCAACCACACTCCCTGTGTCCTCTTTATCCACCTTTCTCTCCTTTCCTCATCATCTTCCTTCTCATCCTCCTACTCCTCTACTTTCCATTTTCCCCCCATTGGCTCTTCCCCTGTCCCCTTAGTCTTCCCCCCCCATTTCTCTTCCTCTGCTGCTGTCCCCCCTCCAGCACACAATCCTTTTCCCCTCCCAGTCTCCTCCTCCCTTCTCCCCACAACAAATGCCCCCCCTCCCCCCACAAACAAACACCCCCTCCCCCACAACAAACAAACCCCCTCCCACAGCACCCTTGGCATAAGCTCTTCCTTCGTGAAAAAAAAAAAACATGGACAAACAAAAACATTGACGGAGAACCAGAGGAATGGAGGATTGAAGCGAGTGGTGAACCTGGGAGAGAGGACTGGTATGCAAAGCTCACACTGAAGAGATGAGTGGGGGAGGAAGGCTGGAATTGATCAGCAGAAGAAATAAGAGAAAATAGGTTAGGAGATCAGGAAAATGGCGGAAATACCAAAACACAGCAGCCTGAAGCTAAGATACAGAGCTTAGTAAAAGAACAAAGAGTCTGAAACAGCCTAAAGAACCAAAGGACAGTACAGCCAGACACCAAGAGCTACTTACATCAGTCACCGATGATGGAAACAGTTAGGGGACAAAAGAGATGTACTGTAAGCGAATGGTGACCCCATAGGACCCAAGGAGTGCCCGGGAAAAGGCAGGGAGAACAGTCAAGAACAAGATGGGACTAAAAGTCATGAAGGAGCTAAACTAATGCACAGAGCTCTAACAGACTACCTTGCCATGTCCAGGAACAAATAATGAGAGGGACACCAGATAGGGAAGAGACAGTAAGAAGCAAAGAGTCAATTGCATTAACAAATTTGAATCAGAGGATGCATAAGTGAGAGGAATGAAAGTGAGAGAGCCATTTTTTGACTTTGGGCACCAAGAATTATATGGAGAAAACTTACAATGCAAGGAAAAGCGTCCAGTCCAAAGTGATTTTTAAGGCAGATCAACTCGAAACCGGGATGCTGGCAGGAGAAAGCACGCCTAAGGGACAATCAGGTGTTTCAAAAGTTACCTCAAACCCGAGCCAGCACACAAGAAATGATGACACTGAAAGAGAGGGTGGCAACGTCCCAAGGAGAATCGGGATGGGAAGGAAAAGTGGTGAGAGCAGTAGAAATCAGTCCACGAGAAGAACAAACACAAACCACCTTCCAGTACCACCCACAGAGAACACAACCCATGGCAATCGCCAAAGCAACCAAACGACCTAACCCCAAAACCCACATCACTTGCATCCCTCTGTCCCCCCCATCCCCCTCAGCACAAACCCCAACCCCCACAGAAACCCACAGTAACCCACACAACCCCCTCTGCATAAACTCACCCCCACAGAAAACCCACAGTAATCCATACAATGTAACCCTCTCCCCCCCATCTCCCCCTCACCAATAACCTCACCTCACAGTAACCCACAGCAACTCTCACACTGTACCCTCTATCCCCACCCAACCATTCACAACAACCCCCTCCCCCACCTATGTAACCCCCATAGGAGGCCCTTTTCCCCATCCCCCTCACCCCCCACTGAAAACCCCCATAGGCCCTCTCCCCCAACAGCCCCGCACCACAAACCCACCCCCACACCAACCCCCTATAGGCCCCTGCTCCCCTTAACCCACCTCTCTCCCCAGACCAGAGTTATTGAAAAGAAGTTGAAGGTTTGGTACATGAACGCGGATGTAATAACGAATAAATGTGAGGAGTGGCACGAAAGAATCAAGGAGTTGTCCCCAGACATCGTAGCGGTTACAGAAACGAAACTCACTGGGATAATAACAGATGCAATCTTCCCACCCGGATATCAGATCCTGAGGAAGGATAGAAGGAGAAGGGGGGTAGGAGGGGTTGCACTACTAATAAAAAACCGGTGGGGTTATCAAGAAATGGAAGGTATGGACGAGATTGGAGAAAGGGATTACGTAGTAGGTACAGTTCAGTCAGGGGAACAAAATGTAGTCATTGCAGTTATGTATAACCCACCACATAACTGCAGGAGGACAAGAGAGGAATATGATGAATGCAACAGAGCAATGGTGGACTATCTAGCTGAGGTGGCAAGAAGGGCCCACTAAAGTAGAGCGAAGTTACTGGTCATGGGCGACTTCAATCACAGGGAAAATTGTTTGGGGAAAAACCTGGAGCCACATGGGGGTCCCAAAACATGGGGGAGCCAAGATGATGATGTGGTGCTGGCAAATCCCATGCACCAACAAAGTTTTGGGATACTCCAGAGAGAGAGGGGAGGATGAACCACAAGACTGGACCTATTGTTCACCCTGAGTAGCTCAGACATTTTACACCTCACATATGAAAAGGGCCCCCTTTGGGGCTAGTGATCACGTAGTTATGAGCTTTGAATACATCGTGGAGCTAAAAGGGAGAGGGTAACAGGAGTAGAAAGGGAAAAGCTAAACTATAAAAGGGGGGACTACACAGGAATGAGGACCTTCCTGCAGGAGGTTCAGTGGGAACAGGAATTGGTAGGAAAATCAGTAAACGAAATGATGGACTTTGTAACAACAAAATGCAAGGAGGCAGAGGGGAAAAGGGTTTTTTCCCAGGGATAACAGAAATAATGGGAAGGAAAGAACGAGCCTTTGGTTTACCCGAAGGTGCAGGGAGGCAAAAACTAAGTGCTCTAGAGAATGGAAAAAGTACAGAAGGCAAAGAACTCAGGAGAATAAAGAGATTAGTCGACGAGCCAGAAACGAGTATGCACAGATGAGAAGGGAGCCGCAGCGGCAGTATGAAAATGACATAGCATCGAAAGTCAAGTCTGATACAAAACTACTCTACAGCCACATCAGGAGGAAGACAGTCAAGGATCAGGTAATCAGGCTGAGGAAAGATGGTGGGGGGGGCTCACAAGAAAGGACCAGGAAGTATGTGAGGAGCTCAACATGAGATTTCAGGAAGTATTTACAGTGGAGGCTGAAGTGACAATGGGAAGACAAAACAACTGAGGAGGAGGTGAAGAAGCTCCTAAGTGACCTTGATACCTCAAAGGCGGTGGGACCGGACAACATCTCTCCGTGGGTCCTTGAGGGGGCAGGGACACTACTGGGGTTCACTAACCCCAAAATTTCAACACTTTTTCCTTGAAAAAAACTGGGCAATACCTGAATATGGAAGAAGGGAAATGTAGTCCCCCCTCTTTAAGAAGGGGGTG
>NC_069408.1:78303275-78339921 GCF_026875155.1 Cherax quadricarinatus
CGGGTTGGTTTTGAGCCCGCGGTCAGAGTGTCTCAACACTCCAGACCGTCGCGTTAGCCACTGGTCTGGAGTTCAAACAAACCATACCACGGGTGGGGTTCAAACCCCACCCGTGGTATGGTTTGTTTGCAATCGTGTCATTACGATTTCGTGAGCCATTTATGTATGTTTAGCTTCTCCAGTCCTTCTACTGCCTCACTCTTCATTGTAAACTCTATTTTGTATGCGACTCTCAAGACTACGTGATAGCTAGTGAATAGCGGCCTTTTGTGCAAGATATCCCTCTGTCTGAACTGTTCAAGGTGAATGTTAGTTCCATCCTTGCTAGTTCATCGTCTTCTCTCTCTCTGCTTGTGTCCCAAACATGGTGGTACATGAAGTTTTCAAGTACCGCCTCCAGCATCATGGCTCTCCACGTCTCTGGTCCCCCTTGTGGCTCTAATGTCTCCCAGTCTCCTGAAGGTTGAAATCCCCCATTATGAGTACTCTGCCCTGCTCAGATGGGCCCTTCTGGCAACCTCGGCTACTGTATCCACCATCACTCTGTTGCTCTCACCATATTCCTGTTTTGGCCTTCTGCTGTTTGGTGGTGGGTTGTATATTACTTCTCCCATCACTTTTGGGCCCTCAATATGAAGTGTTCTTATTATGTAGTCATCTGCTACTCCTCTAACTAGTCCTCCCATCTCTTCAAAACTTCACTGTTTGTTGATAAGCAGTGCAGCTTCTCCTTCCCCTTTCTGCTCCCCTGTTTTTCCTTAGGATCCGATAAGCAGATGGGATGATCGTGTTTTCTATCACTTCCGTGAGCTTTATGATTGCTATGATGTCCGGGGATGCCTCTTATTTGTAATTCCATCTGCGTTGGTGCACCATATCATCAGCTTACTTACAAGAACTGTATTCTGGGGGGTGGGAGGGGTTGGTGTTGGCTGTGGGTGTGGCAGGCAGGTCTGGATATTATGGTAGTATGCTGGTGGGGTAGTATTAGCACTGGGGAATGGGGATTGTGGGTGTGGCTCTGCTCTTGTTATTGTGTTTGGTTGGTGTGAGGTGGTAGTGGTTGAGATGCTCTGGGTGATTCTATGTACAGTTGTGTTTGCTGTTCCAATCGAGGCTGTGCTTCCCTGTCTCCAGGTACCTGCCCTGTTCCTCCCTTCCTGCCTCTTGCACATTCTTACTCTTTCATGCAGTTGTTTCCATTCTTTTTGTGTTCTGTCATAGTCAGGGTACATTCATTGGTATTTTTGGGAACCCTTTGTCAGGGAGTTTCCACTGCAGGATTATTGTTTCCTATCATTTCTGACTTGAATGTCAATATGAGCGGCTCTTTTCGATTACCACCCACTTCTCTGAAAATTTGAGTTGTGTCGTCTCCTGTTACTACAAGGATTCTCTCAGTCTCTTTTACCTCCCCTGTCTTCTTTCATCATAGGTCTTCCCTTCTGCCTAATGGAGCCCATGAATAATGAGTGTCCTCTCCCCTTCCTCATACCATTTTGTTTCCCTCTGTATCTCTGAGTCTGACTTAGGTATCTCCCTGGTTATATTCATCATCTCCAGCCATCCCAGAGGCCTGGTGTCATTTCCCTGAGACTTCTTTGCTCTTTTCCCTCCTATTCCCTCACCTTCCACTGTTCATCCTTCACCCAGCTCCTTGCTCCTATTTTGTCTTTCACCTCTTACTATGGATACCAGTCACTTCCAAGTTTATCCACCCATGACTACGAAAAGCAAGAGCTCATAACTCCCACTTCCTACTCTCTGTTAGTATCTTCTTATTACCGTGTCCACAGAACTTCTTCTTAGCCTTTTTTTCCCACTCCTATTACATTTTGCTCTTCATTTCTTTCTGCCAATACTTCTTGTTAAGCCCAGCCCATCCCCAGTACCATCGTGTGGTGTAGTGCGCAAAGTGCATGTGTGTGGTGTGTGTGGTGTGTGTGTGTTTGTGCGCGTGTGTGTGGGTGTTTGTGTGTGTTTTTTGTGTTGTTGTTGTGTGTATTCACCTGGTTGTGGTTGCAGGGGATTCGAATCATAGCTCCTGGCCCAGCCTCTTCACTGGAAGGCTACTGGGTCACTCTCCTTGCACCATGAAGTTTATCATACTCTGCTTAAGGCAATGAATTGATTCCTGCCTACCACTACTATGTTTCCCCAAAACTATTCCACTTCCTGTCTACTCTGTGACTGAAGAATACTACTAACATCCCTGTGATTCGTCCGGAGTCTTAACTTCAAACTGAGTCACCTTGTTCCTGTGCCCCATCACTGGAACATTCTGTCTCTGACCATCTTGATTAACTCCTCCTCAGTATTTTATATGTCGTTATCATGTCTCACTAGCTCGCCTGTCTTCAGTGTCGTTTTTTTTTTTTTCTCCCAGGTCGATTTCCCTTAGCCTTTCCTCGTTGGACACACCGTTTAGCTTGGGACTAGTTCTTGCCTGCAAACCTTTCTAGTTTCTTTGCGTGTTTGGCTAGGTGTGGGGGTTCCAAACTGGTGCCCAAATACTCCAAATATGGGCCCAACGTACCAGTTTGTATAGGGTCCTGAACGATTCCTTATAAAGATGGTGTAATGCTATTCTTAGGTTTGCAAGGCCTAACCCATATGCTGCCAGCAGTTATTGGTTTTGATGTGCATCTAGGAGTGTGGGCCTGTGTTATGCTCACCCCAGATCTTTTCCCTTGAGGTGAGGTTTGTAAGTCTATGGTCCCCCTAAGGCTGTACTCTGTTGCGTCGTTTTTGCCCTTCCTCTATCTTCATGACTTTGGCACTTTGGTGGGGTTGACTCCAGGAGAGATGAGAGGTGATTTACCTGGCCTGCAGGCACTGTCCAGATCCGTTTGTAGTTCTGCATGATCCTCGGCCCGATTGAAATTCTTCTCATCAACTTCACATCATCTGCAAAGAGGGTCTTTCAGAGTCTATTCCTTCAGTCATATTCGCAATTCAGAAACAGCACCGGTCCTAGGGATCCTATCCACTGGGGAAAACCCCACTCGTCACAGGCGCCCAAGCCTCCGCACACCTCAGACATACCATGACTCGCTGCTGTCTCCTGACAGGTATTCCCTGATTTCATTGTAATGTCTTCTTGTTATCCCTGCCTGGTCCTCCAGTTTGTGCACTAATCTCTTGTGTGGGAACTGTAATCCAAACGCCTTCTTACAGCTAAGAAAATGCAATCTTACCCAACCTTTCTCACTTGTCTTACTGCTGTCACCCTCTCATAGAACTCCAGTAGGTTGAACAGGATTTTCCGTCCCTGAAAACAGTGTTGGTGTTGATGATAAGATCATATCCTCCTTTCTGATGTTCCACCACTCTTCTCCTTGATAATTTTCTCCACTTTGTACTCATCATGAGTTTGCTTACTATTACATGCCAGTGACACTGAGTCTCTAGGATTTGTGCTTCATGTCTGTCTCATTTTTAAAAAATTGGGACTACAATTTGCTGGTTTCCATGCCTCAGGCGTTTCCCTGTTTCGATAGATTTGTTAAATATTGTTGTTAGGGGTATACATAACGCCTCCTGCTCACTCTCTCAGGACATGGCGAGATGTTATCCGGTCTTCCATCGCATTTAGAGGTATCTAGCTCACTCAGCTGCCTCTTCACTTCTTCATCTGCTTGTATGTACTGTGTCCAGCAATTGGTGATGTACCCCACCTCTCCGTCTTTCTGTAGTACTTTCTGATCCTCTGTGAACACTTTGAATACTTATTGTTGAGTTCATACATATATGGTCGTTTTCTTGTGATCTCTCCTCCTTCCCTTCCTTAGACTGTTCTCACTCTATTTGTACTCACTATTTGTGGTTGCCAGGGAGTTCGAGTCCTAGCTCCTGGCCCCGCCTCTTAACCGGTTTGCTATAGACCCTCTCTCTCCCCGCTCCATGACGTTATCAATCCTCGTCTTAAAAACTGTGTAGGTTCTGCTCCACTACGTATTTTCTAGGCTATTCCACTAGCATTCCAACTCTATGACTGAAGAATTCCTTCTACTATCCTCTCTGACCATTTGTGCTCTTCAACTTCCAATTGTGGCCTTTTGTTTCTGTGTTCCCCTCCCTGGGAACATACTGTCCTTGTCCACCTTGTCTATGCCACGCAGTATTTTATTTTTGTTCGTTATCATGTCTCCACTGACCTCATGTCATCCAGTGTAGTCAGGCCGATTTCCCTTAATCTTTCTTCATAGGACATATCCCCTTAGCTATGGAATCTAACCTTGTTGCAAACTTTTGTACGTTCTCTAGTTTCTTGACCGTGCTTTTTCATGTGGGGTTCCAAACATGGTGTTCATACTCCAGTATGGGCATGAACAAACACGGTGTGTACAGTGTCTTGAATGATTCCTTACTAGGTTTTGTCGGGATGCTGTTCTCAGGTTTGCCAGGCGCCCATATGCTGCAGCAGTTATTGTTTGATGTGTGCTTACGGAGACATGCTCATGTTAACTCACCCCAAGATCTTTCTCCTTGAGTGAGTGTTTGCAGTCTTTGGCCACCTTGCTTTTTCTCTGTCTGTGGTCTTCTTGTGCCCTTCCCATATCTTCGTGACTTTGCATTTGGCAGGATTAAATTCGAGAACATATTTGCGGACCAGGTGTCCAGTCCTGTCCAGGTTCTTTGAAAGCCTGCCTGGTCCTCATCGATTTAATTCTCCTCATTAACTTCAATCATCTACAAACAGGGAACACTTTGTGTATAACCCTTCCGTCATGTCGTAACATATAACCAAAAATAGAACTGGTCCTAGGGAACCGGACCCCTTGTGGTGACCCCGCAGTCACTGGTGCCCACTGTGATACATCATTCGTACCATGGACTCGTTTGTTGCCTCCCTGTTCAGGTATTCTCTGATCCTTTTGCAGTGCTTTCCTGTTATATGCGCTGATGCTCTAGCTTCTGACAAATCTCTTGTGAGGAACTGTGTAAAAGGCCTTCTTGCATGTCCAGAAGATAGATGCAATCAACCCACCCTCTCTCTTTGTCTTACTTCTGTGATTTTATAAGTAAATACTCCTGAAGGTTTGTGACACAGGATTTTGCATTCCGGTGAATCCGTGCTGGTTGGCATTTATACTCCCTGTCGTTCCAGGTGCTCCAACCACTCTCTCCGATATCTTCTCCATAATTTTGCATACTATTACACTCAATGACACAGGTCTATAGTTTAGTGCTTCTTTGCTGTCTCCTTTTTTGAAAATGGGAACTACATTTGCCGTCTTCCATACCTAGGTAGTTGACCAGTTTCCCAGGGATGTGTTGTAAGATTGTGGGTTAAGTGGTACGCACAAAACATATCTGCTCCACTCTCTAAGGTCCCATGGAGAGATGTTGTCCGGTCCCATGCCTTTGTAGGTGTCGATGTACCTTAAAGTTTTCTTCACCTCCTCCTCATCTGTATGTATGTAGTCCAAACACTTGTTGGTTGTATTCCTTGATGGTGTCTCCCCATTTGTCTGTCCCCCCAGAGTCCTTCCTGTCTCTACTGTAAATACTTCCTTAAATCTCGTGTTGAGCTCCTCCACATACCTCTTGATCGTTCTTGTGTGTTCTAACATTCTTTCCTCAGCCTCTTATCACCCTGGTCCTTGACTGTTGTCTTCCTCCTAATGTGGATATACAGCAGTTTTCGGGTCAGATTTGGACTTTCGTGCTATGTTCGTCTCATACTGTCGCTGGCCCTACCTCCTTATATGCGCATACTCGTTTCTGGCTCTTTACTATTCTCCTTGTTTTCCTGGGTCCTATGCCTCAGTACCTTTTGTCCCTTCTCTGTTGCAACTTAGTTTTTGCCTCCCACCACCTTCGGGTGTGTAAACCAAGGATCGTTTTGGGCTTCATATTATTTCTGTTTTCCCTTGGGAAACAAAACTTTCCTCTGCCTCCTTGCACTTTGTTGAACAGATTCCATAATCTCGTTTACTGTTTTTCCTACCATTTCTCTGTCCCACTGAACCTCCTGCAGGAAGTTTCTATAACTGTGTTAGTCCCCCCTTTTTATAGTTTGCCTGGTCCCCTTCAGTTACTGTTACCTTCTCCACTTGTAACTCTACTATATATCAAAACTCAGAACCACATGATCGCTTAGCTCCAAGGGGCCTCTCGTAAGTGATGTCCTCGATGTTCCTGAAATGCTCGGGTGAACCACAAGAACCGTCTTTGCTGGCTCATCCTACCCTCTCTATCTGGTTGTGTCCCTGTCATGTTGATGCATGAGGTTTTAATGAGTACCACATCCATTCATTCTTTGGCTCTCCTTGTTTCGGGACCCCCATGTGGCTACAAGTTTTCCCAGTCGTTCGACATGTGGTTTGAATCGCCAATTACCAGTAACTTTGCTCTGCTCGTGGTGAGCTCTTCTTGCCACCTCAGCCTGTGTGTCCACCATCACCCTGTTGTTTTCTTCGTTACTCTCTCTTGGCCTCCTGCAGTTCTTGTGGTGGGTTATACATCACTCAAAGAATACTTTATGTTCTCCGGACTGAATTGTACCTACATTGTAGTCTCTTTCTCCAATCATGTCCATGCTTCCATTTCCTCCAAATCCCCATTGTGTTTTTTGAGCAGTGCAAACCCTCCTCCCCCTCTATACTCCTTCTATATTTCTCAGGGTCTGTTTTCTGTTGGGGATGATTGTGGTTGCTGTTTTTGTCTCAGCGAGTTTTTGTTTCTGTGACGGATAGATGTCTGGGGATTTGTCACTGTTTCTTTCATTCCACTCCTCATGTTTATTCGTTTATTCATCCGCGTTTGTGTTCCAAACCTTTTGTTTCTTTCTATCATTGGGTCATTGCTGATATTGGGGTGGGGGTGCGTGAAGAGCCTATTGGTGGGGGCACTATATGTGGATGTGGTGTAGGTGGGGTATGTGTTGGTGGGGGTGGGGTCAGATGCCCATAAAGGGGACAGCGTTGGGGGGGGGTGAGGTTTGTGCTATGGGGGTTGGTGGCAGAGGGAAAGTGAGTGGGTTGTAGTATAGGTTGCCTCAGTTGCGTTGGGGGAATGTCGCGGGTGGGGTCTTTTGGGGGGTGATTATTGTGGGGTGTGTTTGCCATTCATCCTTGTTCTGGGGTTCTGCTCTTTTCCATTGCTCTTCGTTACTCCTTGAGTCTATGTACCATCTTATTTCGTGTATTCCTTTCGTCTGGTGGTCTTGTAGCGGTCGAGGTATAATCTCTGGTTACCCCTCTTTGTCCCTCAGTCTTGCTTTCTCTTGCAGAATCTGATTCGATGATTTATTCCTTGGGAAAGTTACTCTGACAGGCCGTTCCTTCCACTCGCACAAACAACCCAATTCTCTGAAAAATTTGTACCTGCGGTTCATATTGCCCTTCCCCTATTGTTTTCATGGATGGCCTTCAATCATTTTTTTCTCCTCTGTTTTATTTTTCTAAGTTGGCCCCTTGGCTTCTTGGAAAATCCGTACACAAAAAACTGAAATCGCCCTTTCCTCCCTCCCATGAGTCTCCATCTGCGTCCTCTGAGGCATTTTTAGTTCCTTCCATTGACCATGTTCTTGCCTTCAGTCCCTTGTATATCTGAAACGTCTTTTCTCAGTGTGGAATGTCTTTCCTGGCCAGCTTGTTCCCTTGTACTGCAGTTGGCTGTTAGAATCTCTGCATTTAAAAACCTTCATTGTTTTCGGACCTGTCGCTTGATCTTGTGTGCTCATCGTCTTTTCCCTGGCCCCCACGTGGGTCTGTTTAGTGGCCTTCGTGTACCCGGCATTGTCTCCGTTGTTGGATTACCATCCCCTTGTTCTGCGGCCTGACTTTGAATTTCCATCATTGTCTTCAGACTGTCGTTTGATCTCAGTGTGCTCATCGTCTTTTCCCTGGCCCCACGTGGTCTGGATAGGGCCTTCGTGTACGGAATGTCTCCGTTGTTGCTTACCAGCCCTTGTCTGCGCCTGACTTTTGAATTTCCTGATGTCACATCTGGAAATTGTCATTTGTCTCTCTAATCTGTTTCAGGCTTTGCAGTTTCTCTTCTAAAGCACTGGATCCTAGCTTCATGCTGCTTAAGTCCTGTACTTCCCACTTCTGCACTCTTCCAGCTATCCGCTCTTCCACATTTTCTTACAAACTATAACTATTTCCTTCCCCACTATTCCTCCCTTTTTTGGGAGCTCTAAAACTCCCAGTCTTTCCTCCCTGGTTCGTCTACCAGGATCTTGGTTGTCCGTCCTCTAAGGCCACCAATTTTTTTTTTTTTTTTTTTATATTACCGCAGAAAGAAGGCTAGAGGAGGGAGGGGGGTGTGGGGTGGGGGGGGGGGGAGAGAGAGAAAGGGTAGGAGAAAGGTAGAAAAGAGGGCAGAGAGAGGCGAGAGAAAAGGGGTAGAATGAATAGGAAATAGGGAAGAGAGAGAGAGGAGAGAGGTATGGGGCTGGAGGGAATTAAGGACCAAGGGGGGAGAGAGAGAATTGTGAGGGGGGAGAGAAAGGGGTAGAGAGGGGGAGAAAGAGAGGGAGAGGGGAGAGGGAGAGAAAGAGAGAGAGATTGAGAAAGGATGGCGGGGAAAAGGCTAATGAAGAGAGAGGTGAAATGGAAGTGGACGGAGAGAGGCCTTATAGAGAGAGGGAGGGTGAGAGAATTGGGTTATGGGATAGTGAGGGGAGAGAGGGAGTGAGAGAGGTGAGAGAGAGGTAGAGATAGTGGTGAGAGGAGAGAGGGATGAGAGAGGTGAGAGAGAGGGAGAGAGAGAGGTGAGAGAGAGGGAGAGATAGTGTGAGGGTGAGAGAGTAGGGTTGAGTGAGAGGGAGAGAGAGGGTGAGAGGAGGGAGGGGGATTGAGAGGGACGAGAGGAGAGAGGAGAGTGAGAGGGAGAGAGAGAGGGAGAGGATAGAGGTGAGTGGGGGAGGAGTGAGAGGGTGAGAGGGGGGGGTGGAGAGAGAGGGAGAGTGAGGAGAGAGCGAGGGAGTGAGAGAGGGTAGTGTTGAGAGAGGGAGTGTGTGAGGAGAGTGGAGGAGGGAGGGATGAGTGGAGGTGAGGCGGGGGGGGAATGGTAGTGGTGGAAGGTGTGTTGCGGGGATGGATGAGGCAGAGAAAGGGGGTGGGGGAGTAGAGGAGGAGGGAGGAGGGATAGGGAGAGGGAGTGAGTGAGGGAGGTGGTGTGTAGGTGTAGGTGGGGAGAGTGTGACATCGAGAAGGGAGAAATGGGAGGAGAGAAGAGTGTGTTTGGGGTGAGAGTGTGTGGGTGAGGGTGTGTGAGGGTGAGTGAGTGTGGGTGGGATGGTGAGAGTGGGGGTGAGAAGAGAGAGGGATGTGAAGGTGGGAGAGAGGGTGGGAGAGAGAGAGGGAGGGAGAGCGGAGAGGGAGATGTGAGAGGTGGGAGGAGGTTGGAGAGAGGTGAGGGAGAGAGTGATGAGAGCGGGAGAGAGAGAGGGGGAGAGGAGAGAGAGGGTGAGTGAGAGTGGGGGGGAGAGGAAGAGTGAGAGAGGGAGAGAGAGAGTAGGAAGAGAGTAGGAGGGGAGGGAGGTGGGGGGGGGAGAGGAGAGAGGGAGAGGGAGAGAGAGGTAAGAGAGAGGGAGAGAGAGGAGAGGGAAGAGAGTGGAGGTGGGAGGCGAGAGTAGGAGTGAGAGAGCGGTGAGTGGAGAGATTCTGGGGAGAAGTGGAGAGAGAGAGGGAGTGAAGAGATGAGGGAGAGTAGAGAGGGAAGAGAGAGAGTGGGTGAGAGAGGAGAGGAGAGTGGGGAGAGAGAGGGAGAGAGAGAGGGAGGTAGGTGAGAGAGAGAGAGAGAGAGTGAGAGTTGAGTGTGAGATGTGAGGGAGAGAGGAGAGGAGAGAGAGAGAGGAGAGAGTGAGTGGTGTGTGAGAGGAGAGAGTGGAGAGGAAGAGAGTGAGAGGAGAGAGGGAGTAGAGAGTATGGGAAGAGAGTGAAGAGAGAGGGAGAGAGGGTGGAGAGGGAGGGTGAGTGTGGGAGAGAGGGTGTGAGTGGGAGTGTGGGTGATGTGAGGGTGAGAGGGAGTGTGTGGGAGAGAGTAGGGTGTGTGAGGGAGTGAAGAGGGAGAGAGGGGAGTGTGTGGGAGTGAGTGGGTGGGGAGGGAGAGAGAGGGTGTGAGAGGGAGAGTGAGGGTGAAGAGGGTGGGAGATGTGGGTGAGTGAGGGAGGTGAGGGTGATAGTGAGTGAGGGTGATCGTGAGTGGTTGTAGTGAGTGGAGAGTGGTGAGAGAGAGGAGAGAGTGCGAGTGTGAGGTGTGAGAGGAGAGAGTTGTTGATGAGTGAGGAGAGTGAGTGAGAAGATGTAGAGAGAAGGTGAGAGTTGGAGGTGAGGGAGCAGTTAGGAGAGGGGAGAGAAGAGAGAGGGACGAGGAGAGGGAGAGGAGTGGGTAGCGAGGGTGAGGGGAGAAAGAGAGGGAGAGGGAAGAGAGAGGGAGTGAGAGGGAGAGAGGAGAGAGAGGGGAGAGAGGGAAGGAGTGAGGGAGTGAGGGAGAGAGTGAGGGATGAGTGGGAGAGAGAGTGTGAGAGGAGAGAGAGGGAGAGGGTGAGAGAGTGAGAGACTGAGGAGGAGAGAGGAGAGGAGTGTGAGAGAGGAGAAGGAGAGAGAGGAGGAGAGTGAGAGAGACGAGAAGTGGGAGAGAGAGAGAGAGAGAGAGCGAGGGTGAGTGAGTGAGCGAGTAGGGGGAGGGTGAGTGAGAGAGAGGAGAGGAGAGGAGAGAGAGGACGGATGGAGAGAGAGGATAGGTGAGTGGAGAGAGAGAGAGAGATGAGTAGAGTGAGTGAGCGAGCGGTGCGGGTAGGGGGGAGTGTTATGTGTGTGCGCAGCGTTTCGTGTGTGTGTGTGAGCACGGTTCAGTTTTGTTTATATGTCCCAGAAAACAAACTCTCTTTGTGTACCGTTATACTATTGATGTTACCATTAACACTGATGAGTAGTTCTAATTTATTACCAATACTAGGCGTGTGTTTACAAGTCCTCTTTCACCCAGTTATGCACTACCCTTTTTTACTACATGTGTACCACAATTACTTGCTTCGCAAAGATTGTACTGTCTTTGTGTGTCCTTAATAAACATTATCTCTCGTAAATGTTGTCAAGGGCTGTTGTCCCATAGTCCTTGCTCCTAACAAATTTTATCTTCCTACTACTGATAGGTGTTATGTGTATGATTAATCGTCTGGAGCAGGGTTAAGATAGCCACGCTACCTGTGTCGCCGGGCAGGCTCATACCCTCAGAATTCCCACCACTAAAACAGTGATTTGTTTCGTTGTCTCAGAGGGGAAATCCATCAAGATGCCTGATTGTACGATGCTCGCTGTCCGCTGCTTGCTGTACGATGACTCGTCACCGCGCCTCCGCCGCTGGATTTCTTCGGCTATACTTTTCTCTTGCCCTTTTGAGTCCTCAATTACCCCACACTTATTCACTGTTATACTTGCTTACTTTTATAATTTACACTTCACTTTTGGTAAGAACACTACTTATTTGTTGATGACACCCAACCTGTTATGCGGCGTACTCCCTCAGGCCTAATGCTGCAACCACCTCTGCTTATATTTATTTATGATACTTATTTATATACCCCTTTCTGGCGTGCTTGGGGGGTTTTTTCACGCTGTGTGCTACATAAATTTTGTCGTTACCAACCCTTCTTATTCTATTTGGTCCTTTTTCTTTTGTCACTCGCTTTGTACTTTGTATTTTTGTATCAATGTGGCAACAGGTGCCCTCTTGGCATCTACGACTGGCACTTTGAAAATTTTTTGTTGTATTATTTCAGGCTGTCTCTCGCCTTTACTTTATATTTTTTTAATACATTGGTTTTCACTTGTTGGGTTGTTCACTGACGTTGTCACTAACACTGGTGCTTCTAGCTGGCTAATACACGACCTTAAAAGCACTAAGATCCTCGGCAGCCGGGCGCCTTGTTGTCCACTAACAGTGTGTGTGTGTGTGTGTGTGTGGTGTGTGAGTTGTGGGTGTGTGTGTGATGGTGTGTTGGCTTGATGTGTGTGTGTGTTTGTGTGTGTGTGGGTGTGTGTGTGTGTGTGTGTGTTGTGTGTGTTGTGTAGAGGTTGTACTCACCTAAGTTGTTCTTCACCTAGTTGAGGTTGCGGGGGTGGGTCGAGTTCGTTGCTCCTGGCCCCGCCTCTTCACTGATCGTATAGGTCCACTCTCCCTGAGCCGTGAGCTTTATCATACCTATGCTTAAGCTATTGGTATGGATCCTGCCTACACTACATCGCTTCCCTAACTATTCCACTTACTGGTGTGTGTGTGTGTTAGGTGTGTTGGACTCACCTAAATTGTGGTTGCCAGGGGTTCGAGATTCGATACTGGCCCGCCTCTTCACCGATGCTACTAGGCCTCTCTTTCCCCTCTCCATAAGCTTTATCTTTCGCGTCTTTAAAAACTATTTATAGTTCCTGCCTCCACTACATCGCTTGCCTGGACTTTCCACTGTCTAACTAATCTTATGAGTGAAGAAATACTTCAATAACTTCCCTTTTGATTCATCTGTGTCTTCAGCTTCCAATTGTGACCACCTTGTTTCTGTGTCCATCTTGGAAAATCCTGTCCTTGTCCACCTTGTCTTTCCACGCAAGTATTTTCGTATGTCGGTATCACTGTTCCCATGACCCTCCTGTTCAGTGTTGTCAGACCGTTTCCCTTGGCCGTTCTTCATAGGACATTCCCCTTGGGCTCTGGAACTAGCCTTGTTGCCTAACCTTCGCATTTCTCTAATTTCTTGACGTGTTTGACCAGGTGTGGGTTCCCAAAATGGGGCTCGTAATCAGTTGGTCATGAAGTACACAGTGTTATAATGTCTTGAACGATTCCTTATAAGGTACCGGAACGATATTCTCAGGTATGCCACGTGCCCATTGCCGCAGCAGTTATCTGGTTAATGTGAGCTTCTGGCGTTATAATCGGTATATTAGTCTTTTCTCCTTGGTGAGGGTTTTGCAGCCTTTTTTGGGCACAAACCTAGCCTTTATAATCTGTCTGCAGTCTTCTTTGCCCTCCTTCCGATCTTCATGACTTTGCATTTGGCGGGGTTAAATTTTAGGAGCCAGTTTCTGGACCACATACTGCCATGGTCCAGGTTTTTTTTTGGAGACATGTCTGGTACCGCGTCTGATTTAATTTCTCTCATTTAACTTCACGTCATCGGTAATCAGGGAATCTTCTGGTCTATCCCTTCGTCATGTGTTCATTATACCAAGAATAGATGGTCCCAGGACTGACCCCTGTGGGACCCCCGTCGTCATGGCGCCACTGTGATACCTCATTCATGGACCATGACTCGATGTTGCCTCCCTGTGGTATTCTATGCACAATTGCAGTGCCCTTCCTCTTTTGAAGTGCCTGTTCCTCTAGCCTTCTTGTACTTATTCTCTTGTGAGGAACTGTTGTCGAAGGCCTTCCTGGCAAATCCAAGAAAATGCTATTAAACCCACCACATCACTCTCCATTTCATTACTTCAGTTACCTTGTCGTAAACTCTAGTAGGGTTGTGACACTGGATTTGCCTTCATGAATCCGTTAGGGGCTGTCGTTTTTAATTCTTGTTCCGCTCCCAGGATGCTCCACCACTCTCCTCCTGATAATCTTTTCCAAGACTTTGCATACTATACATGTCAGTGACACTGGTCTATAATTTAGTGCTTCATTTCTGTCTCCCTTCTTAAAGATGGGGACTACATTTGCCTTCTTCCATACTTCAGGTAGTTGCCCAGTTTCAAGGGAAGTGTTGAAGATTTTGGTTAGTGACACACGTAGTGTCCCTGCTCCCTCTCTAAGGACCCACGGAGAGATGTTGTCCGGTCCCACCGCCTTTGAGGTATCAAGGTCACTTAGGAGCTTCTTCACCTCCTCCTCAGTTGTTTTGTCTTCCCATTGTCCCTTCAGCCTCCACTGTAAATACTTCCTGAAATCTCATGTTGAGCTCCTCACATACTTCCTGGTCCTTTCTTGTGAGCTCCCCACCATCTTTCCTCAGCCTGATTACCTGATCCTTGACTGTCTTCCTCCTGATGTGGCTGTAGAGTAGTTTTGGGTCAGACTTGACTTTCGATGCTATGTCATTTTCATACTGCCGCTGCGGCTCCCTTCTCATCTGTGCATACTCGTTTCTGGCTCGTCGACTAATCTCTTTATTCTCCTGAGTTCTTTGCCTTCTGTACTTTTTCCATTCTCTAGAGCACTTAGTTTTTGCCTCCCTGCACCTTCGGGTAAACCAAAGGCTCGTTCTGTCCTTCCCATTATTTCTGTTATCCCTGGGAACAAACCTTTCCTCTGCCTCCTTGCATTTTGTTGTTACAAAGTCCATCATTTCGTTTACTGATTTTCCTACCAATTCCTGTTCCCACTGAACCTCCTGCAGGAAGGTCCTCATTCCTGTGTAGTCCCCCCTTTTATAGTTTAGCTTTTCCCTTTCTACTCCTGTTACCCTCTCCACTTTTAGCTCCACGATGTATTCAAAGCTCATAACTACGTGATCACTAGCTCCAAGGGGCCTTTCATATGTGAGGTGCTCAATGTCTGAGCTACTCAGGGTGAACAATAGGTCCAGTCTTGCTGGTTCATCCTCCCCTCTCTCTCTGGTAGTATCCCTAACATGTTGGTGCATGGGATTTGCCAGCACCACATCCATCATCTTGGCTCTCCATGTTTTGGGACCCCCATGTGGCTCCAGGTTTTCCCAATCAATCTCCCTGTGATTGAAGTCGCCCATGACCAGTAACTTCGCTCTACTTTAGTGGGCCCTTCTTGCCACCTCAGCTAGATAGTCCACCATTGCTCTGTTGCATTCATCATATTCCTCTCTTGTCCTCCTGCAGTTATGTGGTGGGTTATACATAACTGCAATGACTACATTGTGTTCCCCTGACTGAACTGTACCTACTACGTAATCCCTTTCTCCAATCTCGTCCATACCTTCCATTTCTTGATAACCCCACCGGTTTTTTATTAGTAGTGCAACCCCTCCTACCCCCCTTCTCCTTCTATCCTTCCTCAGGATCTGATATCCGGGTGGGAAGATTGCATCTGTTATTATCCCCAGTGAGTTTTTTTTTCTGTAACCGCTACGTTTGTCTGGGGACAACCCCTTTGATTCTTTCGTGCCACTCCCACATTTATTCTTTAAATACATCCGCTTTCTTTGTCCAAAACCCTTTCAACTTTTTTTTCAAAAAAATTGGGTTTTCTGGGGAGAGAGGGGGTTTTTAGGGGGACAGGGGCCTATGGGGGGGTTGGGGTGGGGGGGGGTTTGTGGTGCGGGGTGGGGGGGGAAAGGGGGGCCTAGGGGGTTTTTTTCAGGGGGGGGTGAGGGGGGGAAAATGGGGAAAAGGGCCTATGGGGGGGGTTTCAAAGGGGGGGGGGGTTGTTGTGAAGGTGAAAGGGGATAGAGGGTTTCAGTGGAAGTTTGCTGTGGGGTTTTGTGAAGGGGGAGGTTTTTTGAGGGGGGGTTTTGGGGGGGGGGGGTACATTGTATGGATTAAATGTGGGTTTCGTGGGGGTGAGGTTTTTTGCAGAGGGGGGGTGTGTGGGTTATGTGGGTTTCTGTGGGGGGGGTTTGGCTGGGGGGGGAAAGGGGGGAGAGGGGGCAGGAGTGGGGGTTTTTGGGGTTAGGTCGTTTGGTTGCTTTGGATTGCCATGGTTGTTTTCCCTTCGTGGGTGGTACTGGAGGGGGTTTGTGTTTGTTTTCCCCGGGACCTGATTTCTCCTGCTCCCACTTTTCCTTGCCTCCCTTCCTTTTGGGGCGTTGCACCCTCTCTTTCAGTGTCATCCTTTTTTGTTTTTCTGTCTCGGTTGAGGTACACACTTGGAACACTGATTGTCCCTTAGCGTGCTTTCTCCTGCAGACCGGTTTCGAGTTGACTCTCCCTTTAAAAAATCATTTTGACGGACGCTTTTCCTTGCCTTGAAAGTTTCCCCATCTACTTTTTGGGAGCCCATAAAAAAAATGGCTTTTCCCCTTTCATCCTCCACTATGACCCTTTCTATTCAAATTAGTTAATGCAATTACTCATTGTTTCTTACTTTTCCTTCCCTTCTGGTGTCCTCTCCTTATTTTTTCCTGGCATGGCAGTTGTCTGTTAGAGTCTGTGCATAGTTTACTCCTTCATTAAATTTAGTCCCCTCATTAGTTCTTGCTTTTTCCCCCTGCCTTTTCCGGGCCCCCCTTTGGGGGCCCTTTGGGGGTCATCGCAACATACATTCCTTTGTCCCCTACTGTTCCCTCATGGGGTGACTGTTTGAGTGCTCTTGGTGTCGCTGTCTGCCCTTTTGGTTCTTTAGGCTGTTTCAGACTCTTTAGTTTTTTTTACAAAGCCGTATCTTAGTTCATGCTGTGATTTGAAATTCCCATTTCCTGATCCCCTCACCTATTTTCTTTCTATTTTCTTGCTGATCACTTCCAGCCTCCTCCCCCACTCCTCTCTTTGTGACTTGCCCCCCAGTCCCTCTCCCGGGTCCACCACTCGCTTCATCCCACCTTTCCCTCTGGTTCTCCGTCAAGTTTTTTTGTCCCTTTTTTTTTTTTTTCACAAAAGGAAGACTTATCCCAAAGGGTGCTGTGGGGGGGTTTTTGTTGTGGGGGAGGGGGTGTTTTTTGTGGGGGGGGGGGGGCATTTGTTTGTGGGAAAGGGGGAGGAGAAGGGGGGGGGAAAAAGGTAGTGAGCTGGAGGGGGGACAGAGCAAGGGAAGAGAAAGGGGGGGGAAGACAAAGGGGGGACGGGGGAAGAGCAATGGGGGGGAATGGAGTAGAAGGAGTAGGGGGGAGGGAAAAAGGGAAGATGATGAGGGAGAGAAAGTGGGATAAAGAGCACAGGGAGTGGGGTTTGAGTATGAGTTAGAGAGAGAGGGAGGAATGGAGGTCAGAGTTTTGGGAAAACATATGAGTTGCAGAAGGGGCCTTTAGTGTGCTTGCGGGCCTCGGAGGGAGGGGAAAGGGGGGAGGAGAAGAAGAGGAGGTGGGGGGGGGTGGAGGGGGTATGGGGAGGAGGAGAAGGAGGGACAGAGATTGTTTGGGAGTGTGGCAGAGGGTTAGAGAAAAGGAGGAAGGAAGAGAGAGATAGTGGTTGGGTGGTTAGAGAGGAGGGAGGGGTTTTGGGGGGGGGGAAGGGAAAAGGGTGTTAAAATGTTTGGGGCCCCGGTTGGGTTGGGGTAGTTTTTGCGGGCCCTGGGAGGCGGGGGGAGAGGGAGGGGGAAAGGAGGGAAGGTGGAGGAAGATGGAGGGGTATGGGGAGGACAAGGGGGAGGAAAGGGGAAAGAGATAGGTGGGGGGGTTTTGAGAAGAGAGAGGGGGGCCCCGGGGGGAGGTGGGGAGAAGATGGAGGAGGTATAGGAGGAGAGCAGGAGGAAGGGGGGGAAAGAGAGGGGTTTTAGAGGAGGGGGTAGGGATGAAGGGAGGGGAGGTGGGGGAAGATGGGGGAGGTATAGGAGGAGGAGGAGCAGGAGGAGGGAGGGAAAGAGAGGGGTAGGGGAGGTAGGGGGGATAAAGGGAGGGGAGGTGGGGGGAAAGATGGAGGAGGTATAGGGGGGGGAGGGCAGGGGGGGGGAAGGGAGGGAAAGAGAGAGGGGGAGGGAATGGGAGAGGAGGTGGGGGAAGGGAGGGAGGTGGGGGGAAGATGGAGGATAGCAAGGGGGAAAAGGAAAAAGAGGGAAAGAGAGGGAGCCAAAAGGGAGGAGAAGGGACCCGGGGAAAAAGAGAATGGTGGGGGAAGTAGGTAGGAATGGAAGGAGGGGAGAGAAGTGGAGGAAGTATAGGAGGAGGAAGGGGGGGGGAAAGAGAGGGGAGGGGGGGAAATAAGAGGTAGGGGAGGTACAGGGGAGTGTGAACCGTGGGTAGTGTGGGTATGAGTGGGTTTATGAGACGGGTCCGTTAGGGTAGGGTGTGTGGCTTTTTGTGGTTACTATCCTGCCACCCAGCAAGCGAGGTGGAGGGGGAGGAGGAAGGGAAGGGATAATTCGTGCCAGGGTAAGGGCATCCTGACTTCCCGTGATCGGCTATTACAGAGAGGCCTTTTGTACCGGAGCACCCTGCCTATGCCTTTCCAAAACAACTGTGATACCTGGATCTATACTTACTTAATGAAAAAACCCCTGTGTCCCCTACTCGTGATACCTGGAGCTATACTTTTTTAATGAGTAAACACCTGTGTACCTACTCGTGTATACCTGGATCTATACTTACTTAATGGTAAACACCTGTGTACCTATCGTTTTTATACCTGGTCTATACTTATTAATGAGTAAACACCTGTGTACCTATGTGTATACCGGGAGCTATACTTACTTAATGAGAAAACACCTGTTACCAAATGTTATCCCTGGGTATACTTACTTAATGAGAAACACCTGTGTCCCTATCGTGTATACCTGGATCTATACTTACTTAATGAGTAAAACTGTGTCCCCTACTGTGTATACCGGGAGCTATACTTACTTAATGAGTAAACACCTGTGCAACTACTCGTGTATCCCTGGAGCTGTACTTATGAGTAAACACCTGTGCCCCTTGTGATACCTGGAGCTATATTTTTGTGAATAAACGCCTGTGTACCTACAGGTTACCTGGAGTTATATTTAATAAATAAAAAAATGTTAGTGTTAATTGTCCAACCTTACTGCCTGCACGTGCACTACAGTCCCTCTGGTCCCACCTTTGTCTTCCGATCCCTGCATGTTATTTTTATGTAAGCTTCCGGTCCCCGCCCTCTCCTTAAAATTTCCTTCCCTTTTATTTTTTCACTTAAACTTTTTCTATCACTGTTACACTATACACTGGGTCACTAACTTTAACTTTCCTGTCTTTCATCTCCCTGGCTTGTGTGTGTGTGTGTGTGTGTTGGTGTGTGTGTGTGTGTGTGTGGTGTGTGTGGTGTGTGTGTGTGTGTGTGTGGTTGTGTGTGGTGTGGTAGGTGTTTTGTGGGGTGTGGGTGGTGTGTGGTGTGTGTTGTGGTGTGTGTAGGGGTGGGAGGTGTGTGTGTGTGGTGTGTGTGGTGGTGTTGTGTGTGTGTGTGTGTGTGTGTGTGTGTAGGTGTGTTTGGGGGTGTTAGGTTTGTGGGGTGTGTGTGTGTTTTGTGTGTTTTGTGTGTTTTTTTTGGGTTGTGTGGGTTTTTGGGGTTTTTTGGGTTGGTTTTGTGTTGGTTTTTTGTGTTATATTTTGGTGTGTGTTTTTATTTGTTGGGTTTTTGGGTTTTTGGGGTTTTGTTTTGAGTTTTTTTTTTTGGGGTTTTTGTTTAGGTTTTTGGGGTTTTTTTAAAATTTTTGGGGGGTTCCCTTTTTGGGTTTTGGGGGTTTTAATTTCTCCTTTGACCGACGGGTTTAAAATCTAACTCTTTTTGTTAAAGTGTCAATTCCTTTGAAGTTTTTTTACTGGGACCCGGGGGCTTTTGTTGTTGTAAAAATTTCCCCTTAAACCTTTTTTGAGGGCCCCCCTTTTGGGGTATTTTCCAGTTTTTTTTTTTCTCGCCCCTTTAAATTTAAATTCCCCCCCCCCGGGGGGGGGGGGGGGGGGGGGTTTTTTTTTCCCGCTTAAAAAATTGTTTGGTTTTTTATGGTTTTTTCCCGGGGCCCCCCACTACGTCACTTTCTAGGCTATTCCACGGCCTGACTACTCTATGACGAAGAAAAACTTCCTTAATCCCCTTTTTTCTCTGGTCTTAACTTTCCCAATTGTGACCCCTTTGTGTCTGTGTCCCCTCTTGGAACATCCCGTCTTTGTCCACCTTGTTTATTCTGCGCAGTTTTTTTATATGCGTTATATATCTCCCCCTGACCCCCTGCCCCCCCGTTTGTCAGGGCCCATTTCCTCAACCTTTTTTCGTAGGAAATCCCCCTAGCTCTGGGATAGCTTGTTGCAAACCTTTGCACTTTACTAATTTTGACGTGCTTGATAGGGTGGATTCCAAATAGTGCTCATACTCCAGTATGGGCCTGACGTAAAAGGTATACAAGTCTTGAACGAATCCTTACTGAGGGATCGGAACGTATCCCTGGTTTTGCCCCGCGCCCCTAGCTGCAGCAGTTATCGATTGATGTGCGCCCCAGGGAAATGTGCTCGGTGTTATACTCACCCCCGATATTTTTCCTTGGGGGGAGGGGTTTCAGTCTTTGGCCTCTAACTTATTTTTGGTCGCGGTCTTTATGCCCCCTTCCCCCAAATTTTCATGACTTTGCATTTGGGAGGGTTAAACTCAAGGACAGTTGTGGACCCGGCTTGTAGTCTTCCAGTCTCTTTGTAGTCCTGCCTGATCCTATCCGATTTTATTCTTTCATTAACTCCACATCATCTGCAAAAAAAGGACACTTCTGAGTCTATCCCTTCCGTTATGTCGTTCACATATACCAAGAACAGCCCGGTTAGGACTGACCCCTGTGGAACCCGGGGGGGGGGTTTTTTTTTTTTGTGTGTGTGTGTGTGGTTTTAAGTGTAGTGCTTGTAATTTCATATTCATAATCTAGAGCGAAGTGGCCCATTGGTCTAGTCTTCAGAAACTAGATCAGATGTAAAATTAAAAACCCCAATGGTTTTACCCTAATTCCTGTTTTAATGCTTTCCACTATCGTTCCCCTTATTATCTAATATCCTTCCCCTTTTTTCTCAGTTTAAAACTTTGTCGTCATTGATCTTTTCTGCAAGAATTAAAAACGTTCTTTTCTTTTCCTTCCAAACCGGTTTGGGAAGTTTTTTTGGTTATCATGTCTCCTTTTTTCCGGGACAGTCCACGTGGATGTTCCTGTCTGGTCCCAAAGCCCTTTTTTTTCATATCTCGTACCAATTTTTTTTTCCTCTTTGGAAATAAATGGGATAAAATCCGAAAAATGGGAAATATTAAAAAATGACGTATAATGTGATCCTTTGTTTCAAAGTTTCACCCACACATGGACTTCATCAATTTTGTGCTTGATAAATTGCCCACTGTGTCGGCGAAACGTTGTCAATAAAGGATCATGTTATATGCTTATGGTTTTATATTTCCACTTCCTCTGTAAATTATTCCATTATCCTTCATTTGCTGTTTTATACCTGTTGTTTTTATTTTGGGGTTTACATCATACCTGGTTTGTTTTATTTGGGTTATTCCTTTACCTGGTTGTTTTTATATTTCGGTTTACACATACCTGTTGTTTTTGTGTTTCTCATACTTTGTTTATTTGGGTTTACATCATACCTTCCACGGAATTTCTCTTACTGTTTTAATGAATTAAAAATTACATTTCTTATAATCTTATCGTCTCTGTCATATTCCACTGCATATGTTATTTCAATAGAACTTGATCACTTTTTCTAAGTAGGTTTAAGTAATGTTGAAATTTCCTCATTGTTAAAGTAACTTTTAAATCTAATAATGGAGTGTTGCATTCTCGCTTTAAATTGTTTATTTTACATTCATTTTTTATGCTGAAAACATAAAAAATGTCTTCATATTTAATTGCAATTTTTAGCCTTATTGGACGTAAGTTAAACTCTCAGGTACAATAACTTTTCCTTATTTTTCAGTCACATTTCATAAATGTTCCCTAAATTTATCTATGTAATCAATCAATTATGAAATCGAATGCTTCTCTTTCTCAAGTATTAATAAATTGTGTTACAATTAATATACTATTAATTAGGTTTTCTCATCTTTATTTTGGGGTTTATCCATAAAAATTTCCAATTTTTTTTTAGTAATCTGGATTTCGCTTTCCCGTAACTTATAGAGTCTTTTTACTAATATTTACACTATGTATTTCCCTTCCCTATTCTGTCTCTTCTGCACACCGAGTAAATTTTTCTGTGAATTACAAACATATCTGAAATACTACGCTCTTCAGTTTGGTTTCAGTTAGACAACTAAAATCATTTTCTTTTCGTTCATATTATCCTCAAGTTCTTTTATTTTTATACTATTTTTCCAGCTATATTAGTGTTGGCCCCCCTTTTTCCTATTTGCTACGATATTATTTTTCATGTATCCTGTGTTTTTTTTCGAAAAAACCGTGTTATGAGCCTTTGTACCGTCCTTTTACCTCTAAATAAATTTTCCATTTTTTCCCCTCACTTCTATCCTCATCACAGCTTCCTGACAATTTTTTTTTTTTAAATCTTTAATTACACTTTACTCTCCTTTGAAAGATTTTGCTTAATTTGTATAACCTGTAAACTCTCTCAATTGCGATATTTTCAGTGGTCCTATTCTTGTCTTTAATTCCTTCTCAATATACCCATATTTTTACACCAATTCCAGATCTATCCCTTTCTCTTCCTCACGTCTCAGCTTTAATGTTTTCCGTATTTTTTTGTAATAATCAAAATTTCGATCTCATTCTATTAAGCCTGCATTTTCCATTAAGTTTGCATAATCTCTTCCTGGGCTAAATGAATATGTTCACTTAACTGTGTAGTCATTCTGTCCAGCTAAATCCATTAGTTTTCTTTTCTACAGGTGTACAAGCATAGTGCAGTCTGAAATCGTGTACCTCTACCATTTGGTCTACAAACGCACCACTCTAATGTTTAAATCGAATCCGAAAATGTTCCATCAATAATTTCATTCAGTTTGTTAGGACACCACTCATTAAAAACCTCTACTTTCTTGCAGTACACTAGACACAGTGTTTTTTTACCCCCTGGTAAATGGTGAGTAACGCCTATCTTCCTTGGATCATGAGTGATGGGTGAGTGAAGTGAGTGGTTGGTGCGTGAGGTGCTGGTTGGGGGCTTGGTTGGCTTCTCCTCTTGCTTTCCACTGATCAATACTAGTCGTATAACCGAAGGTCCATCTCCAGGTGATACTGACCCAGTCCGCTCCTCCGCACCAACACACACACGGTGTGTAAATTACCTTAACACCGTTATGCTAGTTACATACCATTATCTAAATTAAATATTAAATTAACTATTTTACTCAAAGTAAATAAACAATGTGCATATATATGTTTATTTTTTAATTTACTGTAAACTTATCTAAAATAAGTATATTTAGCTGGATTATGCCCTAAATTAAACTGAGCTTGTTATAAATGAGTTAAGTAAGTTTTCTAAAGATACTTTTGGTACAAAATTATTAAATTTTTACGTTAACATAAATGAAAATAATATATCTTTAAATTTATAAAGATAAAATTTTAGAAAGGACTAAAATTTAAAATGACTTCATGCTAATTACCGATTTTACTTATCCGGCACACACACATACCACACCCACACACACACACACACACTCACAACACCACACACACACACACACACACACACACACACACACACACACACATACACACACACACACAGACACACACATACACACACACACACACACACAACACACACACTCATCCACTATACTGGACAATTACCCTGAGGGATGAAGATGGCAATTGTAGTCCCAATTTTAAAAAAAAGAGACAGACATGGGCATAAACTACAGACCTGTGTCCCATTAGCGATATAATATGAAAATCATGGAGAAGATCAATCAGGAGGAGAGTGGTGAAGCACTTCGATTGAAACAAACGTATAAAACGACAACCCAGAACGTTTCAGGAAGGATATCCCTTGTGTCACAAACCTACGGAGTCTAATGACAAGGTGACAGAAGTAAGAACAAGAGAGAGAGGGGTGGATAGACTGCTTTTTTCTTGACTGCAAGCAGACCTTCGACACAGTTTCCTCACAAGAGGTACTGCAATAGCTAGAGGATCCAGGCACACATAACAGGAAAAAGGCACTGCAAGGACAGAAAATATCCTCTAAAGGAAAAACAAAAAACGATTCATGGTAGTGGAGATGTCAGAGGGGGGCCGACTGTGACAAGGGGGGGTTCCACAGGGTCAGCCCTTGGACCTGTGCTTTTTGAAATTGTGAATGACAAAACGGAAGGGGTAGACTCAAAAGTGTTTTGTTCGCAGTTGATGTGAAATTAATGAGGAAATCAAATCGGTCGGGATCAGGCAGGACACAAAAGACGGGACAGGTTTAAAACCCTGCCCGCAACTGTCTACTTAAATTTTAACCCTGCAAAATGCAAAATCTAGGGGGCCAAAGATGAAAACTCAGAAAAAAGATCTTGGGGTGAGTATAAGGATAGCTTTCCCGATACCCAGAATGAATCGTTAAAAGACTCTGTATCCCATTACGTCGGCCCATATTGGGGTATGCAGCCCCAGTTTGGAACCCCACATTGGTCAAGACGTCAAGAAATTAGAGAAGTCAAAGGTTTGCGACAAACAGTCTAAGCTAGGTGATTGTCCTCAAACGTTAAGGGAAATTGGCCTGATGACCCTGGAGGACAGGGGGTCAGGGAAGGGAAAAATAACGACAAATAAAAAAACGCGCGGAATGATAAAATGACAAAAAAAGGATGTTCCCGAGATGGGACACAGAAACAAGGGGGCACAATTGGAAGCTGAAACTCGATGAGTCAAGGGAAGTTAAAAAGATTTTTTCGAATAGAGTTGTCGGCAGTGGGAAAAGCCCAAAAGGATGTAGTGGGGGGCGGGAAAACCCTACGATTTTTTAAAACGCGTTTGTAAAGCTCATGGGGGTAGGGGGAGAGGGACCAGTAGCAGTGAAGGGGCGGGGCCCGGAGTATGAACCCAAACCCCCGCAAACACAAATAGGGGGTAAAAATAGGCGAGTACCACAACACACGCAAAACACCAATATGCACAAAAAATGACAGTGAATTGTGAGGAACCAACAAGAGTTCAAAAAAGTGTTTCACAGAGGAACAAAGGGTCCAGAAAGACGAAGAGGTGGGGCCACCACCAAGTGTTTTGGGCACGTACACAAACCGAGGAAAAAAGTGAAGAGGTTCTGAAATGAAATAGAACCTAAAAAATGGGGCCCCGGGTAACATCTTTTCCCTGGGGCCCCTAGAGAGGGGCAAGGGGGCTTTGTGTGCCCTAACAACAAAATTTTAATTTAAAATTTCAAACAGGGGATTTCCTGAGGCTGGAAGACAGCAAATTAGTCCCAATTAAAAAAAGGGGGAAAGACATGAAGCACTAAATACAGACCAGTTTTCACTGAAAAAAGTATGTATCAAAATCATGGGGAAAATTATCAGGGAAAAGGGGTTGAACAATAGAAAGGAATTTCTCATCAACAGAAGCCAACATGGTTTCAGGGAGGAAATCCTGTGTCACAAACCCCTGGGTTCTAAGACAGGTGCGCAGTAAGACAAAAAAGAGGGGGTGTGGATTGCATTTTCTTGGACTGCAAGAAGGCTTTTGACACAGTTCCACACAAGAGATTAGTGCAAAAACTAGAGGACCAAGCAGGGATAACAGGGAAGGCACTACAATGGATCAGGGAATATTTGTCAGGAAGACAGCAGCGAGTCATGGTACGTGGCGAGGTGTCAGAGTGGGCATTTGTGACCAGCGGGGTCCCACAGGGGTCAGTCCTAGGACCAGTGCTGTTTCTGGTATTTGTGAACGACATGACGGAAGGAATAGACTCCGAAGTGTCCCTGTTTGCAGATGACGAAGTTCCTGAGAAGAATTCTTTCGATCGAAGACCAGGCAGAAATACAAAGGGATCTGGACAGGCTGCAGACCTGGTCCAGCAATTGGTTCCTGGAGTTCAACCCTACCAAGTTGTTAAATTAGACACATGTGCAACTATTGGGTATATTTATTGAAGAAACGTTTCGCCACACAGTAGCTTCATCAGTCCATACAAAAGATAAACTTGAAGAACAGGAGGAAAATGAGGTAATCAGACCCTCAGCCTTGAATCGATGTGGTCAGTACATCAATCTTGAATAGAATACGGCATAGGAGCAGAGAAGCAGCTTATAAACCGTATGGCAGGAGAGGTGCAGCAGTCGTAGGTGGTGTCACATTTGTCCATTGTGGAAGTAGGTCGTGCCCAAGGGTTAGGCAAGCGAAGAATTCCCAAATATTAAGATCCCAAGAAGTTACAGTGTCTGACAGGATTGTAGATGAATGGTTCAAAGAAACGACATGTTGTTAAATTAGACAAATGTGCAACTCTTGGGTACCTTTATTGAGGAAACGTTTCGCCACACAGTGGCTTCATCAGTCCATACAAAGGATAAACTTGAAGAACAGGAGGAGAATGAGGTAATCAGTCCCTCAGCCTTGAGTCGATGTGGTCAATCCATCAATCTTGAATAGAATACGGCATAGGAACGGAGAAGCAGCTTATAAACCGTATGGCAGGAGAAGTAGATGAATGGTTCTTTGAACCAATCATCTACAATCCTGTCAGACACTTTGTCAGAGCTAAGAGGTGCGTCCTACGAGGAGAAGTTAAGATAAATCAATCTGACGACACTGGAGGACAGGAGAGATAGGGGGGGATGATAACTACATACAAAATACTGAGAGGAATTGACAAGGTGGACAATGACAGGATGTTCCAGAGATGGGACACAGCAACAAGGAGACACAGTTGGAAGTTGAAGACACAGATGAATCACAGGGATGTTAGGAAGTATTTCTTCAGCCACAGAGTAGTCAGGAAGTGGAATAGTTTGGGAAGCGGCAGGATCCACACATAGCTTTAAGCAGAGGTATGATAAAGCTCATGGCTTAGGGAGAGTGACCTAGTAGCGACCAGCGAAAAGGCGGGGCCTGGAGCATGGACTTGACGACCGCAACCTCAACTAGGTGAGTACACACATGTGTGTATATATATTATATATATATATATATTATATATATTTATATATTATATATATATATATATATATATATATATATATATATATATATATTGGAAGAGAGCATGCATAGTTCCTTTGTATAAAGGCAAAGGGGATAAAAAGAGAGTGCAAAAATTATAGGGGGATAAGTCTGTTGAGTATACCTGGTAAAGTGTATGGTAGAGTTTATTATGAAAGAATTAAGAGTAAGACGGAGGAATAGGATAGCAGATGAACAAGGAGCTTTAGGAAAGGTAGGGGGTGTGTGGACCAGGTGTTTACAGTGAAACATATAAGTGAACAGTATTTAGATAAGGCTAAAGAGGTCTTTGTGGCATTTATGGATTTGGAAAAGGCGTATGACAGGGTGGATAGGGGGGCAATGTGGCAGATGTTGCAGGTGTATGGTGTAGGAGGTAGGTTACTGAAAGCAGTGAAGAGTTTTTACGAGGATAGTGAGGCTCAAGTTAGAGTATGTAGGAAAAAGGAAAATTATTTCCCAGTAAAAGTAGGCCTTAGACAAGGATGTGTGATGTCACCGTGGTTGTTTAATATATTTATTGATGGGGTTGTATGAGAAGTAAATGCGAGGGTCTTGGCAAGAGGCGTGGAGTTAAAAGATAAAGAATCACACACAAAGTGGGAGTTGTCACAGCTGCTCTTTGCTGATGACTGTGCTCTTGGGAGATTCTGAAGAGAAGTTGCAGAGATTGGTGGATGAATTTGGTAGGGTGTGCAAAAGAAGAAAATTGAAGGTGAATACAGGAAAGAGTAAGGGTATGAGGATAACAAAAAGATTAGGTGATGAAAGATTGGATATCAGATTGGAGGGAGAGAGTATGGAGGAGGTGAATGTATTCAGATATTTGGGAGTGGACGTGTCAGCGGATGGGTCTATGAAAGATGAAGTGAATCAAAGAATTGATGAGTGGAAAAGGGTGAGTGGTGCCCTTAGGAGTCTGTGGAGACAAAGAACTTTGTCCTTGGAGGCAAAGAGGGGAATGTATGAGAGTATAGTTTTACCAACGCTCTTATATGGGTGTGAAGCATGGGTGATGAATGTTGCAGCGAGGAGAAGGTTGGAGGCAGTGGAGATGTCATGTCTGAGGGCAATGTGTGGTGTGAATATAAAGCAGAGAATTCGTAGTTTGGAAGTTAGGAGGAGATGCAGGATTACCAAAACTGTTGTTCAGAGGGCTGAGGAAGGGTTGTTGAGGTGGTTCGGACATGTAGAGAGAATGGAGCGAAAGAGAATGACTTCAAGAGTGTATCAGTCTGTAGTGGAAGGAAGGCGGGGTAGGGGTCGGCCTAGGAAAGGTTGGAGGGAGGGGGTAAAGGAGGTTTTTGTGCGAGGGGCTTGGACTTCCAGCAGGCATGCGTGAGCGTGTTTGATTGGAGTGAATGGAGACAAATGGTTTTTAATACTTGACGTGCTGTTGGAGTGTGAGCAAAGTAACATTTATGAAGGGGTTCAGGGAAACCGGCAGGCCGGACTTGAGTCCTGGAGATGGGAAGTACAGTGCCTGCACTCTGAAGGAGGGGTGTTAATGTTGCAGTTTAAAAACTGTAGAGTAAAGCACCCTTCTGGCAAGACAGTGATGGAGTGAATGATGGTGAAAGTTATATTATATATATAATATATATATATATATTAATATATTATATATATATATATATATATATATATATATATATATATAGAAGCAGTATATTATATTATTGTACCCATGGAACTAGTGGTATTGATCAATAACAACACTGCACTAGCCAAGGAGTCGAACCCATGCTATTTTGACCCGCATCATTATGAGAGGTAACACATGACGCTTTAGACCACTAGACCCCACAAGGGGGGCCATTTAACATAGGTTTGACTCCTTGGCAAGTGCAGTGTTGTTTTATATACATATATATATATGGTAGTAGGTTGGTAGACAGCAACCACCCAGGGAAGTACTACCGTCCTGCCAGATGACTGTGAAACAGAAACCTGTAACTGTTTTACATGATGGTAGGATTGCTGGTCTCTTTTTCTGTCTCATAAACACACTAGATAACAGGGATATCTTGCTACTCCTACTTACACTTTGGTCACACTTCACAGACACGCACATACATATATATATACATACATCTAGGTTTTTCTCCTTTTTCTACATAGCTCTTGTTCTTCTTTATTTCTTCTATTGTCCATGGGGAAGTGGAAAAGAATCTTTCCTCCGTAAGCCATGCGTGTCGTATGAGGCAACTAAAATGCCGGGAGCAATGGGCTAGTAACCCCTTCTCCTGTAGATATTTACTAAAAAAGAGAAGAAGAAAAACTTTATAAAACTGGGATGCTGAATGTGCGTAGATGTAGTGCAGATGACAAGAAACAGATGATTGCTGATGTTATGAATGAAAAGAAGTTGGATGTCCTGGCCCTAAGCGAAACAAAGCTGAAGGGGGTAGGGGAGTTACGGTGGGGGGAAATAAATGGGATTAAATCTGGAGTATCTGAGAGAGTTAGAGCTAAGGAAGGGGTAGCAATAATGTTGAAGGATCAGTTATGGAAGGAGAAGAGAGAATATGAATGTGTAAATTCAAGGATTATGTGGATTAAAATGAAGGTTGGATGCGAAAAGTGGGTCATAATAGGAGTGTATGCACCTGGAGAAGAGAGGAGTGTAGAGGAGAGAGAGAGATTTTGGGAGATGTTAAGTGAATGTATAGGAACCTTTGAACAAAGTGAGAGAGTAATTGTGGTAGGGGACCTGAATGCTAAAGTAGGAGAAACTTTTAAAGAGTGTGTGGTAGGTAAGATTGGGGTGCCAGGTGTAAATGATAATGGGAGCCCTTTGATTGAACTTTGTATAGAAAAGGGTTTAGTTATAGGTAATACGTATTTTAAGAAAAAAAAAAATAAATAAGTACACAAGATATGATGTAGGGCAAAATGACAGTAGTTTGTTGGATTATGTATTGGTAGATAAAAAACTTTGTAGATGAATGGTTCAGAGAACCGACATGTTGATAAATTAGACACATGTGCAACTCTTGGGTATCTTTATTGAGGAAACGTTTCGCCACACAGTGGCTTCATCAGTCCATGCAAAGGAGAATCTTGAAGAACAGGAGGAGAATGGGGTAATCAGTCCCTCAACCTTGAGTCGATGTGGTCAGTCCATCAATCTTGAATAGAATACGGCACACGTGCTGAGAAGGAGCTTATAAACCGTTGGCAGGAGAGGTGAAGCAGTCATAGGTCGTGTAACATTTGTTCAATGTTGAAGTAGGTCGTGCCCAAGAATTAGGCAAGCGAAGAATTCCCAAGTATTAAGATCCTAAGAAGTTGCAGTGTCTGACAGGTTTGTAGATGAATGGTTCAGAGAACCGACATGTTGATAAATTAGACACATGTGCAACTCTTGGGTATCTATATTGAGGAAACGTTTCGCCACACAGTGGCTTCATCAGTCCATGCAAAGGAGAATCTTGAAGAACAGGAGGAGAATGAGGTAATCAGTCCCTCAACCTTGAGTCGATGTGGTCAGTTTGTAGATGAACCATTCATCTACAAACCTGTCAGACACTGCAACTTCTTAGGATCTTAATACTTGGGAATTCTTCGCTTGCCTAATTCTTGGGCACGACCTACTTCAACATTGAACAAATGTTACACGACCTATGACTGCTGCACCTCTCCTGGCAACGGTTTATAAGCTCCTTCTCAGCACGTATGCCGTATTCTATTCAAGATTGATGGACTGACCACATCGACTCAAGGTTGAGGGACTGATTACCTCATTCTCCTCCTGTTCTTCAAGATTCTCCTTTGCATGGACTGATGAAGCCACTGTGTGGCGAAACGTTTCCTCAATATAGATACCCAAGAGTTGCACATGTGTCTAATTTATCAGATAAAAAACTGTTGAGTAGACTTCAGGATGTCCATGCTTATAGAGCGGACACAGAAAAAGGTAGATGGGATACAAGGAGAATAGAAGCATGAGGTAAGAGAGAGGTGAAGGTTTATAAACTAAAAGATGAGGCAGCTAGGGTAAGATATAAACAACTATTGGAGGATAGATGGGCTAATGAGAGCATAGGCAATGGGGTTGAAGAGGTATGGGGTAGGTTGAAAAATGTAGTTTTAGAGTGTTCAGCAGAAGTTTGTGGTTGCAGGAAAGTGGGTGCGGGAGGGAAGAGGTGCATTGGTGGAATGATGATGTTAAGGGAGTAGTAAGGGAGAAAAAGTTAGCATATGAGAAGTTTTTACAAAGTAGAAGTGATGAATGGAAGAAAGAGTATATGGAGAAAAAGAGAGAGGTTAAGAGAGTGGTGAAGCATTGTAAAAAGAGAGCAAAAGAGAGAGTGGGTGAGATGTTGTCAACAAATTTTGTTGAAAATAAGAAAAAGTTTTGGAGTGAGATTAACAAGTTAAGAAAGCCTAGAGAACAAATGGATTTGTCAGTTAAAAATAGGAGAGATGTTAAATGGAGAGTTAGAGGTATTGGGAAGATGGAGGGAATATTTTAAGGAATTGTTAAATGTTGATGAAGATAGGGAAGCTGTGATTTCGTGTATAGGGCAAGGAGGAATAACATCTTGTAGGAGTGAGGAAGAGCCAGTTGTGAGTGTGGGGGAAGTTCATGAGGCAGTAGGTAGAATGAAAGGGGGTAAGGCAGCGGGGAATGATGGGATTAAGATAGAAATGTTAAAAGCAGGTGGGGATATAGTTTTGGAGTGGTTGGTGCTATTATTTAATAAATGTTTGAAGAGGGTAAGGTACTTAGGGATTGGCAGAGAGTATGCATAGTTCCTTTGTATAAAGGCAAAGGGGACAAAAGAGAGTGCAAAAAATATTGGGGAATAAGTCTGTTGAGTATATCTGGTAAAGTGTATGGTAGAGTTATTATTGAAAGAATTAAGAGTAGATGAACAAGGAGGCTTTAGGAAAGGTAGGGAGTGTGTAGACCAAGTGTTTACAGTGAGACATATAAGTGAACAGTATTTAGATAAGGCTAATGGGTTTTTTTGTGGCATTTGTGGATTTGGAAAAGGCGTATGACAGGGTAGATAGGGGGGCAATGTTGGAGGTGTATGGTATAGGAGGTAGGTTACTGAAAGCAGTGAAGAGTTTTTACGAGGATAGTGAGGCTCAAGTTAGAGTATGTAGGAAAGAGGGAGATTATTTCCCAGTAAAAGTAGGCCTTAGACAGGGATGTGTGATGTCACCGTGGTTGTTCAATATATTTATAGATGGGGTTGTAAGAGAAGTAAATGCGAGGGTCTTGGCAAGAGGCGTGGAGTTAAAAGATAAAGAATCACACATAAAGTGGGAGTTGTCACAGCTGCTCTTTGCTGATGACACTGTGCTCTTGGGAGATTCTGAAGAGAAGTTGAAGAGGCTGGTGGATGAATTTGGTAGGGTGTGTAAAAGAAGAAAACTAAAAGTGAATACAGGAAAGAGTAAGGTTATGAGGATAACAAAAAGATTAGGTGATGAAAGATTTGATATCAGACTGGAGGGAGAGAGCATGGAGGAGGTGAATGTATTCCGATATTTGGGAGTGGACGTGTCAGCGGATGGGTCTATGAAAGATGAGGTGAATTATAGAATTGATGAGGGGAAAAGGGTTAGCGGTGCACTTAGGAGTCTGTGGAGATAAAGAACTTTGTCCTTGGAAGCAAAGAGGGGAATGTATGAGAGTATAGTTTTACCAATGCTCATAATTATATGGGTGTGGAAACTTGGGTAATGAATGTTGCAGCCGAGGAGTAGGTGGAGGCAGTGTAGATGTCATGTCTGAGGGCCATGTTTGGTGTGAATATAATGCAGAGAATTCGTTAGTTAGGGAAGTTAGGAGAGATGCGGGATATTGGGCAAAACTGTTGTCCAGTGGACTGAGGAAGGGTTGTTGAGGTGGGTCCAACATGTAGAGTGAATGGAACAGACAAGAATGACTTCAGAGTGTATCATTCTGAAGTGGATGGAGGGGGGTAGGGATCGGCTTAGAAAAGTTGGAGGGAGGGGTTAAAGGAAGTTTTGTGTGCTCAAGGGGCTTGGATTACAGGCAAGCATGCGTGAGCCGTGTTTGAGTAGTGAATGGAGAAGTTGGTTGTTACTTACTTGACGTGCATGTTGGACTGTGTGAGACAAGTAACAATTTATGAAGGGATTCAGGGAAACGCAGGGCGGACTTGTGTCCTGGAGATGGAAAGTACCAGTGCCTGCACTCTGAAGGAGGCGTGTTAATGTTGCAATTTTATAAACTGTAGTGTAAAGCACCCCTCTGGCAAGACAGTGATGGAGTGAATGATGGTGAAAGTTTTCTTTTTCGGGCCACCCTGCCTTGGTGGGAATCGGCAGTTGTTATTAAATATATATAATATATATATATATATATATATAATTATATATTATTTATATATTTATATATATATATTATTATATATATATGATATTTATATGCCGTGCCGAATAGGCAGAACTTGCCATATTTGCTTAATAGCAACGCTCATCTTGCCATTTTAGGACAAGTGAAAATTGTGTATGCATAATTTCGCCTAAATTATTCAGAAAACTATCGAAAAAATTATGTTTGATTGGGTTTGTTTTGTACTAAATTATTGTATACGTATTTAAAATTATTTAGTTTTGGGTTAGGCTAAAATAATTGCTCTTATCTTAAAAATCTTTATTTATCTTTTTATATAAGTTAGGTTAGTTTTTAAGATTCTTTTGTGCAAAATTAAAAAATTTTTTGCTTTAACATTAATGAAGAAAATATATTTGAAATGTTTCAGAGCCGAAAATTTCAGAAAGGGACTTGTATTATAAATGAGTTTCTTGCTAATTGACCAGTTTTACATATTGGCACGACATATATATATATATATATATATAATATATATATATATATATATAATATATATAGTATATATTATATATATATTTATATATTTATATTATATATTATATATATTAACAGGAATTTTTATGGTATCAGTATCGGTAAGTCACAGCAAACATTTTTAAAATATTAATGTTCATCTTACTAAAAATATAAAAAAACATATAACTTCTACTCACGGACAGAGTGTAGGTCTCTCTCTCTCTCTCTCTCTCTCTCTCTCTCTCTCTCTCTCTCTCACACACACACACATACCACACACCACAGTAAGCCCCTTTGGGAACTCTGCCCCCAAGCCCCAACGCAACCCCCCCGGTGGCCCCGCAGAGCTCCCGATCTCCCAACCCATTCTTATCCCAGGATCACAGTATTAGCAAAATTGAAGGTTTGTTACCCGAACGCAGGATGGAATGACGAATAAATATGTCGACTGGTGTGAAAGAATCAATGAGAAGTCCAAGATATAGCAGACAAATAACAGACGCAGTCTTCCCACCAGGATATCAGATTTGAGGAAAGTTAGAAGTAGCAGAGGGGTTGCACTGCTCGTTAAAAAAAACGATGGAGAATTTGAGGAAAGGCAGGCATGAACGAGTTTGGGAGGAAGGGACCACGTGTAGGTACAATTCAATCTGGGGGAAACATAAGGTAGTCATTGCAGGTGATGTAAATCCACCTACCAAAATGCAGGAGGCAAGAGAGAAATACGAAGAGAGCAACAGAGCAATGATAGGCAACCTAGCCGATGCGGTGACAAGAAGAGCTCACTCGAGCTGGCAAAGTTACTGGTTATTGGGCGATTTCAACCACGGGAAGATCAAATGGGAAAACTGGAGCAACTCCGGGGTCCCAAAACAGGATACCTGGGATGATGGATGTGGTACTGGGAAAACCTAAGCATCAACATGTAAGGACACTATCAGAGAGAGAGGAGAGGGATGAACCAAGCTAGCTGGACCTTGTGTTCACCCTGAGCAGTTCAGACACTTGAGGACTTCACATATGAGAGTGCCCCTTTGAGCTAGTGATCACATAGTTCTGTGTTTTGAATAATAGTAGAGTTACAAGTAGAGAGGGTAACAGGAGTTGGATGGGGAAAAAGCCAAACTAATAAAAGGGGGACGACCACAAGGTATGAGGAACTCATGCAGAGGTTTAAGTGGTACGGAGAATTGGCAGGAAAGTCAGTAAATGAAATGATGGAATACATAACAACAATATGCAGGGGAGGCAGAGGAAAGGTTTGTTCTCAAGGGCATTAGAAATAATGGAAGACCAAGGGATTCTTTGGTTACCCGAAAGTGTAGGGAGGCACAACTAAGTTTGCACCAGAGAATGAAAATGTCAGGTGGCAAAGGACCCAGGAAAATAGAGAGACCAGGTCGAAGAGCCAGGAAAGAAAGTTAGCACAGATAAGAGGAAGGCCAGCGACAGTATGAAATTGACATAGTATCGGAAAAGTCAAGTCTGATCCGAAACTGCTGTATAGACACATTAGGAGGGACGAAAACAGTCAAATACCTGGTGAGTCAGGCTGAGGAAAGAAGGTTTGGGAACTCACAGAAGCGATCAAGAGGTATGTGAGGAGACTCAAAAGATATTACGGTTGTATTTACAATGGAGACAGGAAGGCCTTCTGGGTAGGACAGAACAGAGGGGGGATGCAACATGGAATATACCCAACAAGTGTTGGGGTGGCATACACACAACTGAGGAGGTGGCGAAACAGTTGCTAAGGAACCTTGATACCTCCCAAAGGCAATGGGACCAGACTCTCCCAAGGGTCCTTAGAGAGGTCTCCAGGAAATGCTGTGTGTGCCACTATCACAATCTTCAACCACATCCCTTGTAAAGAGGGCAACTACCTGAGGTATGGAAGACGGGAAATGTAGTACCCATTTTTAAAAAAGGGGAGATAGAAAAGGGCACTAACATAGCCAGGCCTGAGTGCTTGTTGTAAAGTCGGGAGAAGATTTCAGAAGGAGGTTGGGGGCCCCTGGAACGGAAAAAGGGTTTAAAAACGCCAACCACAGGTTTTATGGAAGGCAAATCCTGCATCAAAAACCTACTGGGTTTTATGAAAAAGAACCGAAGAAAGACACGAGAGGGGGGGTGGGTTGATTGCATTTTTGGACTGCAAAAAGGCCCCGATGCATTTTTCCCAGGAGATTGGTGCAGAAGCTAGAGGATCAGGAAATTAAAGGGGGCATGAATGGATCAGAGAATACCTGAAGGGAGGAAACAACGAGTCATGGTCGTGATGGGTTTACAGTGGGCACCTGTGACGAGCGGGGTCCCACGGGGGCGATCCCAGGCCGTGCTTTTTCGGTTTATGTAAAGACATGATGGGGGGGTTAGACTCAGAAGTGTCCTGTTCGCAGATGTAGAAGTTAATGAGGAGAATTAATAAACTAGGATCAGGTAGGATTCAAAGAGCCGACAGGGTAGAACCTGGGGAGAGCAACTAGCTTTTCCGAATTTTACGGCCCAAAAAGCAAGGGGCGTGAAAACGGGGAAAAGGGAAAGAAGACTGTGAAAGAGGTTTGGTAGGTGGCCAAAGACTGCAAGTCTCTCAAAAGGGGGATGAGTATAACACCGGATGTCTCCGGAAAAAACACTCAACCCGATTTAACTGCTGCAAACTATGGGTGCCTGGCAAAACCGAGAATAGCGTTCGATCCTTAGTAAGGAACCCTTCAAGACCTGCACACTTTGTACGTCAGGCCCCTATGGGTATGCAGAACCCGTTGGAAACCACATTGTCAAGACATCAAGAAATTAGAGAAAATGAAAAGGGTTTTTGAGAAGGGTAGTTCCCGAGTAAAAGGGTTTTTCCCATAAAGAAAATTAAAAAGGAAAAAAGGGCGTGACGAAAGGAGGCAGGAGGGTTTGAGGGACTTGAAAAACATCAAATATTTTTCATGGGGAAAAACCAAAAGGGGACGAAGGGTGTTCAGGAGGGGACAAGAAACAAGGGGACAATCGGAGTTGAGACCCGATGTCTAGGGATGTTTTGGGAAACATTTTTCGTCAAAGAAAGTCAGGAAGTGGAAGAGCCTAGAAAGTGAGGTGAGGCAGGAACCTAAAAGCTTTTAAAATGAGGTAGATAAAAACTAT
>NC_069408.1:78340421-78364082 GCF_026875155.1 Cherax quadricarinatus
TTATAACCAAAAGGGACGTTGTAAAAAACCTCTTCGCACTTAGTGTTATTTTTTAACAAGTTTCATTTAATTATGTAGATATACCCTCGTTTTTTCAAAATATGACCATGAAAAAAGGGTACCCCTCAAAATTTTAATTCCTATAAATATTAGAGTAAATTTCCCTAGTTTATGTTCACGTTACCTTATAGTTACTTTTCCTAAACAAATGAAATTTCTTTTATTAAAGCTGTTGTTATTAAAAATCCCATTATACATCCCTCACTGTCATTTTCACAAGGCTCTTTTTAACTCTCTTACTATACCTTCCACGTCAGCGACTAAAAAAAAATAATAACTGCCTAAAAACCTGCATGGCGTCATGACAGGAGAGAGACACTTGACTGACATGAGAGTGCCACAGTATACAAGTGCAAGAAGATAAAACTCCTTTGGTAGAAAAAACGCACGTGAGTGGACGCATCTGCCTCATCTCTCTCCTGTCGACTTCGACAGATATTCTATAAACTTTTTTGCTGGATGAAGTCTCATTACCTTTGATGTTTCCCAGATAGTTTAGGAAAAAGAACTTGTATGTTTTTCTCCCACTCCATATATATTTGTGTGTTTACTTTTGTGTTCATAGAATTATGCCTGCTGGCAAAATTCGATAAACACAATTCGATCTACTCTTTCTGCATCCAAAACTGAAGATTTCTTGGAAAGACTCCACGCACCAACATCATTTATATTATTTTTTTTTCTTTCAACAAGTCGGCCGTCTCGCACCGAGGCAGGGTGACCCAAAAAGAAAGAAAATCCCCAAAAAGAAAATACTTTCATCATCATTCAACACTTTCACCACACTCACACATAATCACTGTTTTTGCAGAGGTGCTCAGAACACAACAGCTTAGAAGCATATACGTATAAAGATACACAACACCCCTCCAAACTGCTAATATGATCTCGTATTCCAAGAAAGTACTTCTTGAAATATTTTATGCTCATCTGTGTGCTCACAGTCCTTCTAGTCTTCAGTATATTATTGTCTCTAAGATACTCTGGAAATCGAAATCCGTCTTTTCTGACCCATTACTTAATCCAGTAATGTGTTTGGGTTATTGCGTGATATAAAAAGTAACCCCGTATATATATATTATATATATATAATATATATATATATATATATATATATATAATATATATATATAGTATATATATATATATATAACCGTTTAGGCCTTCCTCTGGGGCATCCCTTCCGGAAAAGACCTTCCACTGAGCGACTCCTTCCGGAAAAGGCCTTCTACAGAGACATCCCTTCTGGTCTAGGACCTTCTTCTGAGGCATCCCCTTTTCACACCTAGGTGTTACTTCCGGTTTTGACCTTGACCTCGCCCTCGAGACTACCTCACCCTTGACCCCCCCAACCAATACCCCCCCTTCGCGAACCCCCCCCCTGTCGCGCCGCGTGCCCGCCCGCCCGCGCGCCCCGCCCGCGCGCCCGCCCGCGCCCGCCCGCGCGCCCGCCCACGCCCTTCGGGACCCCCACCCGCGCCTTCTGCTGCGCCTTCTGCAGCGTCGTCCGGATCGCCCCCGCGCCCCAAATTTTTTTCCGATTTTTTTCGATTTTTTTTTGAATTTCATTTTCGTGTGCTCTCCATCTCCTCGGATCAAATTTTTGAGGTTCCCCCTCCCACTTTCACCCCCACCCCAAAATTTCTCGAAATCAAAGTCTCCATCTCCTCGGATCAGGTTTTTTTTTGGATCCCCCCTATGGGGTTTTCGAAATTCTCCAATTCCTCGGATCAAGTTTTTTGGATTCCCCCCTTTGGGGCGTTTTCGAAATTTCCAATTCCTAGGATCAAGTTTTGGATTCCCCCCTCTGGGGGTAAGCATGCCTTACTACAGGTCTAAACAAGTCAAAATGAAGGTGCTGTTTACTCGGCGGTCAGTGCGTTCACGAAACCACGCACACAGGTTGAATCTTGTTCGACCTTTTAGTTAAAAAGGGGACATAGTAGTGATCGTCACGCGCACACAGGTTGAAACTTGTCGATCATTTTACTTCATATAAAGTTAATGAGGGGATATAGTAACTACTTCATAGGGAAAAAAACATTTTCATATCAGAAAGACCACATTTCAGGATAACACTAATACACAATATTTTTTCTTTATTTATTATACAGCCCTTAATTTCTGGTAATACAAACAAATACAATTTCATTGAGAAGAGCTACAATTCATTGACTAAAATCAACGTAGAGTAATTTTTTTATCTTGTAGAATTTCTGTGCATTTTGTTCAGGGTCGTCATCTTCTTCCTCATCTGTTATACATAAAACTTTGGGGGGGAAAGCCTGGTGGATAATAATTTGGGGAATCCTCTTCCGGGGAAGCTGGTGGATTAATTTTGGGGGAAGCTGGCGGATAACTTTAGGGGGGAATCACATCATCCATCATGTAACTAGGTTGGGACTTTGTCATAAAATATTCCATCTCGCTCCATACGCATTTTTTTACGCCATTAACAACTACTAACACATTCTCCACTATCATATGAGACTGGGAGAAGGTGGGGATCTCGGCGTGGGTAGAGTTACAATTATCAATGGATAATAAAAGCGTTAACATCAACCCCCTGAGTAGGAGGCTCGCAGTCTCAACATCTACATGAGGTCGGGGGGAAAGACTCGTTGGTAGAAGGGTACAGCATCTCTATATGGAATGGTAGGTGGCGGCTGGGTGGATTCGCTCCTAAACAATTCCCATTCAACTCGGCAAATCATTTGCTTCCTGTCGATTTGATATTTGCGCGAATAAGTTCCATAAACAACACGCACATTATATTCGCATCTTGACAAGAAAAAAAATTTCTAGATTAGAAGAAGAATAAGGCATATCTTTAAATGCATTAAACATGTTTTATTGGGTTTATCTACATTACACTTATAAAAATCATTTATAGTTGTAAAAAAAGATTGTTTCATATTCACTTACCATTTACCGCAGGTTTGATTATTCCAACCTACACAGGGATGCAGATGCAGTCTTCTCTCCTCCTCGCAGGACACTCCAACGGGATAATGATTGGGATTCTCCTTGACCCAACATGAATGACAGTAGATGCAAAAGAGTGACCCAGCACGGGGCATTTTATACCAGTGTTGTGACCTTTCGCCCCGCTCTAAACGCCTATACCCACCTATTATTAATTCCAGTATTTTACACAGTTTTCATAATTTCCAGGTTGAATTATAACCACTACACTTGAACATGAAGGTATATTGAAATGCTCTTATGCATATTTCAAATATAAATTGGTCATTCTTTAATTTATTTCTACCAATATCTTTAAAACAATATGGTATATTTCTTTTGCTATAATTGTTTACTTATACACAATATATTAGCATATAAGACGCACAACAATTGATTTTTCTATGTTGAATCCTCTGGTTTAATACCGTACATGAAATTTCTCTTGTAATAATTTTCTCATATATATTTGTATAATGTTTTAAATCCACCCCGAAACTATTAAATATATTAATATGTGTTTGTTCACATACTATAGTAATCCAATGACCAATATTTTCATCTTGATCGTTAAAATATTTAATGATGAATATTACGGCTTTTCTTGTTTCCTCATAATAACTTCATTTATATTATTTGCGGCAAAACTCCCAAATACGAGGCATAACTCTCCCGTTATATGTTTCAAGGATATTTCTCTTCAAATTCTATGTTCTATACTCGCGTATGCACTATTCACTGTTCTATTTTCATTTATATTAATCGCATTAGTTTCACCAAACATCAGACAAAATTTATTTAATCTTTCGGTTTACCAAATGTATATCTATTCACAATTTTCCAATTCTTCTCGACAGATATAGCATTCTTAACTGTTCACTTCTTCAGGTCAACACCTATAATAAGTTCTGGCCTTGGAAGAAAAACTCTTATTTGTAATCAGATGATCAGTCTCCAAACCCAGAGATTTCAAGGTAGCGAATATACCTACTCGCGTGGGTAGGAAACTTACAATCAATATTTCTAGGTATAGTAGCGTTATATAAACCTATACTCGCGTGGGTAGGAAACTTACAGTCAAATATTAAGAATCATTTCTGAAATTAATTGTTCCCCGAAATGATTCAAATCTTCATGTTGAAAATATAATGGATTTAAAATTATATTCCTCCATTTATGTTTCATATCAACTCTTATAATAATATCTTATCGGGTATGACTTGCCCCACGCAAGGATTTAATATGCGTCAATATGGTGTTTGATTAGATGTCAGATATATTGATTCAAATAATGTCTTCTTGAACAGATATTCACACCCCTGCGGGTTTGCCCTCATGCTTGAGTTCATGCAATTAATGCATTCGTAACGGAATAACTTTATCGATCCTTAATTTAATGGATTAATATTATATTTATATGTTTTTCCGCTTAATTGGAGTCATAATTGCCCAATGCGGGTGAATGCAATTAAAGTCTCAATCGACATTCGACACTATCCAGGATATTATTTCATGAAAAATACTCAAATCCAGCATCAAAGGGAAATACAAGTATTCACCTTCATTCGTTAATTTACCTTCGTCTTTCTTAATATCATTCTAAATAACTGATGTAATAGTACTACTTGTGTGTCTTTATTACGAAAGGAAATGCTCTATTCTTCATGGTTCTAATTTTGATGGGGATAAAGGCTTTAGCAGTTTAATATAGAACCCGCTTTATGAATAAAATGGATTCGATTTCTTTAAGTTGTTCATTGATATACAAACTCAAATAAAAGAAAATTGTATATTGTCATGACTTATAGAGTTCACAAATATGGCCTTTATCTCCGTTTCCCAGTGCACTCCCATTTATTGTTTTATTTATGTTCTTTTCCAAGGCCAGACTCGTTAAATCTAAAAAAATGACCTTCTGAACTTTGTATTCTAAATTCGAGAAATTTATCAGTCCTGATATACTGGTAATACTTCAAGGTGCGTCTAGCTGTATTGAGGATTCAATAATGGCATGTCCTGGTAATTTTGGGAATCCATCAGTTATGGAATGAGAATTAAGTGGAGGGACGGGGGCGTTGAGCCCCTGGTTGTAACGTATAGGCACCAGCACGACATAATAACATATGACAGTTAACATTTAAACTAAAATTAATTAAATATTCCAGTTACTTTTATTATTAAATTTCATCGTTTCAAACCAATCTTTCTACTTCCTCCGGATAATAACTTCTGTCCGACACCTTCAATGTTTCTTACGCTCTATTTCTCGACAGAATTTTTTCAATGCAATACCATATTAACATCGTTCAACACATTTTTGCCCGTATTGTAATACTCCCGGAGCAAAGGTATTCAATAAGAAATGCGTTATGCTTTTCTGCGCCATCCCATCGAGAAATGACAATAATCCTCCGCCCCTCCCTCTAGCTTTATATTATATATTTCATCTATCCTGCCCCTTTCACCCTCGAAGTATCAAGAAGTTTCAGGAATGATTTTCCTCTGTGGACGGGGGAGATGAAACTGGTTCTTATCTTGACGGTTCGTTCACTATTACTCAACTTGATATTCACTTCTCGTTTTATAGCGTCCTTAAATGTAGTACACATACAGTGAACACCTTTGCATTATATTGAATTTAACCTTCCTTTTGATCAGCGAGCTTAATACTCACTTGATCATTATCTTTTTATTATATGGTTTATACATTGTGGGGTCATAATTAGAATCTTAATGTATTAATATCAAAAACTACTCCAAAAAGAGATACCAACTGATCGCCAAAATTAATGGGATCAATCCAAATCGATATATATTAACATATAATTAATTTAAAAAATAAATACCCTGATTCGGATCGGGTGGTTTACCGCCCTTCTCACAAGAACAGTTAAAATAATCTCTTTTTTATGGTAAAGACATACAAAATTCATTATGAGAACCTAGCATATCGCTTCCTTCTTTATCAAATTCCAACCCACATAAGCACTGGTAATATCCAGAAGGTATTATAATTTTTTTTTTCAAATTAAATAACCACTCTGTTTTATTTCCTGGATTGATATGTGAACACAATTGAGTTTTTGGGGATGATAGATACCCGTTATATGTTTAACTGTATTAATGAGCATTGGCATTATATCCTATTTATTGCCTGATTAAAATCCTTGCCATATCACCTCCAATAATTTTGCTCATATCAATTTTATGCATATATTTTAATTACTGTGAGATTTCTCATATGTAAACTATCTTCAAATTCTTTTGCGGTATAAAGCGTCTTGGGTGTAAGTATATTTTTCAGAAGCAACACTCTAGTCTCATTTTATTATCTAATATATGGGGGTCATATAATTATTAATGAAAGCCGAAGGTGTATTGGCGGGAAATAAATCGAGACTTGACTTCGCCTACACACGTATAGAGAGTTCAGCCATCTCTACACTCTTATAACACACATTAAATAAAACTTAACATACCACAGTTTATATACTCACCTAATATGATTTCACGATGTATCTCTCCTTACACCGCCTACTTTATGAATAATTGTTTTCTCACTTTTGTATTCCTCACAAAAATCAAAATGTTATACCTGAATATATTTAAATAAATGCTATTCTGTTAATTAATCAACCCCCCCCCCCCCAATAACCCCCCCCCCCGCCCTCCCACCTCCCTCCCCCCCCCCCCCCCCCCCCCTCTCGCTGATTTCACATTATTTCTGATAAAACATTTAATATTTCAAAATATTACGTCCAGTAATGGGGGTAGGTGGTAAGAAGGGTCACATTCTCATCCCAACTCACCAAAGGATTTCTTTGCAATAATACCAACATTGATTTCACAATTCTATATTCTCGCACTCACGCTTATGTGCATGAATTCTGACAAATCTGGGGGTTTTCTGAGGTTTCACCGGGTGAAGAGAGGTGGGTTGACCTGCCTAGGGGAGTAGTCTTTTAAACTTGCGTTTAACACACGCTTCAAGCATTGCACACCACAACCCTTCTAAAATTCCTCGTCACCTCCGATTTTACTAACTCGAGAGGTTTCCGATTCATAACTGAAGTTGGTACAAGATAAAATTCTTTCATGATTTATTAAAACAATATCGAAATAATATTTACTGCTAGAGGTAAATATTGCCAAGAAGTTTCCAACCTCTGATAATCAGCAAATATTTCTTTTTCGCTGAACCGATTTTCTTACAAGCTAATGATTTAATCCCGTTCTTGTACTTTTTAATATTTTCAGGGTCTAATGGTATTGTATTCTTAATCAAATTCTTGATAAATCTCACTGAATACAACTTATGTGTGTTTTCTTAAACTTTGTATTATAACTCTTCCGATGATTGCGTGGGAGACTATTAAGTATTGTAATTAATTCTTTAAATTTTTAAATAATGATTTTTTCATTGTACCTCAACAAATTCCTTCTTTGTCCTACGAATTTAAAAGTTGAATCATAACCTTTATAAGATACAAATAAATGCGATAATTCCCATTTTTTTCGTTTCAATACTTCTGTCGATAATATATTCTGAAGGTGGTATGACTGGGGTCAATTCTTCGCAGTAAAAACTGTTCCTTTAATCTTTTCTCCTTTCAAATCTTTCAAATGATATGTTGTTATAGGTTGAGAATTTTTATTCTATAATATTTTAAATATTTCCTCTGTATTTTGTGTGTGAAAACCCTCGGTTAAACGCGGATGCATATGCTAACGAGTCACTCTTGTTGTGTCTCCAACAGCCATTTTCTTACTGATTCGTTTCTTTAATTGGATCTTCCATTTTTATAATTTATCCGAAAAACTGATTACTCTATATCATTCAATGTCGTAATACCATGGTCTTGCATGGGGTGGTTTTACAGCCATCCCGAGTGAGAGATGGTATTATACGGCATTACTAATTCATTTAACTCTTTTGAATTATTAAATGTATTGGCACTTGACATCTACTTGTATAATATCGTTTCATCGTTTGCAAGCCTCTATCTGCAATGGAAGCTTTTGTTTCATTCGTAAATACATGATATAATCTTTATCCTCTACTCTTCAGGAGATAATTATGTAACTGTTTATTTAGAAACTCCTGCCTTTATTCTGATAAATAATCTCGATAATATTCTTCGCCCTTTTCATTTCCAATATGTTTTGTTATGCATGTAAAGTGCTCGGTCAGTTCTTTATTTTTCATGAGTACCTGCTTTGTAATTATCTTGAAAAAAACATCGATACACACGAGAATGTATTTATATCCATCATTATATCTGGATATTTAGACATTTCATCCCAACTCACAGGTTAATATCACTCTGGGTTTAGGAGCAATAATTTCCTACAGAGGAAACTTCTTAGGTTTAAGGATTAATAACGGTTTAAAAGTTTGATCTTTCTGAATTTAAGAAATTTTGACCTCTTTCAAGGTTATGGACGGATCGATCTTTTTTACAGTGTATATAAAATGTTTACTCCAGAGAATGGACCCAGCAGATTTCCAGGATTCTATAAACCTTTTCAATTAATTTTGCTCGCTCCATTGGTATCTACAAATTTCGTAGGAATCCGGCCGTAACACATTGGTTCGCAACTGCTAATGCTTTGTGTATTAAATGCAGGTCTATGAATATATAACCAATAAGGGTGATCGTTTTATAAGCAGATTTATTATATTTACAAATTCCTTATTTTTTCCGAACACTTGTCGCCCCAGAATCTCTACTTGTCCAAGACCCTCATTTTAAATAAAAGCATAATGCGTGGCGTTTAAACCATGGTACGACTATATTCGTCCTCCGTGAAATATATTTTTGAGTAATCAGAATAATGCTTAATTATGATGTCTAGCTTTAGTAAAACATTCGTAGATAATTTCACTGTTACCTGCTTTTTAAAAATAGATCATCAACAATAATTATTGTAATTTTCATCGGTGATGCAATGACATTCTGCGGGTCGATAATATCGTTATTAATGATAATTTTATGAGTTATCTCTGAAATCTTGTTCTAAGGATGTGAATGTCACCCCCGCATATTATAATGTTTAGTGAAATTTCTCATGGTATAACTTTAATATTTTTGATGTTGAAATAAGATTTTGCACTATTCGGAATACCGGCAATGATAATCCTTGATGGATAACGAAATCTATCAACGTCTGCAGCTGATGTGTATGTTGACAAGTTCAATCATCTTCCCCTTATTATTTTAAAGTGATCTAAAAGCATCCTCTCTTTAAGTTGAATGAACTTAAAAAGGGTGTTTAACATTAGAAGGCCGTATTGTACACTGTAAGTCTTAATGGGTTTTGATGATATATTAATAACTTTTAGTTCATAGGGGACAAAGTTAATATGGAGATGGACTGCCTCACCAAATTAGTTTGCTTTAGGGGGCGATTGAACCAGGTGTTCTTGATTATTCTTAAATCTACTTGGTGCTGAACCGCATTTTCATGGCGCCTGTCTGTCCCTGAGTTGACGCAGGTGTTATGTTCTACCTTGGGTGTGAACCGCATTTCACACATGTGTTGGGGGAAGGGGGTGACCCACATTGAGTCTCTCAGAGTGTGGGACAGTGCTTCCATCCGTTGGACTGACCTCATCTTCCCCATTTATTTAAAATGAAACTAAAAGTTTCCTTCATTAGTTAAGGACCTCATCTTCCAACGCTATGAACCGCAAATCATGCTGTCTGTCTTGACTGTGTTGGACCCAGGTGTTCGGTAAGGCGATGATTATATTAAATCTACCTTAGGTGTGTACCGCATTATACAGGTGGTGTCGGGGGGTGGGGGGCGGCCCTATATAAGCTCAATGTGACACTCAGAGCGCGGACAGTGCTTCCATCCATCATCCGTGACTGGACATTCATCTTCCCCATATTATTTTAAAATGAACTAAAAGTATCCTCTCATAAGTTAAAGGACCTCATCTTCCAACGCTGAACCGGCCAAACATGGGAGAAGACAAGGTAAAGTTCTATTTAGAAAATTCTTGTTTTTGCATGTTTAATTTTTGTTGAAGCATCACGAGTGAAATTTGGGTTCCCGTTAATTTTTGTTGACGAATACGATGTGAATTGTTTACTGGGTTAGATTAGTGGGTTAATAAGTGAAATTTTTAAATGGTTATGTGTTAAATAGGTGAATTGGTGAAGAGGAGATTGTTAGAAAATTCTTGATAGGTTGATCAGTTTTTACGTGTTAATGATTTGGGTTAATCTTTTGTTGGAGCAAATGACGTGAACATTTTTTAATGGGGAAATTTTTTTTTTTTTATTTATAGTGCCGTTATTTTAGTGAAATTTTAAAACAGGGGATTAGCATATATTCGAACAATACTTGGACGCATTGGTGAAGAGAAGATTATCGTATTAGGTGAAAGCAGCGTTCGTTTGGGTATTTCGGAAAAAGGCGGTTGTACAACGCAATGAAAGGTTATTGCAATTGGATAATGAGTGGGCCACGTTGTAGATGCTTTATGCGAAGAAGGCTATAGAAAACAGGTATGTAACCAATTTGTGTCTTTTGTTGTAGTGCTAGTCACTCGAGAAAGATTTTTTGTTCTTTTCATTGAAATCTTTCAAATTTTGGGTTATGAATTGGGATGTGCTTTTTTTTTCCTCTGTTCATTGAAATCTTAATATTTTTTGGGTCTAGAATTGGATGTGCTTTTTTTTTCCTCTGTTACATTGAATACTCTTAAAAATTGTGAAGGGTGACCTTCTTACCCCATTATCTGGACGTAATATTATTGAAATCTTAATAATTTTTTGGGGGGTTTGATTGGATATGCTTTTTTTCCTCTGCAGGAAATACACCTGGTGTAATGTCGCCACAGCTTGGTGGTGAGAGTGCTAGTGTTGGTACCTCACAATGCGGAGGTGCGGGTGCTTCTGCCCCATTAATTGATGATGAAGAGAGCAACTATCGCTGAGTGTCTGACACGCATAATTGTGAAGATGAGCCCCCAGAAGTTATTTACATATATCCAGAAATTTTAGAGGTAGACATACAGTGAGGAAACTATAGTGTTCCTTCATCTTTATTACAGAGAGTAAGAATTGTATTTAAATGTTTTAGGGATTATTTATAGAACAGATGCGAGATATGTATTGATAGATCGCCTTAGCAATGTTCGCTCAGAATCACCAATGATAGTTATAAGGACATTACGCAAAACATATCGGGTGATGATCAAAATGAGACAATTTGTGATAAATTTTGGTTTGAGTGAGTAAAGTGAAGAGGAAATCTCCGAAGTATTTGAATCGATGGGTTGGGTAACAATATTAGAAAGATACGAAGTCAGAGTTGGGCAAGATCAGGTAGGTCCTTGGCTGGAGCATAGATCAAATGGAATCTTTCTGTATCGAATATGTTAAAGTAGTATTCAGAGTGGGAGTGGGTTCTTATGAGGCATATCCCGAGAAACTGAGAGGGAAACCAATATGTATTTAATCCAGAGTTAATGATGGGTTTTGTTGTACTGCGTAGTGCTTTTGCCCGACCTGCAAATGTCATAAAAAGAACATTGCCATGGAAACATATTCGCAGAGCAGTTAATACTAAGAGAGGATGTCTTAATCATGCTATAAACTTTATTAGTTGATTTCCCCATTACGCCGTGATAAAGTTAGGTATATTAGAGAAGGAAAATAAGTGCTCATTATATGTTTATCATTAAGAAAGGATCAGATAGGACATTTATGGCTATGTGTCGTATAAGGGGAATAGTAAATATAAGGGACATTTTGTGTGCGTTATTGTTGAATGAAAGACTTTGGTTTTAATCAAAGATTTTGACAGGTATGTTAGAACGATAATGACAGAAAAGGGTGTATAGAAGCACTGTATAGTGTTTGATGAAGTTGATACAAGGAAGAGTTAGATATCCACGAAGATGGATGTAAATCAATCAGGTTTCGGATTTCCCCCCCGGAAGGAACAAACAGCCAGTACACTTTGAAAATTTTATAGTCATACGGCATTCCAAACGATTATCGGTGTATTTGATTTCGAATGTGATTTAGACACCATCTCCAGCAGGTAATTGCGTAGTCTTCCGTCATAAAGCAATTGCTTATTGTTATATTATATTTGATCGCAAAGGATGAAATAGTGGTTTAAGAGTTATAAGGGGGAGGATGTGTTAATCATTTCATTTTAAATGTTAGGTGGTGAATGGAATAAAATAAAGTTTAGAAGACAGTATCATGAAATCATATGACAGAGGAGGATGAGATGAGACATGATTTTCAGTACACTGTGGAATTATGTGGTAACACCTTAAAAAACCCCAAGACAACATAAACACCATGAACATACTTTAAATTTCAATTATAATTTGGAGCCTTATTGTGCCACGTGTAAATATGCAGTGTAAGACAAGATGAGGAAATTATTGCGTTTTTTGTCATACATGTCGTATGATTAGGAATAATTTTAAAGGAATTGAATGTTGATAAATATAACGTTGGAAATTCATTCGAAACAAGGAATCAATTCTTGAAAGTAGAGTTAGTAAAGGTTAGGTTTCAGGATTCACTGTCTTTATTGAATGGATCTTTTCACGTTAGCGAAACAACATATCAAAGGCAGGTAAATCATGAATATCACAGAGGAGTATTCTGAAAAGATGTGCCTCGAGATGTCTTACCTTTATTATGCTAAAGGAAAACAAATTTTGTGTTATGATTATATTGATTGTTTTAAAGAAGCTCGATGTGAAACAAAATTACCGATTACAGATCATTTTTTTAATTCTTGAGTATAGGCGCTATCAGCCCAAGAAGATTAATGAACATGCATGAATGTGGTTCTGCAGTTGGGTAATGTAAGACTTTAGGAGATTACTTGATGTTATAATCTCAAGACAGATGTTGTTACGTTAGCGATGTCTTCATGGAGAAGGCTCGTAAAACACTCAAAGATATTTATAAGCTAGACGTTGTATTTATATTAGTTTACCATCATTCCGTTGGGATGCATTCCTATTGAAACTAATGTAAGATTAGATATGATATATCCATGAATTATATGACTTGATTAAAAAGGAATTTAGAGGAGGGTTTTTACGTGCGAAATTCCACCCTTTAATCTCAAAGCGATAACCCTAATTAACCCTAATTTTGATGTTTGAGAGTGGAATGGCGCACTCATATTCTTATCCTAGATTTCAATTCTTTGTATGCGAGTTGCGATGGTGAAGCTTTCCACAGAATGGTATCAGAAAATTATCGATGGACGAGAGAAGCTTTCCTCGATGTTGGGGAATTAAGTAATGTTTCCTGTGAAGGTCAAAAGGGATATTGGATAGAATGTGTACCAAGCACTTATCCTCCGAGGTAGCTAGACTCACTGATGAACTTCCTTTTATATTATCCATATGAATATATCAGAAGTAGAGTTATCTCCTTATTGTGAATTATATGGAAAAATGAAGGTAGAAAGAATCGCCCCAAATCTAATGGAGAAATTAGTGGGCAGTCATTTATACTCCAGAAAAATTATTGATCTGTCTAAAATTGTTACAGTTATTACTGAACTTGGGTTAGAGGTGGAAAAAGTTCACTACCATTATATGAATTTACACACGACAAAATTTTTTAGAACCTTTCTTATCATCTATATTGCACAGAGATCAGCTACATGATGTCCTAAAAAATTTTCCCCAAAAAAGGGGGGGTCAAAAAGCCTTCAAATTAACTAATAAAACCACCATATATGGGTAATCATTGCTGAATATTACAAAGTGATATGATGGAAATATAGTTATTATCAAATAATGTAGAAAGCATTAGAAAGCATTTATTAGAGCGAGTCAAGATCCTTTGTTAAAAAATATCACACATTTAAATCAAGATAGAGTGATTTGCACATTCAATAAAGTTATATTAGAAAAAAAAAAAGTTAGCAACACTTTATCTCGGTTTTTCAAAATTCTTGAGATAGCTATAAAGAAATTGTATCATTTTTGGTATAAAGTTTTAAACAGATTATGGTGATGATGTAAGATTCTTTATACCGATACTGACTCGTCTATTTTAGCTTGAAATGTAAAGATTTGTTCACCGAGTTAATAAAAACGTGAACCATTGTTAGGTTATATGGATTTTTCAAATTTCAGTCCTGTGCATCCCTTATATGTGATAGTAGAAAAGGGCGAGCTGGGGGTTATTGACAATTGAGATGTGTGGATAACAATATTAGCCGAGTTGATAGCCCTGAAAGCTAAAATTTATTCTGTCAAGATTGCTGGAAGATCAAATATGTCAGCAGAGCCTAGGGTATTCCATCGCAATTTATGCCATTATTTAACACATGCAAGATTTAAGTATGTTATTATCAAATGTGATAGAGAATTTATTCACCTGTAAGCCTATAAAGTAATGTAAAATGTGAAAATATGTACGGTAAGAATTAATAAGAGAGACTTGTTCAGCCTTTGATGATTAAAAGATATCATTTGAATACTAATGAATCCTTGGCTTATGGACACCCTGATATTCTCCATCTAAACGTGGAAGGAGAATAGAGTGATATGTATTGCTTGTATAATAAATAATGAAAAAAAAATATTGTGTATTAGTGTTATCCTGAAATGTGTCTTTCTGATGATTGAAAATGTTTTCCCTATGATGTAGGTACTATATCCCCTTATTACTTTAATGAAAGTAAAAGGATCGACAAGTTTCAACCTGTGTGTGCGGGAGTCACTACTGATGTCCCATTATTAAACTAAATGGGTCGGACAAGATTCAACCTGTGTGCGCGTGACGTCACTGACCGCCGAGTAAACACCCTTCATTTGACTTGTTTAGACCTGTAGTAAGCATGCTTACCCCAGAGGGGGATCCAAAAACTTGATCGGGATTGGAGATTTTCGAAAACCCCATAGGGGGGGAAATCCAAAAACTTGGTAATATTGAGAAATTTTTGGGGGTTGGGGGGTGGAAAGAGGGACAATCCAAAAAACCTTGATCCGAGGAATTGGAAAAATTTCGAAAACCCCATAGGGGGGATTCCAAAAACTTGATCCAAGGAGATCATAAGAATTTCGAAACCCCCATAGGAGGGAATCCAAAAACTTGATCCGAGGAATTGGAGACTTTGATTTCGAGAAATTTTTGGGGTTGGGGTGAAAGTGGGAGGGGGCAATCCAAGGAGATCATAAGAATTTCGAAACCCCCATAGGGGGAAACCCAAAAACTTGTATTATCGAGAAATTTTGGGATGGGGGTGAAAGTGAGAGGGGGAACCTCAAAAATTTGATCTGAGGAGATGGAGAGCACAAGAAAATGAAATTCAAAAAAAATTCGAAAAAAATCGGAAAAAAATTCGAGGCGCGGGGGCGATCCGGACGTACGCTGCGATGGCGCCAGCAGAAGGCGCGGGGCGGGTGCGGTCGCGAACGGGCGCGGGCGAGCGCGCGGGGGCGGGGCGCGGCGCGACTGAGGGGTCGCGCGAAGGGGGGTCGTGGTCGGGAGGGTCAAGGGTGGACTCGCAGGGCGAGAGTCAAGCGTCAAACCGAAGTACTACCTAGGTTTGAAAAGGGGATGGCCTCAGACGTAGGTCCCAGACGGATACACCGCTCAGTGGAAGGTCCTAACGAGATACACCGCCTCAGTGGAAGGCCTTTCGGGAGGGTAGCGCTCAGTGGAAAAATTGACTACTTATATATAAATATATATCGATATATATATATAATATATATATATTATATATATATATATATTTATTATTATATATATATCTATCATTTATATATATATATCATATATATATATATAGATATATATATATTATATATATCATATATATATATTATATATATATATATAAATATATATATTATAGGTAGTAGGTTTGGATAGACAGCAACCAACCAGAGGAAGTAATACCGTCCTGCGGTTGACTGTGAAACAGCACCCTGTAACTGTTTGCAATGAATGGTAGGATTGCTGGTTTCTTTTTCTGTCTCATAAACACGATGATAACAGGGATACTTTGCTACTCCTACTGTACACTTTGGTACACTTCACAGACACGCACATGCATATATATATACATACTCTAGGTTTTTTCTCTTTTTCTAAATAGCTCTTGGTTTCTTTATTTCTTCTATTGTCATGGGGAATTGGAAAATAATTTCCTCCGTAAAGCCAATGCGTGTTCGTATGAGGCGACTAACAATGCGGGAGCATTGGCTAGTAACACCTTCTCCTGTATGACATTTACTAAAAAAGAGAAAGAATGAAAAAATGGGATGCTTGAAATGTGAGGGGAGTAGTGCGGATGACAAGAAACAGATGATTGTGTTGTTATGAATGAAAAGAAGTTGGATGTCCTGGACCTAGCGAAACAAAGCTAAGGTGCAGTAGGGGAGTTTCGGTGGGGGGAAAATAAATGGGATTATTAAATCTGGAGTATCTGAAGAGAGTTTAGAGCAAAGGAAGGGGTAGTAGTAAATGGTTGAGGATCAGTTTGGAAGTAGAAACAGAGAAATGACTGTGACACTTCCACAGATTATGTGGATTAAAGTAAAGTTTGTGATGCGAAAAGTGGGTATTAATAATAGCGTGTATGGCACCATGGGGAAAGAGGGAATGTAGAGGAGAGAGAGCAGATTTTGGATTCTCCCCCCCCCCCCCCCCCCCTTCGGAGATGTTAATGTGAAATGTTAGGAAGCCTTTGAACCAAGTGAGAGAGTAATTGTGGTAGTGGTACCTGAATGCTAAAGTAGGACGCAACTTTTAGAGAGGGTGTGGTAGGTAAGTTTGGGGTTGCCAGGTGTAAATGATAATGGGAGCCCTTTGATTGAACTTTTGTATAGAAGGGGTTTTAGTTATAGGTTTTTTAAAAAATACACTATTTTAAGATAAAGAGGAAAAATAAGTTATACAAAGATATGATGTAGGCGAACATGACAGTAGTTTGTTGGATTTATGTTATTGGTGATAAAAGAATGTTGGAGTAAACTTCAGGATGTACATGTTATAGAGGGGCCACAGATATATCAGATCACTTTCTAGTTGTAGCTACAGAAAAAGTAAAAGGTAGGATGGGATACAAAGGAGAATAGAAGCATAAGGGAAGAGAGTGTGAAGGTTTATAAACTAAAGAGGAGGCAGTTTGGTTAAGATACAATCAGCTATTGGAGGGACTAATGGGCTAATGAGAGCATAGGAATGGGTCGTAGAGGTATGGGGTAGGTTTAAAAAAATGTAGTGTTAGAGTGTTCAGCAGGAAGTTTGTTGGTTACAAGAAGTGGGTGCGGGAGGAAAGAGGAGCGATTGGTGGAATGATGATGTAAAAAGAGTAGTAAGGGAGAAAAAGTTAGCAAATGAGAAGTTTTTAAAAAGTAGAAGTGATGCAAGGAGGGAAGAGTATATGGAGAAAAAGAGAGAGGTTAAGAGTGTGGTGAAGCAATTTTAAAAAGAGAGCAAATGAGGAGTGTGTGAGATGTTATCAACAAATTTTGTTGAAAATAAGAAAAATATTTGGAGTGAGATTAACAAGTTAAGGAAGCCTAGAGAACAAATAGATTTGTCAGTTAAAAATAGGAGAGGGGAGTTATTAAATGGAGAGTTAGAGGTATTGAGAAGATGGAGGGAATATTTTGAGGAATTGTTAAATGTTGATGAAGATAGGGAAGCTGTGATTTCGTGTACAGGGCATGTCGAGGACTGTCTAACTTATTTCCATTGGGGTCCTTAATCTTGTCCCCCAGGATGCGACCCACACCAGTCGACTAACACCCAGGTACCTATTTGCTGCTAGGTGAACAGGACAATAGGTGTAAGGAAACGTGTCGGAATTTCCACCCGCCGGGAATCGAACCCGGGCCCTCCCTGTGTGAAGCGGGGAGCTTTAGCCACCAGGAGTGAGGAAGGGGCCATTTGTGAGTGTGGGAGAAGTTCGTGAGGCAGTAGGTGAAATGAAAGGGGGGTTAGGCAGCCCGGATTGATGGGATAAAGATAGAAATGTTAGGAAGCAGGTGGGGATATTGTTTTGGAGTGGTTGGTGCAATTATTTAATAAATGTATGGAATAAAAGTAAGGTACCTAGGATTGGCAGAGAGCATGCAAAGTTCCTTTGTTTAAAGGCAAAGGGGACAAAGAGAGTGCAAAAATTATAGGGGGATAAGTCTGTTGAGTATACCTGGGAAAATGTATGGTAGAGTTATTATTGAAAGAAATTAAGAGTAAGACGGAAAATAGGATAGCAGATGAACAAGGAGGCTTTAGGAAAGGTTTGGGGGTGTGTGGATCAGGTGTTTACAGTGAAACTATAAGTGAACAGTATTTTGATAAAGGGTTAAAAAGGTCTTTGTGGCATTTATGGATTTGGAAAAGGCGTATGACAGGGTGGAAAAGGGGGGCAATGTGGCGATGTTGCAGGTGTATGGTGTAGGAGGTTGGTTACTGAAAACAGTGAAGAGTTTTTCGAGGATAGTGAGGCTCAAGTTAGAGTATGTAGGAAAGAGGGAAATTATTTCCAGTAAAAGTGGCCTTAGACAAGGATGTGTGATGTCACCGTGGTTGTTTAATATATTTAAAAGATTTGGGGGTTGTAAGAGAAGTAAATGCGAGGGTCTTGGCAAGAGGCGAGGAGTTAAAAGATAAAGAATCACACATAAAGTGGGAGTTGTCACAGTTGCTCTTTGCTGATGACACTGTGCATTTGGGGAGATTTTGAAGAAAAGGGTTGCAGAGATTGGTGGATGAATTTAGTAGGGTGTGCAAAAGAAGAAAAATTAAAAGTGAATACGGGAAAGAGTGAGGTTACGAGGATAACAAAAAGTTTTAGGTGATAAAAGATTGGATGTCAGATTGGAGGGGGAGAGCATGGAGGAGGTGAATGTATTCAGATATTTGGGAATGGACGTTGTCAGCGGAGGGGTCTATGAAAGATGAGGTGAATCTAGAATTGATGAGGGGGAAAAGGGTGAGTGGTTGCACTTAGGAGTCTGTGGAGACAAAGAATTTTGTCCTTGGAGGCAAAGAGGGGATGTATGAGAGTTTAGTTTTTACAACGCCCTTATATGGGTGTGAAGCTTGGGTGATGAATTTTGCAGCGGGGGAGAAGGCTGGAGGCAGTGGGGGATGTCATGTCTGAGGGCAATGTGCGGTTTGTGAATATAATGCAGAGAATTCGTAGTTTGGAAGTTAGGAGGAGGTGCGGGAATACCAAAACTGTTGTCCAGGGGCTGAGGAAGGGTTGTTGAGGGGGAGTTCTGACATGTAGAGAGGAATGGAGCGATACAGAGTGACTTCAAGAGTGTATCAGTCTGTAGTGGAAGGAAGGGGGGTAGGGGTCGGCCTAGGAAAGGTTGGAGGGAGGGGGTAAAGGAGGTTTTGTGTGCGAGGGGCTCGGACTTCCAGCAGGCATACGTGAGGTGTTTGATAGGAGTGAATGGAGACAAATGGTTTTTAAAAACTTGACGTGCTTTTTGGAGTGTGAGCAAAGTAACATTTATGACGGGGTTCAGGGAAAAACCGGCAGGCCGGACTTGAGTCCTGGAGATGGGAATTACAGTGCCTGCACTCTGAAGGAGGGGTGTTAATGTTGCATTTTAAAACTGTGTGTAAAGCACCCTTCTGGCAAGACAGTGATGAAGTGAATGATGGTGGGAAAATTTTTCTTTTTCGGGCCACCCTGCCTTGGTGGGAATCGGCCAGTGTATACTTAAAAATAATATTATATATATATATATATAAGAACATAAGAACATAAGAACGAAAGGAACACTGCAGAAGGCCTACTGGCCCATGCGAGGCGGTCCAAGTCCCCACCCGGCTTAAACCAATGCACCCAAACCCAGTCAGGTCAAAGGGCACATTGACTTAAGGGAGGACACGGCAACCGACCCGTTAGCACAAGCTATCAGGTCCAATCACACCCCCACAAATTACTCATGTATTTATCCAACCTATTTTTAAAACTACACAACGTTCTGGCCTCTATAACTGTACTTGGGAGTTTGTTCCATCATCCACAACTCTATTACCAAACCCGTACTTTCCTATTCCTCTGAATCTGAATTTTTCCCAAATTAAAACCATTGCTGCGAGTCCTGTCTTGGCTAGATATTTTCGCACACTATTTACATCCCCTTTATTTATTCCTGTCTTCCACTTATAAACCTCAATCATATCCCCCCTAATTCTACGTCTTTCTAGAGAGTGCAGTTTCAGGGCCCTTAGTCTATCCTCATAGGGAAGGTTTCTGATACATGGGATCATCTTTGTCATCCTCCTTTGTACATTTTCCAGAGAATTTATATCCATTCTGTAATACGGTGACGAAAAACTGTGCAGCATAATCTAAATGAGCCTAACCAAGGATGTATAGAGTTGAAGAACAACCTGAGGACTCCTATTATTTATGCTTCTTGATATGAAGCCAAGGATTCTATTAGCTTTATTGCGAACACTTATGCACTGTTGTCTTGGTTTCAGATTATGCTAACCAGAACTCCTAAATCTTTTTCGCAATCCGTAATATTAAGATCTACATTATTTAGTTTATATGTGGCATGGTTATTGTCCTGTCCAACATTTAGAACTTTGCATTTGTCTTATTAAACTGCATCTGCCACTTCTCCGACCACTGCATCAGTCTATTCAAATCTTCCTGGAGTGCTCGAATGTCCTCGTCAGAATGAATTCGACGGCCTATTTTGGTTGTCATCGGCAAACTTGCCGATGTCGCTCTTTTATGCCTCATCTATGTCGTTTATGTAGATTGTGAACAGCAGGGGGCCAACACTGACCCCTGTGGAACACCGCTCGTGACGCTTCCCCACTTGATTTCTCCCCATTTATGCAAACTCTCTGCTGCCTATTTGTCAACCATGCCTCTATCCAGGAAAAATTTCTCCTCCTTTTCCATGTGCTTTAATTTTCCTCAATAGTCTCTGATGTGGACCCTGTCAAAAGCCTTATGAAGTCCATATACACAATATCATATTCATTACCATGATCTACCTCCTCAAATACCTTAGTGAAAAAAGTTAATAAATTCGTAAGGCAGGAACGCACCCTTTGTAAAACCATGCTGAGATTCGTTGATTAATTTATGCTTTTCAAGGTGGCTACGAACTGCCTCGGCAATTATTGATTCCATAAATTTTCCCACTATGGAGGTTAGGCTTATTGGTCTATAGTTCGAAGCTAAGGACCTGTCACCTGTTTTGAAAATAGGTATCACATTTGCCATTTTCCACTTATCTGGCACCATGCCAGTTTGTAGTGATATGTTGAAAAGATTAGCCAAAGGTGTGCTAAGCTCCTCTTTACATTCCTTTAGAACCCTTGCATACAGTTCATCAGGGCCTGGGGATTTGTTAGGTTTTAATTTATCTATTTGCCTAAGGACCATGTCACTTGTGACCCTAATAGTGCACAGTTTATTATCGCCCTGTTCTACATAATTTATCATTACTGGAATATCGCTGGTATCCTCCTGTGTAAAAACTGAGAGGAAGTATGTGTTAAAAATTCTACACATTTCCTTATCACTGTCAGTGAGTGACCCGGGAACTTTTGAGTGGGCCTATTTGTCCTGATCTTATTTTCTGTATCCCTGAAAGAATCCTTTTGGGTTAGTCTTCGATTCTCTTGCAACTTTACCTCATAATCTCTATTTGCTTTTCTAATTCCCTTTTTTATTTCTCTTTTTAAACGAATTATCGATTTCTTAATTGCCCCTCTCCTTTTTTGATTTGCCTATTATATGCCTCTCTTTTGACCAATCAGATATTTTAATCTATTGTTCACCCATTTAGGATCTTTTTTTGTTTGATCTGTTTTCCCCTATTTGGAACTTAATTTGACTGAGCAGCTAGAACTATGCCTGGAAAGCATCATATCGGCAACCATCACCACCTACTGACCCCTAGTCAGGTCATTCCAGTTCAGCCAACCTAAGTAATTTTTCAGCCCTATGAAATCAGCCAAGCGAAAGTCAGGGACGGAGACTTGATTGCCATTTTAGGGGAATTCCATGTATGTTAAAACTGAGTGTTTTGTGATCACCCCCCCCCAAAGCTCATCATTAACCTCAAGATTATTAATTAGTGTTCCCAACTGGCAAGAACCAAGTCAAGGAGGTTTATTTCCCCTAGTTGGCTCTGTCACAAACTGTTTTAAAAAACAATCCTGGATCGTATCAAGAAAGTCACCCGACTCTTTAAAATTTCCTGTCAATTGCTCAAGTCAATCTGTCTATAGTTGAAATCTCCCATTTTGCACAACATTTTCGTATGTAGATGCCTTACGAATTTCGTCCCATAGAAGTTTACTGCCCCTCCCTATCAAGATTTGGGGCCTGTATATATATTATATATATATTTATTTATATAATATATATATATATTATATATATATATATATATTATATATATATTATATATATATATATAATATATATATATGTATGTATCTACATGGAATTTACCTGGGGGTGCTCGGGGCGTCAATACCCCCTCCGCAGATGGTCCATGACCGTCATTCCGTGGATCAGGGCCCGATCCACCAGGCTGTTACCGCTGACAGCACGCAATCCTTCGTACGAATCAAAGCTTGGCCAGCTAGGTACTGATCATGTGGGTGTACATATACCTGTGAATATACATGTACATATATAAACTTATTTGTGTGTGCCTATGTATAAGTGTGAGAATGTATGCATATATGCATGGATCTAGTCATGCATAGGTTTAGTCCTGACTCTTCTCTCTTCGACTCAAGACATTCCTCTCACCGTCTATTCTTCGCACTGTCCCCACTTGCCCCTCGTGGGTCCTTACCTGTGAGTCCTATCGTATCGTATAGGTTGACATGTACCGACATTTTTGCATATTTAGGTGTTTGTAAGTTCTGTATTTGTGTATTCATTTTTTTGTTGATATATGTAAAATTTATGAATAATATATATACACAAATACACTTACATAGATTATCACACATGGCAGCATATGTGTACAGAACCTGGGATAACCCAAAAAAGAGTCAGACAGAGTGACTTATTGCTGCTGCATTTAAGAATTCTCTCAACTCACGAAATTCAAAAACGCTACAAAATTTATAAATTTTAATAGTTTTCCATCATTGAGTTTCCCTTTTTATTGGTTTAAAATTCCTTACAACTGTAGTGACATTCTGCTCTTTTACGATCGTTCAGTTTGATAAAAAAAATGCAGAGTTGCCAAATTATATTTATGGCATTGAAAATAAATTATTTTGCCTTCACACAAACTAAACTGAATGAGTATTATCCTGGTTTTTAAGATACATCAGCTGATTAAAGCAAGGAAGCCGTTAAAAAAAGGTACAGGCCGCCGGGTCGAGCCTAAATTACACAAAAAAAACGAAAGAATATGAAAAATGAGTTAATCTTACCGAAAAATAGAGCAAAGATTTTGGCAACATTTTGGTGTTTCGGCCTCGTCTCTGTACGATAATTACATATAAAAGCTATCGTAATTATAACAACTACGTCATCAGCATGCCCCGGCCCAGCACCATTAACTAACACGTGCTCCAGCGCGACTCGCTTCTTAAAACAGTATCCAGGTATTTTTTCCTTTTTTTTGGTGTATTTTTAGCAGATCTTCTAAAT
>NC_069408.1:78364582-78381171 GCF_026875155.1 Cherax quadricarinatus
AAAAGAAAAGACAGGCCCTTTTAAAAAAGCGATGGAAAAGAATAACAGAGTGGCTAAAAGAGGTCAATATATCTGAAATGCGTAGGGAGACACTGATCAAGAATAGCAAGCATCGAACTTAAGCTAAAGGAATCTTATGGGAGTCAGGAATCGCGGAAGAACTAAAAGCCATAAATGAAATCAAAAAGAAACCCAAAGTATTTCTTCCCCTATGCCAAATCAAAGTCGAAACAACGTCCAGCATTGGGCCCCTACTTAAACAAGATGGGTCCTACACAGATGACAGCAAGGAATGAGTGAGCTACTCTAGTCCCAATATGCTCAGTTTTTAGCAAGCCGCTAACCAGACTGAGAGTCAAGATCAAAATGAATTTTTATGAGAGAGCCACAAAATTTGATTAACACAAGCCTACCCGATTTTTATCCTGACGCCAAATGACTTCGCACAAGCGATAAATGACATGCCTATGCCTCTGCCCCAGGGCCAGACTCATGGAACTCCGTGTTCATCAAGAACTGCAAGAAGCCCCTATCATGAGCGTTTTCCGTCCTATGGAGAGGGAGCATGGACACGGGGGTCCCACAGTTACTAAAAGCAACAGACATAGCCCCACTCCACAAATGGGGCAGTAAAGCAACAGCAAAGAACTACAGACCAATAGCACTAACATCCAATATCATAAAAATCTTTGAAAGCGTCCTAAGAAGCAAGATCACCACCCATCTAGAAACCCATCAGTTACACAACCCAGGGCAACATGGGTTTAGAACAGGTCGCTCCTGTCTGTCTCAACTATTGGATCACTACGACAAAGTATTAAATGCACTAGAAGACAAAAAGAATGCAGATGTAATATATACAGACTTTGCAAAAGCCTTTGACAAGTGTGACCATGGCGTAATAGCGCACAAAATGCGTGCTAAAGGAATAACAGGAAAAGTCGGTCGATGGATCTATAATTTCCTCACTAACAGAACACAGAGAGTAGTCGTCAACAGAGTAAAGGCCGAGGCAGGTACGGTGAAAAGCTTTGTTCCACAAGGCACAGTACTTGCTCCCATCTTGTTCCTCATCCTCATATCCGACATAGACAAGGATGTCAGCTACAGCACCGTGTCTTCCTTTGCAGATGACATCCGAATCTGCATGACAGTGTCTTCCATTGCAGACACTGCAAGGCTCCAGGTGGACATCAACCAAATCTTTCAGTGGGCTGCAGAAAACAATATGAAGTTCAACTATGAGAAATTTCAATTACTCGATATGGTAAACACGAGGAAATTAAATCTTCAATCAGAGTACAAAACAAATTCTGCCACAAAATAGAGCGAAACACCAAGTCAAAGACCTGGGAGTGATCATGTCGGAGGATCTCACCTTCAAGGACCATAACATTGTATCAATCGTATCTGCTAAAAAAATGACAGGATGGATAATGAGAACCTTCAAAACTAGGAGGGGCCCAAACCCATGATGACACTCTTCAGGTCACTTGTTCTATCTAGGCTGGAATATTGCTGCACACAACAGCACCTTTCAAGGGAGGTGAAATTGCCGACCTAGAAAATGTACAGAGAACTTTCACGGCGCGCATAACGGAGATAAAACACCTCAATTATTGGGAGCGCCTGAGGTTCCTAAACCTGTATTCCCTGGAACACAGGCGGGAGAGATAAATGATTATATACACTTGGAAAATCCTAGAGGGACTAGTACCGAACTTGCACACGAAAATCACTCACTACGAAAGCAAAAGACTTGGCAGACGATGCACCATCCCCCCAATGAAAAGCAGGGGTGTCACTAGCACGTTAAGAGACCATACAATAAGTGTCAGGGGCCCTAGACTGTTCAACTGCCTCCCAGCACACATAAGGGGGATTACCAACAGACCCCTGGCAGTCTTCAAGCTGGCACTGGACAAGCACCTAAAGTCAGTTCCTGATCAGCCGGGCTGTGGCTCGTACGTTGGTTTGCATGCAGCCAGCAGCAACAGCCTGGTTGATCAGGCTCTGCTCCACCAGGAGGCCTGGTCACAGACCGGGCCGCAGGGGCGTTGACCCCCGGAACTCTCTCCAGGTAAACTCCAGGTAACTACAAAAGCAAAAGACTTGGCAGGCGATGCAACATCCCCCCAATGAAAAGCAGGGGTGTCACTAGCACGTTAAGAGACCATAGAATAAGTGTCAGGGGCCCGAGACTGTTCAACTGCCTCCCAGCATACATAAGGGGGATTACCAACAGACTCCTGGCAGTCTTGAAGCTGGCACTGGACAAGCACCTAAAGTCGGTTCCTGACCAGCCGAGCTGTGGCTCGTTCGTTGGTTTGCGTGCAGCCAGCAGCAACAGCCTGGTTGATCAGGCTCTGATCCACCAGGAGGCCTGGTCACAGACCGGGCCATGGGGGCGTTGACCCCCGGAACTCTCTCCAGGTAAACTCCAGGTATGTGCACAGGCTTGGTTTCCGTTTGCCTTGGGTTTCTGTGACTGTATTCCCTGTTGGTGCATGTTTACCTGTCTTATTCCTATCCTCCCTAGCACCAACCATGGAGCTCCCACCAGTTGTTTTTGGTAATATATCCTCACTATTGCTAATGGAGTCCTTTTGTTTGCTATTTCCTGTGGTATTTCTAGTTTGCAATATTGGTTTTATCTTATCTTTGACTACACTTGTTTCCCCACTATGGCTCCTGTCCCCTATGAGGTCATTTATATGTATTCCTTCCTGCGTATAATTCCTGACTACCTGGACAAAATCTCCAGCTTCACCATTACTGTCTCCCCGGACAGCACCTCCAGCTTCACCATTACTGTCTCCCAGGATAGCACCTCCAGCTTCACCATTACTGTCTCCCAGGACAGCACCTCCAGCTTCACCATTACTGTCTCCCAGGACAGCACCTCCAGCTTCACCATTACTGTCTCCCAGGACAGCACTATCAGCCCCACATTTACTGACAACAAGGACATCACCTCCAGCCTTACTGTTTCTGACTACATGGCCAGTATCAAGGGCAGTGCCATTCAGCTCAGACTTTTTATGTTCCCATCTGTTGTAGAAAGCTTCCAGGTTTTCTATGAAAGCAGCTTTGATGTTATCCTCTTTTAATACCCTTGTGATTTTAGTCCACAGATTTATCTCATTTGGGCATACCCAAAAACACTTCCCTATTTTAATACTGCTTGTAGCTAGTTCTTGGATATCTGCACAAGGGGCGTGACACCAATTTCCACAAAAATGACAATTTATCCATGTGGAAGCCCGTTTTATGATTGACTGCAGACTACACAGAGCTTCATAATGATTTGAATGGTTGATTTACTGTAATTCTACTAGTAACCTCCTGAATATTCTATTAATAACCTCCTTAAATGAAGCTCTAGCTATTTGTATTTCTATTTCTAACTGTACTTGTATATTGGACAGCTTACCGTGTACGTTCCTGATTTATATTTATTGTTTGTGTTTGATAAGGGCGCCTACAACCCCATCCGTTTACAGTCTGCTTTATTGTCCAACGAATCCGTTTGAAACCAGTCAAGGGTTCCGACCAGTCAAGGGTTCGGACCAGTCGTGGGTTCGGAACCAGTCTGATCTGATCAGTGGGTCACTTATTTAAAACATACTGGTCGGTGATTTGGGCTAACACATGAAGGAACTACTGGAAATTATCTACCCGAGTAATATGTGATTTGATTGATACAAAAGTATAACTTGCATGTTGAAGAACCGGTGATTGCTGGCAGCTCCTACAATGACGAACGGTCAAGCCTCAACCCTTGTTTATCAATCGCTGTATCTAGCTTTTCTAGGTTTTTTCGTCTCCACCACAATGAATGCTATATTATCACTATAGTTGGCTGGTGGAAATTTTGGAGGAAGGACGCTTTTTTCTGTAGTAATAATTGCTTCTCGTCGTGTATATTGCGACCACTGGCAACTATAGGTTATATGAAATTCACAGTATACATCTGGTATTTCAAGAAAAAAGAAACTAATGAAAGTCACTCCACTCCACTAAGTACCATTATAATACTGGTTAGTTGCTACTACAACACTGTATTCTGCTATTCACTGGTATCACTAGATTACATGCGTGTACACTAGCAGGCCAGGAAGATTATTAAAACAACTGACCTCTGTGGTAAGTTTCTGGCAACTTCTGGCACCTGCCTCTATAGGCTTATCACTTCATTTACAAATTCACCTGTTTTCAAAAGACACTTTAGCCTTTATCATCTATATACTAGGGAGCCACTGTAGTATACACTATACACTGTATATACACAATGTTATCAGGGAGACTTTCTTTCCTCTGACAAAGAAAAGTTCTATTATTATTATTTTGCACACGGCACTCAGGCCTATGATTCCCCTCTGGCAGTAAACTCTGCTAGGTACTGCACACTAATTCTCCTTTTTTGACTCAGTATATAATGTTTTCCGCCCAAGATTGGTTCCATGCTCTAGAGGGATGTGTCGTATAGAATTGATGGCACAAATTAAAGTTCTAGCACGTAAGAGCGACAGTGAAAACACGAAAAAACACGGAGCACAACGAGGCATGCTGACACGCTGAATGGGCTCTCAGCTTCTCCAGTGCCAGCTTGAAGACTGCCAGTGGTCTGTTGGTAATCCCCCTTATGTATGCTGGGAGGCAGTTGAACAGTCTCGGGCCCCTGAAACTTATTGCATGGTCTCTTAACATGCTAGTGACATCCCTGCTTTTCATTGGGGGGATGTTGCTTCGTCTGCCAAGTCTTTTGCTTTCGTAGTAAGTGATTTTCGTTTGCAAGTTCGCTACTAGTCCCTCTAGGATTTTCCAGGTGTATATAATCATGTATCTCTCCCGCCTGCGTTCCACGGAATACAGGTTTAGGAACCTCAAGCGCTCCCAGTAATTGAGGTGTTTTATCTCTGTTATACGCACCGTGAAGGTTCTCTGTACATTTTCTAGGTCAGCAATTTCACCTGCCTTGAAAGGTGCTGTTAGTGTGCAGCAATATTCCAGCCTAGATAGAACAAGTGACCTGAAGACCGTCATCATGGGCTTGGCCTCCCTAGTTTTGAAGGTTCTCATTATCCATCCTGTCATTTTTCTAGCAGATGCGATTGATACAATGTTATGGTCCTTGAAGGTGAGATCCTCCGACATGATCACTCCCAGGTCTTTGACGTTGGTGTTTTGCTCTATTTTGTGGCCAGAATTTGTTTTGTACTCTGATGAAGATTTAATTTCCTCGTGTTTACCATATCTGAGTAATTGAAATTTCTCATCGTTGAACTTCATATTGTTTTCTGCAGCCCACTGAAAGATTTGGTTGATGTCCGCCTGGAGCCTTGTAGTGTCTGCAATGGAAGACGCTGTCATGCAGATTCGGGTGTCATCTGCGAGGGAAGATACGGTGCTGTGGCTGACATCCTTGTCTATGTCAGATATGAGGATGAGGAACAAGATGGCAGCGAGTACTGTGCCTTGTGGAACAGAGCTTTTCACCGTAGCTGCCTCGGACTTTACTCTGTTGACTACTACTCTCTGTGTTCTGTTAGTGAGGAAATTATAGATCTATCGACCGACTTTTTCTGCTATTCCTTTAGCACGCATTTTGTGCGCTATTATGCCATGGTCACACTTGTCGAAGGCTTTTGCAAAGTCTGTGTATATTACATCTGCATTCTTTTTGTCTTCCAGTGCATCTAGGGCCTTGTCGTAGTGATCCAATAGTTGAGACAGACATGAGCGACCTGTTCTAAACCCATGTTGCCCTGGGTTGTGTAAATGATGGGTTTCTAGATGAGTGGTGATCTTGCTTCTTAGGACTCTTTCAAAGATTTTTATGATATGGGATGTTAGTGCTATCGGTCTGTAGTTCTTTGCTGTTGCTTTATTGCCCCCTTTGTGGAGTGGGGCTATGTCTGTTGTTTTAGTAACTGTGGGATGACCCCCGTGTCCATGCTCCCTCTCCATAGGATGGTAAAGGCTCGTGATTGGGGCTTCTTGCAGTTCTTGATGAACACGGAGTTCCATGAGTCTGGCCTTGGGGCAGAGTGCATGGGCATGTCATTTATCGCCTGTTCGAAGTCATTTGGCATCAGAATAACATCGGATAGGCTTGTGTTAACCAAATTCTGTAGCTCTCTCATAAAAAAATCATTTTGATCTTCGACTCTCAGTTTGGTTAGTGGCTTGCTAAAAACTGAGTCATACTGGGACTTGAGTAGCTCACTCATTTCCTTGCTGTCATCTGTGTAGGACCCATCTTGTTTAAGTAGGGGCCCAATACTGGACGTTGTTCTCGACTTTGATTTGCCATAGGAGAAGAAATACTTTGGGTTTCTTTCAATTTCACATATGGTCTTTAGTTCTTCCCGCGATTCCCTGACTCCTATAAGATTCCTTTAGCTTAAGTTCGATGCTTGCTATTTCTCTATCACTCATGTATTTATCCAACCTAAACTACCCAAAGTCCTAGCCTCAATAACCCAACTAGGTAGACTGTTCGACTCATCAACTACCCTATTTCCAAACCAATACTTTCCTATGTCCTTTCTAAATCTAAACTTATCTAATTTAAATCCATTTCTGCGGGTTCTCTCTTGGAGAGATATCCTCAAGACCTTATTAATGTCCCCTTTATTAATACCTATCTTCCACACTTATACACTTCGATTATGTCTCCCCTCATTCTTCGTCTAACAAGTGAATGTAATTTAAGAGTCTTTAATCTTTCTTCATGAGGAAGATTTCTAATGCTATGTATTAATTTAGTCATCCTATGCTGAATGTTTTCTAACGAATTTATGTCCATTCTGTAATATGGAGACCAGAATTGAGCTGCATTATCTAGGTGAGGCCTTACTAATGATGTATAAAGCTGCAGAATGACCTCTTGACTTCTGTTGCTTATACTTCTTGATATAAATCCCAGTAATCTATTTTCCTTATTACGTATGCTTAGGCATTGCTGTCTTGGTTTAAGGTTGCTGCTTTCCATAACCCCCAAGTCCTTTCTGCATTCTGTATGGCTAAGTTCTTCATTATTTAACTTATAAGTGCTAGGGTTATGGACACTCCTGAGTTTCAGACCCTTGCATTTATCTACATTGAACTGCATCTGCCACTTTTCTAACCAAGAATAGAGTTTGTCTAAATCCTCCTGAAGTTCTCAAACATCTATGTTTGAATCAATTATCCTACCTATCTTTGTGTCACTAGTAATTCCTTCATCAAGATCATTGATATATATAAACAACAACGGGCCCAAGACTGATCCCTGTGGAACGCCACTTGTTACTCCTTTCCTGTAAGCTTTTTCACCCTGAAATGTGTACGTCTTCAGTACAGGAAAGACTGTGCTATAACTTAAATTGCCAGGCACACCATCTAAAGGGGACAAAAAGATACAAAACATCCAGGCCATGGGAAAACCTGGGTAGCCACAGCCACTCAAGAGGGAGAGGTTTTTTAGTGCCAGGAAGGAAAAAAACTTGCAGAAAATGGCAGAAATCGTACACCAAATCCAGTCGTTCCTGGGGTGGAAACCCAGTCGATGGCCTCCACCCCAAAACCATCAGATACAATACAAATTTCCCGGAAAAAAAATTTCCCCCCACAGTAAAAACAATCCCAAACTTTCCGTGACAGTCTTTTTTTGAAAAATAAAACGGGGTCTAAAGAAAAGCAACAAACAAAAAAATTTCCTTTTTTTTTCCGTGGACGCTTGCGAGGGAAAGGCAATTTTCCCGCGGTTTTTCATTGAGACCCACAAAAGGGATCACTTGGACAACGAAATATGGATCCCGGGTTTAAAAACCTACACAAAATGCGACAGAGGAACAGGAAAAAGGGGGGGTTTTTGGCCCTTTAAACTTGCAGATTTCCTTGTTTCCCAGAACTCTAAATGCCTCAAATAAATTGTAGTGGAATTTTTAGCAGTAAAGGTCGAAAACCCAAAAAACCTATTTTTTCCATTGTGGTAGTCTACAACCCCCCGGTGCAACACCCCAGAAATTTCCCCAGGAACAGCTGTTAAAAATTAAACCCATTTTCGGAAAATCTCCCACTCCTGCACCCAAAATCTTACCCTGCGGGTTTCAATTTAAGGTACCTAAAATAAAAAGGAAAAATAGCAAAAAAAATTGTTGAAAGTAATAACACCGGAGGCAGCTCTGATGAAAACTCACACCAAAAGAGCTTTAAAATCTCTGCACAAAATTAAATTTAAAAACCACAAAAACAAGCCTACAAGACTGGAGAATACACTAAACCTCATTTTCCCACTAACAATGATGATCTGTTACGAAATGCACCAAATCAAAAAAAAAATATACTCAATCAAAACATAATTGAGGTTCTGAAAATGTCCCGCGGGAGCCCCAAAACCGACATAATTTGGAGTTTTATCACGAGGGAAAATTCACCAAATTCAGCTTCAATAACAAAAACATAAAGGGGGGCCCCAAGGGTAAACCAATCTAACTGATATAAGTTTGGAAGATATACTAAGCAACACAGGCCCCAATTTAAAGCCTGGGAACAGTTTAAAAACTGGGTGGCCCCCAAATGTATTCACAAGATTTATTCCTCTAAAAAAAGGAGGAGTAGATAAAAAAATAGAAAAGACACGCCCCCTTTTTACGGGCCTGTGGGGGAAAAATTCAATAAAAAGGGGAGTAGCAATATACTTTTGGACCCCCGCATAGCGCCCTTTAAAATTCCGTGCAAGAGGGCGGGTGTTTTTTCGAAATTTTTCGGTATGTGAATAAATTTTTTTTCCCATAAGAAATAAGGGAAAAAAAAATTAATCCGTGCAAGAAAACCCAAAAGAAATAAAAAAAAATTTTTTTTTTCCCCCCAAAAAAAAAAAAATTTAAATTTTTTAGTACACCAAACTGAAAAAGGCATGCAAAAATTACATACATTTAAACTTTTATTGAAATCTGGTGATGATTGAGGGGAGGGAGGAGGGGAGAAAGTTTTTGGGTTTTAAAGAAGGGGAACCCCCTTCCCAATTAAAGAAACTTGAAAAGGGCAATTCCTTTTTTTGGGGTTCTTCCCTTCTTTTTTTTTAATGCCACTAGGACCACTTCAAGTCACGGACTTTTTTCGCACAACAAAACGCCCTAGGGGGCCTTTTCCTCTCTTTCCCTTTTAAATGTTTTGGGCCCAAAAGTGGTTAAACAACATTGTCTTTGGGAAACAGCCCACCACACGGTTTTGCAAAGCTGTGTGGGGGGTTTTAATTTTCTTTCAAAAAAAAGGGTTTTTGAAATTTCAAGCCATTTTGCCCAAAATTTTCCTTAATCTTTGAAAAGGAAAACCCTTCAATTTTTTTCTCTCCCCCCTCCTTTGAACCATTTTTCCCCAGGTCTGGGCCTTTTGGGCTTTTGAATTTTATCTATCACTCTCAGGGGTTTTAGTTCTTAAATTGTCCCCTCCACCAACTTTTCCACATCAATCCCCACTAACCCCCAAACCCCCAAGGATTTCCCCAATGCCAAAATTTTTGTTTTCCTCAACTGGTATACTCCTCTCAGGGTTAGCCTAAAACCCCTTTTAAAAATCCCTTTTTTTCCTACACATTCGGGCCCAAATTTTTTTCTTCCAAGAAAGATTTCAAGGTTCTCTTACACTCCCTCCCAACCCCTTCCCTAAAAGGGTTTACAAAATTTTAGGATATTAAAGTGATCCTTCCAAAACTTTTTTAGAGTAAAATCAAAGGCCCCAGGGGTCCCTTCAACCCCTTTTGAAACAGGCTTTTTGTACGGGTTTCTTGAATTTGGGAAATAAACTGCTGGTCCATGGGCTGCGGGAGGGGGGGTGGTTTTAAAGGGGGGAAAAAATTTTTACCTTAATGAAGCTCATGCCCCCCTAAAGTCGCTCGGCCCCTCTGTAGGATGCCCAAAGGGGCATTGTCTAACACCAGGAGGAAACTTAATTTTCAAAATTTTTTTTCCATTTGGGTAATCTTTGAAAATTGGGGGCAAATGCATGGTGTAACCATTTTATAAAAAAGTCCCTAGTGCCCATCCCTTACTTTTGATCTCCACAGCACACACAAAATTATCCTTGAGGACATTCTTTCCCTGAAGGGCTCTGGGATTTTTCAGAGTGTAAAACTAATAAAGGCTTAACTTTGGCAATCCCCACTACATTGGCACCATAAAAACAAAGTAAGCCTTTTTTTTTTAAATGGCATTTTCCCCCGGGGATTGCCTTTTCCCCTGGGGTAATGTAAGGTCCTGTTTTGGCTTTTTCCTTCCAGAACGGCCTGTTTCATCACAATTAAACACTTGTTTCATTTTTCACCCCCTTAAAGTTTCTATGTACCCCCTTGAATTCCGCAAAAATTTTTTTTTCCGGGCCGCTTTGTGGCCCCGAATTTGGCACCTAAACCCAGGGCCGTATCCACACTATTATGCCACTACGCTTTTTTAAATCTCTAAAACCCCAATTTTTTCCCTGGCCTTAAATTCATCACATCATCACTGGGTTTGCGGGCCTTTTTTTTAAAATTAAACCCTCATGCAATTTCCCCACCCTTTTCACATAAAATTCGCTTGAGAACGCTATCTCCCTGCTAGCTGTTTTTCATTTACCCAAACCCAAAAAGGCCCCCTCTCAACATCTTCCATCACTTGCGATCTTTTTTTCCCAAAAAACACAGTTAAACTTTTGGAAAGGGAACAGCTTCCTTGATTGCCTTTTCCCCTTGGGCCCAATAGAAAGATGTTGTTTTTGGGTTTTCTTGTACAACCTGACCGGGTCGGTGAAACGCATTTTCCACTTTCAAATTTATCATGATCTCTTTCTTTTCATTTCTATAGGTTTCAAACCCCTTATTGCGTAGGGCGGGGAAACAAAAGGGCTTTCCCCTTGGGGCCCAGGGTTCATTTAAAATTTTCCCGGGGGGGGGGGGGGAAACAGCACCAAAAACACTGAATAATACGAAATTTTTCCCCAAATTGAAAATCCCTTGAATGTTTCCGGGGCGGAGGCTGGCTGGTAAACAAGGCCACCGGCGGAACATATGGGCTGGCTGGGGGCCGAAACTTTGGCCTCTGGGAACGAAGGCCGCGAGCGGGTTTTTGGGGGGTATGCGGGGCAAAATTTTAGCGATAAAACGTCCGCTATGCGGATTGCCGTTATGCAAGGCGTCCCTTTATGCGGGGGTCCACTGTATTTAACGATATTTTTTAAATTCCCGGCTAGTAGTTAAGGTAGGGTGAGTCAGCCCCCCTTTTCCCGCCTTTTTTTTTTTTTTTTCCCCCCCCCCCCAAAATGATAGTTTGATTCCCGGCTGCTTTTTAAAACGTGGGGGTAAATCTACCCCCCCGCTACCCCTTTTCCCCCTCCCTCTTCCCCCCCCCCTCAAAGGGTTTGACTTTGGGGGCTCGGTCAAACAGTAAATCACTCGATTTCACAGCCCCCAAACCACTAACTGAAATTTACGTGCCTCCCCTGTATTCTAGTGTTTTAAAGGGTTAAAAAAGTTTCATTTTTTTCCCAAATAATAACTTAGTCTTTTTAGTCTTGCTCTAGGTTGACTGTTGTAAAAAATCACCATGTCTTTTGAGTAATGTACCTCCCCTGGAGATTTATTATTTAAGCAGGGATAAACCCCGTCTATCCCTTTTTTTTTTAGCTTGGGTGCCCGTGACGGTCACCGTCAAAACAAAGAGCAGAAAAAGGAGAAGGGCTAACGTCCCCGAGACTTCAAAACCCTTTTTTAAAATTTTTGTACCGTGGACCTTTAGAAAATTTTCAGGACGTAACCCCTCATCATTTTCAACGGTAAAGAACCTGCTTTTTCCTTTATTTTGGGGTAGAAAATTCAATTTTCCCATCTTCTGTGAATAAATAGCCAAGGTGGTTTACCAAAACCTGCGACCCCCCCCCCCCCTCATCACAAAAGGCTACGATTTCAACAACATGTCACCCAAAACCAACACCCCATTAAACGGTTTAAATTTAGTTTAAACATTTTTTATTTTTTTATTTTTCATTTTTTTTAATGTAGGATTAATATTTCATATTTTTAAATGTTTTTATTTTATATTTTCTACAAATAAAATGTTTTTGTTTTTTCTGTTATTTTTTTTCTTTTTCTATTTACAAAATTTTCCCCGAGGAGGAGCCAGCCTTGGGGAATACTTCTGAAGTTGGTACAGGGCTTAGTAAAACCTTCACACAGGAGATGGAAAATAATAACAGAGCGGGCAAAAAAAGGTTTAATTTTATCGGAAATGCGTAGGGAGAACCACTGGTCAGAGAAAAAGCAAGCATCGACTAAGCTAAAAATCTTATAGGATCAGGAATTTGGGGGGAAGAACTAAAGCCATAAATGAAATTGAAAGAAAAACCCCAAAATATTTTCTTCTCTTATGCCCAAAACAAAGTCGAGAACAACGTCCAGTATTGGGCCCCCCACTTTCAAAAAATGGGTTTCCTAACAGAAGACAGCAAGGGGAAAAGAGTGACTACTACCAACCTAAGGAGAGGGAGCATGGAAAAAGGGGGTCGCCCACAGTTACTAAAAACCCAAAAGACATAGCTCCACTCCACAAAGGGGGGGGTAAAAAACAATAGCAAAGAACTAGAGACAGATAGCACCCATTACCCATATCATAAAAAAACTTTGAAAGGGTCCCCCAAAAAGCAAGATTTACCCCCCATCTAGAAAAACCCCCTCATTACACAACCCAGGGGAAAATGGGGTTTTTGAACCCGGTCCCCCTGGCCTTTTCCTTTAACTATTGGGGTTTACTAAAAGACAAGGTCCTAGATGCACTAGAAGACCCAAAAAATGGGAAAAGTAATATATACAGACTTTGCCAAAAATCCCTTTTACAAGTGTGACCCAGGGGGTAATGCACAAAGTGCCCTGTTTTAAAGGGGTTAGCAGGAAAAGTCGGGCGATGGAACATAATTTCCCACTAACAAACACAGAGAGAAATATCAACAGAGAAAGTCCGAGGCCGCGACGGTGGGGAAAAACTCTGTTCCACAAGGCAAAATTAAATTTGCTCTCCCTCTTTTCCTCATCCCCCATATCTACATAGACAAGGATGGGCAGCCACAGCAACCCTGTTTTTCCTATGCAGATGACACTCGAATCGCTTGACAGGTTCTTCCATTGCAAAACACGCAAGGCTCCAGGGGGACCCTCAAAACCCAAAACTTCAGTGGGCTGCAAAAAACAATATAAGTTCAACATTTAAAATTTCAATTACTCAGAATGGTAAACATGAGGAAATTTAAAAAACTTCATCAGAGTACCAAAAAAAATTCTGGCCACAAAATAGAGGCGAAACCCCCAACGCAAAGACCTGGGAGTGATCATGTTGGAGGATCTCACTTCAAGGACCAAACATTGTATCAATCGCATTTTGCTAGAAAAAAAAGACAGGGTGGGGATTAAAAGAAACCTTCAAAACTAGGGAGCCAAAAAACATGATGGGCACTTCTTCAGGTCACCCTTTTTCTATCTAGGGTGGAATATTTCTGCAAAACTTGCAGCATCTTTCAAGGCAGGTGAAATTTCGACCTAAAAATGTACAGAGAGCCTTTAAAACGGCCCCCGCATAAAGGAGGTAAAACACCTCAAATAAAGGGGGGGCGCTTAGGGTTTCCCAACCTGCATTTCCCCGGAATCAGGGGGAGGAACGTGATTATATACCCTTTGGGAAAAAAATATAGGACAGTACCGAACTTGCAAAACGAAAAAACACTCACCACGAAAACAAAAGACTTGGCAGACGATGCAACATCCCCCCCCCGAAAAGCAGGGGGATCACAAACACGTTAAAAAGACCATACAAAAAGTGTCGGCGCCCAAGACTGTTTTAACCCGCCTCCCAGCATACATAAGGGGGTTACCAACAGAACCCCCCGGCATTCCCCTTTAAGCTGGGACGGGGCAAGCACCTAAAGTCGGTTTTCCCACCAGCCGGGGGTGTGGTTCGTACTTGGTTTTCGTGTAGCCATCAGTAACACCTTGGGTTATCAGGGTCTGGGTCCACCAGGAGGGCGGTCACAGACCAACGTGGGGGGATTGACCCCCGGAACCTCTCCCCGGTAAAAATCCAGTAATCCCCCATCGGATTTTAAACCCCCATTTAAAGGCACTCTCTGCTTTCTGTCTGTGGCCATGATTCATCTATGAGAGCAAAATTTTTCCCCGAATGCCATGAGCTGGGCCCCTTTTTTTTAAAAAGTCTTTGGTGTGGAAACCCATCAAAAAACCTTACTAAAAAACTAATAAATAAAATCAAATTCTTTTTTCATGGTCAACAGCCTCAAAAGCTTTACGGAAAAAAGCTAATAAATTTTTGTTTTTGACAAGACCGGCCCCCCTTGGGAAATCCATGCTGATACATTAATCAAGCTATGCTTTTCGACATGGGGTTCTTTAAATCCAGGGTGTAATTTGAATTTTAGTAAAATTTTTTCCCACAAATTTAGGTCAGGCCTTTTTGGGAGGCAAATTTTACGGTAACGACTTTTTCCCCTTTTTTTAAAAATAGGGAAATTTCCCCTTTGCCAACTTCCACATACAACACTAAAACCTGTTTGAAAAATAAATTAAAAATATTAGTTTTAAAGGTTTTTCCCCGGGGTTTTAAATTTTTTATTTCCCTTTAAAAACCCTTGAAAAAAAAACCCCACAGGACCCGGGGACTTATTTTGCTTCGGCGGTCTTTTCTGCTTCACTTTCCCTTTTGGGGGTTTACTTTTCTAAAGGGGAGGGGTGGGTTTTTCCCCTTTCTAGCTCATTTTTAGGGGGTTTTTTGTTTTGGGGTTTAAACTAGGAAATTTGTTAGAGGGATGGGTTTAGAAAAAAAGATAAATACAGTGGAACCCCTCAACCACGATATTAATCCTTTCCAAGACCCCATCGTTAGTCAAAATAATCGTTTGTCCCAAATTAATTTTCCCCCCATAAGAAAATAAGGAAACAAATTAATCCTGCCCAAAACACCCAAAAGTATTGAAAAAAAAAAAAATTTTTCCACAAAGAAAAAATTTAATTTTTAAAAACACACAAACGAAATTTCATTCACAGTTACATGACACCTTTAATTTAAGATCTGGTGGGTGATTTTATGGATGGAGGAGGGGAGAGCGTTATCTTTTTTACCGTTTAAAAAAGGGGGAAACCCCCCTTTCCCTTAGCATTGAGGCAGCAAGTCTTTTTTTGGGGTTACTTCCCTTGTTCTTTTTAAAGGGGGGGGGGGGAATTTTCCCCCGCGCGCCCCACCGAAAAAAACGAAAAAATATGGAAATTTTAGTTATTTTATACCGAAAAATAGATCAAATCTTTTTCAACCAAAAGGGGACCAAAGAAAGTTCCAGTTTTTTACCCCGGGGAAATTAAAGTCATTTTTCAGGGATGGTGACGGCGATGTTGGTAAAAACCCCAGCTGCTCACGGCCTAAATATTTTTTTGGGGTTATTTTCTTGTTTTTTTTCGCCTTTTCTTGCATTATTCTTTCTAATATAATAACTGACTATTTGGCATCATAAAACAGTAGGTGGAGCTTATCGGCAGACTTAGTGACTACCGGGAACCAGACGGGAACGATCAGCAGTGTTCCTGCTCCCGAGGTGCCAGCCAGGAATCACCCATTATTTCGCTTATATCAGCTTATATATCAACTCTACGGCTTATTTGTCTATCAGAATTGATCTAATATGATATAATAAACACTCTAAATAACATACAAACATTTTATATACTCTAGACTGAATAAAATAGGCCATAATATGGCCCAGAGATTATCGGGAATATTTCGATATAAAAGTGTAACTGGTCACCCTGTCGTCTCTGAGTAAGAGAAAACGGTGTTTAGAGGCTAACTGCACTAGAACAATCAGTTTACTAAGAAATACACCCAAACAAACGCGATTTTCGCGAAATTTTTTTTTTTTTTTTTTGAGACGGGGCCCGGCCGGCGTTCCCGGCCGATATCTCGGAAGTAACTTATTCACCTATAATTTGATGTGGGTCCTTTATTACTTAATTAAATGGAATAATATTCACGGATATTGTGAATAATGATTTCTCTTATTTTGACCGTAGAATTTTTGGAAATATTCCAAATACTTCGGGAGTTATGTGGGAGTAAAGGCAGATTTTTTTGCCATATTCCAGATACTAACAAACTTTATTTTTTTGTGAAATAACGATAAGGTATTTAGAGGGAAATCTTACGGTCCGAATTAGTATTAGCATTGTTTCTCTCGGCACCAAGTGTCCAAACCACCTTTACGTAGCCGCATATAAGAGTTACATCAACATCAAGGGTATTTTCAGTAAATCAGTCTTTTCTCAGTTGTTGTTTGAGGTATATTTTTTTATAAATATTTTCAAGAAAGAGTGAGAACACTTTGTCTTGTGCACCAAAACTGGAGAAAATCGGACGGTAAATAAACGATTACGAATTTCCCTGTAGCCCCCTTAATGCCACCAGACCACTTGAAGTCACTGGGCTTCGTCCACAACAATCGTCCATAGAGGCCCGTACCTCTCGTTCCCTTTTTGACTTTCCTAAAAAGGTTCACAACATTGTCAGTGTGCAGGTTCC
>NC_069408.1:78381671-78403318 GCF_026875155.1 Cherax quadricarinatus
CAATTTTCGGCTTTCACTTCCACGTTTATATCATGGATGTAGAAATAAACCTGGCTCTTACTGTTTATTTGATTTATCTTGTAGTTTCGCCAAACTTTAGAATTTTTTATTTTTTGTAACAGCTGTGTCAAATAATGCTGATTTGCACAAATGTTGTAACTACCTCTTCAATAGTGGTCCATCTTTTTTTCCATTTTTAAATAAACCTTTAATTTAAGAGATGGCATATCTAAAAACTGGCACGTGAGGGCTCAGGATCCTAAAATTTCTATAAAGGGTATAAAGGTAAAGTGAAAGGTGAAGAAAGGAACCCTGAGCAGTGGCCGGACAGCATGGAATGAAGCTGAAGATCAAGAGGTCGACTGGAGAGGTAGAAAATAATAAAGAAGCAAGAGACTGTTTGTGAACTTCGAAATATTTCTGTGTGCTACCAGAAGAATGGGATTTCAATTTACTGGGAACGTCGCAGTGAAGAATCAACAAGGAAGGTAAGAATATTGTGCTTTTTGGGGGACAGTCAGTTTGGGTACGTGATAGGGCCTTCTGCTTGAAGGAAAGGAGTAGGAGATAGAGGGCGTGCTTCCCTGGGCGGGGATGGAGGAAAAATGTTAGCCGGCTTGACATCATTATGGTAATGGGACCGGGCCTATTTGCCTCAGTGTTGGAAGCGATGATGTAAGAAAGCGTAGAAGTGAGGATTTAGTTAGAAGATATAGGGCAGCAATAGACATTATTAGGAAGAAGGGAGGAAACCCTGTTATTTGTGGAATTTTGCCAAAATGGGGTGTTGTAAATGAATGGCTGTCCAGAGCGATTGGTATAAATTGCTGGCTGGACAAACACTGTAAGGATAATGCAGTACCATTCATTGAAAACTGGGACCACTTCAATGAGCGAAATGGTATGTATGCCAGGAATGGGGTTCACTTATCCAGGGCAGGTGTGGGATTTCTCGCTAGCTCAGTTGAGGATGTTGTTAGGGCTTTAAACTAGGATTCGTTAGAGGTATGATTTTAGTAATGGAAAATAATGAGTGTCGAAATATTGATTTAGGTTTTGATATCATAAACCTTAACAAATAACGTCATCGAGTAACACAGGGTAACGAGAGTAACATAAATTGTGTAAAAGAAAAGCTGAATAGAAAAAAGGCTCACAAGAATAAGCACATTAATGTATGCTATAATAACTGTCGAAAATACCAGAAATAAAATTAATAAATTACGTTTGGTAGCATGGCTGGGAACTATGATGTCATCGCAATAACTAAAAAATGGTATAATTTAAAGAGTCGGGGTATGGTTGCTGAGTTCAATTCAAGAGTTTAAGTTGTTCCATGTAGATAGATAAAACAGGGATAAAAACAGGGGATCAGTAACAGAATCAGTTTTGGAAGAGTTTCTAGAATGTCAAGAATAACTAAAATTTTAGGTGAAGTATACCGACCTCCAGACTTGGATTACGACAGCGGGAGATTTCTTTGGAAAGAAACTGTTAGAGCTTCTAGACACAATAAGATAATGATAGTAGGGGATTTTAACTTTAGTCAAATTGACTGGATTTTTTTGATCGGTAAAATGGAGCTCAGTGACTTTATGGAAGACGTTCAGGACTGTTTTCTGAAGCAGTGTGTAACAGAACCTACCAGGATTCATAATTTGCTAGACCTGGTCTTGTCAAATAAAAAAAACATCGTAAATAACCTGGAGGTCGCTGAAGAGCTTGGCGCAAGTGATCATAAATCCATTACTTTTAGCATTTCCTGGGAATACGAGAATAATGACAATACTGCAGATTATAATGGACCCAGGGAACACCTGTCTAATCTTGATTGGGGGTAATCTAGCTAATGATTTTATTGACGATGATCATACTTACGATTACGAAGGGATCTCTGCGTTTATGATCTTGTCTTAATAATGTACAACGTGCTCTGAGTATATATATTCCCCAGGGAGAAATTAGGCCAAATACTAACATCCCAAATGTTTTAAAATTTTCATCACAGAAAAATAGAAAATCAGAAGAGCCTAACATTTGTTATGGAAGGTAACTCATTGAATTAATTTCAATAAAATAAAATTGGCATCATGGCACGTAGACGAGACCAAATCAATCCCAAAGCACGTCTCTAGCAACCCTACACCATTGTTTAAAAGATAAAAAAAAACAGATCAGAAAATGCACCTCTTCCAGTTTTTCCTGCCTGGATTATTATAATTATAATCAAGGGGGAAGCGCTAAACCCGAGTTATCAGCGCCTGGGGGGGGTGATGTGGAAGGCATTCAGATCAGGCTTAATTCGGGGAACTGGAGCACAGATGCCAATTCCCTAAATCAAGAGCCCCTCACCAACATCAAGGGGGGGAGTAGTAGAAAACCTTCCTGAGGTGTCCTGCCTGGAAAAATAATTTGTTTTCTTAAATATGGCCAAAAACCCTAGGATTGGAAAACCTGAAAATCTGTGCGTACGCTTTCTTTGGGAAAAGAATCATAGCCGTTAAAAGTTTTGAAAGATATTCTCCAACAATCTCGAAAATTCATCAAAATCAAGGCAAAGTTCGTAACCGTTATTACCGTCCGATTTTCTCCAGCTTTGGTGCACAAGACAAAGTGTTCTCACTCTTGAAAATATTTATAAAAAATATACCTCAAACAACAACTGAGAAAAGACTGATTTACTGAAAATGCCCTGTGGGTTGATGTCATTCTTATATGCGGCTACGTAAGGTTGTTTGGACACTTGGTGCCGAGAGAACAATGCTAATGAATTTTTTTTTTCCTTTGCTCGATTTCGTTGATTTTTTTACCAGAGACTTTAGGCATATTGAGCCTCATGTGGTGAAAGTTGCATCAAGATCGTCCAATAAATAAAGTTATAAAAAAATAAAAATGTGAAAAATTGGACATGGCAACACTTATAGCAACGCAAGTCAATATTGGCAATCTCGAATTCATTGTTGATAATCACAAATGATAAAGTAATGCCAAATTGACTTTCTAATGGATATAAATAATGCAATAACATGTTTTATGGTACCCAAAAAAAATATTATTGTCTTGACTTTATTTAAAAATTTTTTTTTTGCACTTTACATCAATTTATGCAAAATTGAAGGTATTATTACCCAAGACAGCTCCATTACAAAGTCAAAACAGGCTCCACTCGAATAACTTTTGTAAAATTCAGAAGTGATTCGGTTCATAAATAATGGTTTTAGGTAACCTCAGAAAAATACAAATAAATGCACTTTTTTGAAAAAAGTCAACAATACATTGAACATTACTAACAGTGGGTAAAAATACCTCATAGTGCCTTTATTTACGTTTTATTGAGAGTAAAACTGGTTATATAGACAATTATTTCCTGAAGTTTCCATCAAATATCCATTTTGTCCTGAAGTTCTCTGGTGGCCGGATGGCCGGACAATCATAAAAATCCATCCCACCTCTGAAAAGAAAGAAAATGAATTCTCAAAATCCTATTCCCTGTGGATTATGACAGATAACATGTAATTGCAGGCAGCAAACCCATATAATATATTATCACATACCCAATATAAAAATATACAAAAAAAACACTAATAATTACGTACCTATGACTGAATTGTAGGTGGACACATGATTATCTATGTCCCCATGCTGCAAGTGGAGGTAGTAGTTGTGGTAGTACAGCAGCGGAGGTATTAGTTGTGGTAGCATCAGCAGTGGAGGTAGTAGTTGTGGTAGTAAGCACAGTGTGAGGTAGTAGTTGTGGTATAGCAGGCAGTGGAGGTAGTAGTTGTGGTAGTAGCAGCAGAGGAGGGTAGTAGTTGTGGTAGTAGCAGCAGGGAGTAGTAGTTTATGTGGTAGTAGCAGCAGTGGAGGAAGTAGTTGTGGTAGTAAGCAGCAGTGGAGGGTAGTAGTTGTGGAAGTAGCAGCCAGTGGAGGTAGTAGTTGTGGGTAGTAGCAGCAGTTGAGTAGTAGTTTGTGGTAGTAGCAGCATGGAGGTAGTAAGTTTTGTGGTAGTAGCAGCAGTGGAGGTAGTAGTTGTGGTAGTAGCAGCAGTGGAGGTAGTAGTTGGGTAGTACATCAAGCAGTGGAGGTAGTAGTTTGTAGTTAATAGCAAGCAGTGAGGTAGTAGTTTGGTATAAGCAAGCAGCAGTGGAGGTAGTAGTTTGTGGTAGTAGTCAGCAGTGGAGGTAGTGTTGTGTAGTAGCAGCAGTGGAGGTAGAGTTGTGTGTAGTAGCAGCAGTGGAGGTAGTAGTTGTGAGTATAGCAGCATGGAGGTAGTATTGTGGTAGTAGCCGCAGTGGAGTAGTATGTTGTGGTAGTACAGCAGTGGAGGTAGTAGTTGTGGTAGAACAGCAGTGGAGTAGTAGTTGTGGTAGTAGCAGCAGTGAGGTAGCAGTTTGGTAGTACAGCAGTGTAGTAGTAGTTGTGGTAGTAGCACAGTTGAGAAGTAGTTGTGGTAGTAGCACAGTGGGAGGTAGTAGTTGTGGTAGTACTACAGTGAGGTCAGTAGGTGAGGTAGTAGCAGCAGTGGAGGTAGTAGTTGTGGTAGTAGCAGCATTGAGGTAGTAGTAAGTGGTATTAGCAGCAGGTGGAGGTAGTAGTTGAGGTAGTAGCAGCAGTGGATGTGTAGTTGTGGTAGTAGCAGCCGTGTGGGAGGTAGTAGTTGTGGGAGTAGGAGCCGTGGTGACGCGGAGGTAGTATTGTGGTAGTAGCAGCCGTGTGGAGGTATGTAGTTGTGGTAGTAGCAGCCGTGGTGGAGGTAGTAGTTGTGGTAGTAGCAGCCGTGGTGGAGGTAGTATTGGGTAGTACAGCCGTGGTGGAGGTATAGTTGTGGTATAGCAGCCGTGGTGGAGGTAGTAGTTGTGGTAGTAGCAGCCGTGGTGGAGGTAGTAGTTGTGGTAGTAGCAGCCGTGGTGGAGGTAGTAGTTGTGGTAGTAGCAGCAGTGGTGTAGTAGTTGTGGTAGTACCAGGCCGTGGTGTGGAGGTAGTAGTTGTGGTAGTAGCAGCCGTGGTGGAGGTAGTAGGTTGTGTAGTAAGCAGCCTAGTGGAGGGTAGTAGTTGTGGTTAGTAGCAGCCGTGGTGAGGTAGTAGATGTGTTAGTAGCAGTCCGTGTGGAGGAAGTCGTAGTGGTAGTAGCAGCCGTGTGGAGGAAGTAGTTTTGGTATAGCAGCCGTGTTGGAGGTAAGTAGTTGTGGTAAGTAGCAGCCGTGGTGGAGTTAGTGAGTTGTGGTAGTAGCAGCCGTGGTGGAGTAGTAAGTTGTGTAGTAGCAGCCGTGGTGGAGGCAGTGTTGTGTTAGTACAGCCGAGGTGGAGGTAGTAGTTGTGGTAGTAGCAGCCGTGGTGGAGGTAGTAGTTGTGGTAGTAGCAGCCGTGGTGGAGGTAGTAGTTGTGGTAGTAGCAGCCGTGGTGGAGGTGAGCATATTTGCGGGGCTCCTATATTTTGTCTAACTTGTTTCTGAACATGAAATTCCAATAGTTCAAGTAGCAGTGAACAAGGATAGGTGTTGAGAGGTGGGTGGTGGTACAAGCATCGTGGCGGCGTGTCAAGGCCGACGGGTGGTATCTAGCACGATGGCCGGGCGTCACCGACGTGGTGGTACTAGCATCGTGGCGCGTCACCACGTGGTGGTACTAGCATCGTGGCGGGCGTCACCACGGTGGTGGTTACTAAAGAACGTGGCGGCGTCACCACGTGGTGGTACTAGCATCGTGGCGGCGTCACCACGTGGTGGTATTACTAGCATCGTGGCGGCGTCACACCACGTGGATGTACTGACATCGTGGCGGCGTCAACCCAACGTGGTGGTACTAGCATCAGGCGCGTCACACGTGTGGTACTAGCCATCGTGGCGGCGTCACCACGTGGGTGGTACTAGCATCGTGGCGGCGTCAACCACGCGGTGGTACTAGCATCGTGGCGGCGTCAACCACGGTGTGGTACTAGCATCGTGGCGTAGCGTCACCAACCACAGCATCCGCCTGCTCTCACTTTCCTTGTATAGACCTTTATCATTGCTTCTATGTGCCTTTTCCTCTTGTGGCTAATGTTCTTAGGCAAACTGTTCTTCTTTGCAGGCATTGTGTACCAAAAATGTATACAATTGAAAGGCAAAAGTAACTCCCAAGGGTTTCAGCTGTCAGACAAAGTGACATAATACCTCCTCTCTCTTCAACTTCCAGTCGGCACTGACTTGATATGGTGTAGCAATCTCCTTCTCACAGCTAACCAGATGTTGGCCAGTTACATTTAGAGATTAGCTAAAAATACACCAAAAAAGGAAAAAAATATCTGTGATACTGTTTTTATGAAGCGAGTCGCGCTGGAGCACGTGTTTTATTGTATGGTGAGTCTGGGCCCCGTCCATGCTGATGACGTAGTTTTGTTATAATACGATAGCTTTAATGTAATTGATCGTACAGAGACGAACGCACACCAAATGTTGCCAGATCTTGCTCTAATTTTCGGTAAGGATTAACGCATTTTTCATATTTTTTTTCGATTTTTTGGTGTATTTAGGCCTCAGACTCGGCGGCCTGTATCACCTTTTCCTGAACGGCTTCATGCTTTAACAGCTGATGTAACTTAAGACCCAGGATAATACTCATTCGGAGGGGGGGGGTTATTGTGTAAGCAAAATAACATTATTTTCATATGCCATAAAAATAAATTTGGCAACTCTGAAATTTTTTTATCAAACTGAACGATCGAAAAAGAGGCAGAATGTCACTACAGTTGTAAGGAATTTTTAAACCAATACAAAGGAAACTGAATATGGAAACTATTTAAAATTTATAAATTTTGTAGCGTTTTTGAATTTCCTGAGTTGAGAGAATTCTTAAATGCAGCTGCAATAAGTCACTCTGTCTGACTTTTTTGTGTTATCCCAGGTTCTGTACACATATGCTGCCATGTGTGATGATCTATGTAAGTGTATTTGTGTATACCTGAATAAACTTACTTAGAAGGAGTAATACCAGAACCGCCACTCTGTCATTAAATATATATATGTCGTGCCGAATAGGCAGAACTTGCGATCTGGCTTAAATAGAGCAACACTTATCATCTTTGCCGCCACCCACACCAGTCTCACTGGGGGGGGGGGTGGGTCCCAGATAGGGAGGTGGGGGGGTGGGGAATAAACACATCCGACAGGGGTAGTAGGGGTCTCCACTTCTCTGTCGCGAGCGAATGTGGAATTATAAAACGCTATTACACACGTACGCCCTATCATCACCTAACACGGCAAAATATATTTAACTGTGTTGTGTTAGTATTATTTTTGTTAACAATCTAAATAGATTTAGTTGGGTTAGGCTAAAATAAATTGTTCTTGTTATAGTAAGGTTAGGTAAGTTTTCTAAGATTCTTTTGGTGCAAAATTAAAAATTTTGACATTAACATTATGAAAAAAATATATCATTTAACGTATAATGAAAATTTTTTAGAAAGACTTAATTTTAAATGAATCTTGCTAATTGACCAGTTTTACACATATTCGGCCCGACATACCATATATATATATATATATATATATATATATATATATATATATATATATATATATGATATTTATATATATATAAATGTATAATATAATATATATATATATATATATATATATATATAATTATATATATATATATATATATATATATATATATATATATATATATATATATATATTATCATAAAATTTTACATATATCAACAAAAAAATGAATACACAAATACAGAACTACAGCACTAAATATGCAAAAATGTAGGTACATGTCAACCTATGCATGACTAGATCCAGAATGTGCATACCTTTCTCACACTTATACATGGCTCAACTACAAATAAGTTTTATATATGCACATGTATATTCACAGTATAATGTACACAACCCACATAATCAGTACCTACCTGGCTATAGCTTTGATTCGTACAAGGATTGCGTGCTGTCACGGTAACAGCCTGGTGGACGGCCCTAACCAGCGAATGACTGGTCATGGACCTATCGCGGAGGGGGTATTGACGCCCCAGCACCCGCCTTCCAGGTAATGTCCATGTAGATGCATATATATATATATATATATATATTATATAATAATATATATATATATAATATATATATATACAATATAATATAGATATATATATATATGTATATATATATAATATAATATATTGTTATTATTATTATCACACACAGGCAGGGTGCCCGAAAAAGAGAACTTTCACGCATCATTCACATCATCACCGTCTTGCAAAGGGTGCCTTTAAAAACTACAGTTATTTAAACTACAGGCCCAAACATTAGACACCCTCCTCAGAGTGCAGGCACAGTACTTTTCCATCTCCAGGACTCAGTCCGGCCTGCCGGTTTCCTGAACCCCTTCATAAATGTTAATTGCTTACAACTCCAACCGCACGTCAAGTCATTAAAAAACCATTGTCTCCATTCACGTTTCCTATCAAACACGCCTCACGTATGCCTACTGGAAGTCCGAGCCCCTCGCAACAATCGACAAAAAACTCCTTTACACACCCCCTCCCACCAACCTTTCCTAGGCCGACCCCTACCGCCGCCTTCCTTCCACTACAGAACTGATACACTCTTTGAAGTCATTTCTGTATCGCTCCATTCTGTCTAACAGTCTCCGAACCGCCATCACAACCCTTCCTCAGTCCCTCTGGGACAACAGTTTTTGGTATCCCGCACCTCCTCCTAACTTTCCAAACTAACGAATTCTCTGCATATAATCACAACCACACATTGCCCCCTTCAGACAAGACATCACCACTGCCCACCCGCCTTCTCGCCGCTGCACTCAACATTCATCACTCCAATGCTGTCACACCCAATAAAAGGCGTTGGCAAAACTATACTCTATACATTCCCCTCTTTGTCTCCAAGGAAAAGTTCTTTGTCTCCTCCACAAGACCCAAAGTGCACCACTCAAACCCTTTTCCCCTCATCAATTCTATGGATTCACCTCATCTTTTCATAGACCTCCATCGCGCTGACACGTCCATTCCAAATATCTGAATCATTCACCTCCTCCATGATCTCTTCCCTCCAATCTGATATCCAATCATTCATCACCTAATCTTTTTTGTTATCCTCGTAACCTCACTCTTTCCTGTATTCACTTTTTAATTTTCTTCTTTTGCACACCTACTAAATTCATCCACCAATCTCTGCAACAGTTCTCCTTCAAATCTCCCAAGAGCACAGTGTCCATCGGCAAAGAGCAACTGTGACAACTACTCCCACTTTAATTGTGTGATTCTTTATCTTTTTATCTCCACGCCTCTGCCCGAAGACCCTCGCATTTACTTCCCTTTACAACCCCATCTATAAATATATTAAACAACCAAGTGACATCACACATCCTTTGTCCTAAGGCCTACCTTTACTGGTAAATAATTTCCATCTTTTCCCACATACTCATCCTCGTAAAAACTCTTCACGCTTTCAGTAACCTACCTCCTACACCATAACACCCTGCAACATCTGCCATATTGCGCCCCTATCCACCCTGTCATATACGCCTTTTCTCCAAAATCATAAATGCCACAAAGACCTCTTTAGCCTTATCTAAATACTGTTCACTTATATTTTCACCGTAAAACACTGGTGCCAACACACCCCCTACCTTTCTCTCTACAGCCTCCTTGTTCATCTTCTATCCTAATTCCTCCGTCTTACACTTAATCTTCAATAATAACACTACCATAACACTTTACCAGGTAAAAACTCAACAGACTTATCCCCCCTATAATTTTTGCACTCCTCTTTTGTCCCTTTGCCCTTTCTGTGGTAAACAATAGGAACTATGCATGCTCTCTGCCAATCTCCCTGAGGTACCTTACTCTCTTCGATACACATTTATTAAATAATTGCACCAACCACTCAAACTATATCCACCACCTGCTTTTATTCACATTCTATCTTTATCCTACAATCCCGGCTGCCTTACCCCTTTCATTTAACCTACTGCCTCAACGAACTTCTCCCACACCGTCACAAATGGCTCTTCCCCTCACTCCCTACAAGTGTTATTCCTCCTTGCCCTGTACACGAAATCACAGCTTCCATCTCATCGACATTAACATTTCTCAAAATATTCCCTCCATCTTCTCAATACCTCTAAACTCTGCCATTTAATAACTCTCCTCCATATTTTTAACTGACACATCTATTTGTTCTCTTAGGCTTCCTTAACTGTTAATTCTCACTACTCCAAAATCTTTTTCTTTATTTCAACAAAATTTTGTTTGATAACTATCACCCACTCTCTCATTTGCTCTCTTTTTACATTGCTTCACAACACTCTTAACCTCTCCTCTTTTTCTCCATATACCTCTTCCCGTCCTTGCATACACTTCTACTTTTTGTATAAACTTCTCATATGCTAACTTTTTCTCTCATTACTACTCTTTACATCATCATTTCCACCAATCGCTCCTTTTCTCCCCGCACCCACTTTCCCTTGTAACCACAAACTTCTGCTGAAACTCTATACTACATTTTTAAACCTACCCCAGACCTCTTCGACCCCATTTCCTATGCTCTCATTAGCCCATCTATCCTCCCATAGCAATTATATCTACCCTAACTGCCTCCTCTTTTAGTTTCTAAACATTCACCTCTCTTTCCCCTGATGCTTCTATTCTCCTTGTATATCCATTACCTTTTTACTCTGTAGCCTACAACTAGAAATGATCTGATATATCTGTGGGCCCCTCTATAAACATGTACATCCTGATTTTACTCAACAGTCCTTTTACACTACCAATACATAATCCAACAAACTACTGTTACATTTCGCCCTACAACATATCTTGTATACTTATTTTAGGGGGGGGGGGGGGGGGGGGGGGGGGGGGGGGGGGGGGGGGGGTCCTCTTTTTGGGGGGGGGGGGGGGGTCCTTAAAATATGTATTACCTACAACTAAACCCCTTTCTTTACAAAAGTTCAATCAAGGGCTCCCATTCATCATTTACACCTGGCACCCCAAACTTTACCTACCACACCCTCTCTAAAAGTTTTCTCCCTACTTTAGCATTCAGGTCCACTATCCACAATTACTCTCTCACTCACTGGTAAAGGCTCCCTATCATTCACTTAACATCTCCCAAAATCCTCTCTCTCTCCTCACATCCCTCTCTTCCCCAGGTGCATACACGCTTATTATGACCCACTTTTCGCATCCAACCTTTACTTTATCCACATAATTCTGGAATTTACACATTCAATTTTCTCTTTCTACTTCCAAAACCTGATCCTTCACCCATTACAACTAACCCCTTCCTTTGCTCTAACTCTCTCAGATACCCAAGATTTAATCCCATTTAGTTTCTCCCCAACCGAAAACGCTCCCCTGCTGCCCCTTAAGCTTTGTTTTCGCTTAGGGCCAGGAATTCAACTTCTTTTCATTCAAACATCACAATCATCTGTTTCTTGTCATCCGCACTACATCCACGCACATTCAAGCATCCCAGTTTTTCTTCTTCTCGTTTTTAGTCGCCTCATACGACACGCATGGCTTACGGAGGAAAGATTCTTTTCCAATTCCCCATGGACAATAGAAGAAATAAAGAAGAACAAGAGCTATTTAGAAAAAGGAGAAAAACCTAGATGTGTGTATATATATATGCATGTGCGTGTCTGTGAAGTGTGACCAAAGTGTATGTAGAAGTAGCAAGGTATCCCTGTTATCTAGCGTGTTTATGAGACAGAAAAAAGAAACCAAGCATCCTACCTCATGTGCAAAACATACAGTTTTCTGTTTCACAGTCTACTGCAGGACGGTAGTACTTCTCTGGGTGGTTGCTGTCCTACAAACATTCTACCTATATATATACATATATATATATATATATATATATATATATATATATAATATAATATATATATAATTATATATATATAATATAATATATATATAAGATGGGTCCCCTCTGGAGTAAATTGTGGGACCCATAAGCCTCGGAGAAGTGGATAAAAGGCTTCAAGGAAGAATATTTGGATTTCCTTCCTGAACCATTTGAATATTTTCACTTCCCCTACCATCCGAACATTAAACTATATATATATATATATATATATATATATATATATTATATATATATAAATATATATATATTATTAATAATTATTATATAGGGAAGTACCAACGTCTAAGCTGGAATGGGGACCCTCATCCTTCGATCCAATAAACGTATCTCAGGGAAAACTCCAGGTTCTCCCCGGAGCTGTTTTAATATTTTCTCTCCTACCACCCCCTGTAATTTTATTCCATGTAAACATTTATTAATATACAGAATACATTATAGAAAAAACGAACATGAATATATATATATAATATATATAATAATATATATATATATATATATATATATATATATATAATATAGATATATATATATTATAAATATATATACACACAATAAATCACAGTAAACAGGTGATTTCAAAATATGCAAAACAACCAATCTGAAAGAAAGAAAATTCCAAGCGCTTTCGTGACTACTCACTTTATCAAGAACTAGATAGTTTCCTTGATAATGTGAGTTGTCACGAAGCGCTTGAATTTCTCTATTCTTATCAGAGTGGGTTGATTTGCATAATATAATATATATATATAATATAAATATATATATATATATATATAATATATATATATATATTATGCAAGGAATCGCAAGAGCAGGCGAAATATACACAAACACTGATCTCTGGCTGAGGAGACTCGAACCTACGAACCTTAAAACAAGGTACCCAGTGCTTTACACCAATCTACCCCACACAGGACACCCAGTGTATATTTCGACTGCTCTTGCGAATTCCCCCCCCCTCCTTGCATTGTCTTTAATATCTCTAGTTAAGGCTGATGCATGCAGGGATGAGATGAAAAGGCTGTAAGCCTTCTCCTGATAGCTAGCTGCTTTGGATCAAAATCTAACGCAAGCTGGACTTCCAAGGTATTGGTTCCATGTGGGTAGATTGGTAAAGCACGAAATACCTTGTTCTAAGGTTGGTAGATTTCGAGTCTCCTACCAGCCAGAGATCAGTGTTTGTATATATATAAATATATAATAATATATATATATATATATATACAGCGCAACTATATTAATAATATATATAACAATATATTGGGGGGAGGTATAATATAGTAGTATAATAAATATATATATATGTAGGAGAGCATAGTAGGTGGAGTTTATTTAGTGATATATAGTATATAGTATAGTATGAGTGGTGATGGATATACAATTCATATGGGTTGGGGGTATTGAGATTTTTCCAAGCGCTTTCGTGACTACTCTATTTCATGAGCAATATAAGTAATGCATCAGATGGTATATAAAGGGTCTTGCCTCACGACCGTCCCGATCACATCCCCACAACAAAGCAACAACCTGACGGAGCGCGTCAAAGGGGGAGAAATGGGAACGACTATATGCAGCAGGGCCCTCTGGCCCGATCTAGGCAGATCCTTCAGCACAACCCGACCAACGGGAAACAATACAAAAGCCAAGAATTAAGAATTTTAATATTATTATTTGTCCAATGTTTTTTATTTACATTTTTTCTTACTAAAATTAGATTAATTATAGAATGGGATCGTAATTTATATAAACCATAGGAAATATAATTATTCAAAAATTCTTTTATGAAACATGACTGAATTTTATTCCTGTCGTCCACAGACTTGCTTGATACAACTTTCTCACAACTTTTTGAAAATCAAAGTGGATGGTTTATAACTCACATGAATAAATAGAGCAATGGAAACTTGTCCAGTTTTCTAATGCCTAAATTTTTATGATTTGTTTAATTTAGTTCGAGACTTTTACTTTTACCAGTTTGACCGTAATAAACTTTATCGCAGATTTTACAAGGAATCTTAATAGATACATCATTCAGCATTTTGGTGGGGAATTCTTTATCACAAGTTTTTTTACTGTATCAAGATTTTTAAAATACAACTTTTGATATTAAAAGTCCTGTAAGATAAGGTATATCAACCAAGTTTTCATGGTAAGGGAGAACCAACATGTTTAGTTGAATAGGCTTGTTTGTGCCTTTTTGGGATTGAAAAAAGTTGTTCTAGCAATTTTAAAAGATTTATCAATTAAGCGATTTTGGATATTTCAAATCGTTACCTCTTTTGCGGGGGGTAAACAAGTGGTTTATGGACAATTACCTCAATTCAATAACTCTGGACGTACAAATGAGCGTGAAGCTCTGGGCGGGGAAAAACATGATGAGAAACAGGATTAACGGCGGGTTACATTATCGTTGACGTGAGAGAGATGAAATAGTGTAATAGGAACAGTTATGTTGTAGGTTTTTTGGGCTGTAAATTTTAAATTTGAATTCATTTTACCCTTAATATTAAAACAACTAGAAATAGGCAATGAGTTTCTTATACTTCAAACACATCATAAAAGTTGTAAGCATAGGTGGGCTAAGGGGGGGGCTATTAATTTGCCTAAGGAAATTGTATACCTACATTCTTTGCACAAGACCACTCTATATGCATCACACATATCTCTCTCCATTTATGCTCATTAGGAGATTAGTCTGTTAACAATGCTCTTTTTTAAAGGGGGGAGGGGAGGGGGGGGAGTTATGGGTTTGGTGGTTTGTGTGTTTGTGTGTGGGGGGGTATATGGTTACTGGGTAAGAACAGGTGAAAGAGGATTTTTCCATTGCCATAACAAAACTTCTGAGTGTAAAACTTATCATTAAATTCAATTTTTTTTGCATCTAAACAATGCAAATTTTAATAAGTTTAATGATAGTAGGAAACTGGCATTGGTAAATCATAATTAACGAGTTCTACAGATAAGAAACTTAATAAATCTTCAACGGGAACTTTCGTACACAAGGAAGTAACATCAAAACTAACCTTCAAATCAATAAAGGTCAGTCAAGGAGCTTTTTATCAACTAAATCATGTTGATTTTAACATTAAAGTTAGAAATTTTGTCAACAATAGAGCTCAAAAAAAATGTCAACAAACCATTTGATAATTTTATGTGAAACTGAACCTATGAGTTTAATAAATAGGTCTGGACTGGAGTCCCTGGTTTGTGTGTTTTCTATTAGTCCATACATGAAAGTGGTAAAGAATAGATTAGTGGAATTAAATTTGTTTGACGAATTCATCTTTTGCCTTTCAGTAGAAGTTTTTTATTGAAATTGTTGTTAACGGTTTTCTAGGGGATGTTAGAGACAATAATAGAGAATATTTCCTTTAGTTTATATAAACTAATCCATTTATAATTTAATAGAAATTTGGGAAAAATTTTAATAATACCTTAGACAAATAATAATTATTAAAATTCTAATTTCTTGGGTAAATAGTTTGTTGGTGGGTTGTTGAAGGAGGTTGTCTAGTGTGCCTGGGGGCCTGCTGCAGTGTTCCATTTCTAACTGAGTCGCATCGCACGTCAGGTGGTTGCTTTGTTTGTGGGATGTGATAGCGATTTGTGGTCAGACTCTTTATATGCCTTCCTTTGATCAATACTTTTCATTGTTCCTTGCCAATGTGAGTATCACGAAGGCGCTTGAATGTCTCTATTCTAAGATTTCAACACAGAGTTGTTTTGCTATTCAGAAATCACCTGTTTTACTGTGATGGCTGATTGCATATACTAGGGGGGTGGGGGGGGGGGTGCCAATATATATATATAATATAAATATATATATATAGTATATATAATATAAATATATATATATTATATATATAATATATATATAGTATATATATATATATATATATATGTAAATGTAATATATTATATATATATATATATATATATATATATATAATAATATATAATATATATATATATATATTATATATATATATATATATATAATGGGGCAATGGGCTAGTACTCCCCTTCCTCCTAGTACATTTACAAAAAAAGAGAAGAAAGTAGAACTTTTAGATAAAACTGGGATGCTTGAATGTGCGTGGATGTATGCAGATGACAGAAACAGATATATTGCTGGACGTTTGAATGAAAAAGAAGTGGACGTCCCTGGCCCTAGAGCGCCGGAAACAAAAAGCTGAAGGGGGGTATAGGAGTTTCGGTGGGGTTAAAATAAATGGGATTAAATCTGGAGTATCTAGGAGAGTTAGAGCAAAGGAAGGGGTACAGTAATGTTGAAAATGATCATTTATGGAAAGAGAAAAGAGAATATGTATGTGTAAATATGCAAGAATTATGGTGGATTAATGTGTAAAGGTTTGGATGCGAGAAGTGGGTCATAAAAAGCGTGGTATTGCACCTGGAGAAAGAGAATGCAGGCAGAGGAGAGAGAGAGAAGTTTGGAGAAGTTAAGTGAATTATAGAGCCTTTGAACCAAGTGAAAGAGTAATTGTAGTAGGGGATCAGAATGCTATAAAGTAGGGATAAATTTTTTAGAGAGGTGTGGTAAGTAAGTTTAGGGTGACCCAGGTGAAATGGTAATGGGATCCCCTTTGATTGAACTTTTGTATAAAAGGGGTTTAGTTTATAGGTAATAATATTTTAAGAAAAAAGAGGATTAACAAGTATACAAGATATGATGTAGGGCGAAATGACAGTAGTTTGTTGATTCCGTATGGTAGATAAAAGACTGTTGAGTAGACTTCAGAGGTACATGTTTATAGAGGGGCCACAGATATATCAATGATCACTTTCCTAGTTGTAGCTACACTGAGAGTAAAAGGTAGATGGGATACAAGGAGAATAGAAGCATCAGGGAAGAGAGAGGTGAATGTTTATAAACTAAAAGGGGAGGCAGTTGGGGTAAGATATAAACAGTTTTTTTGGGGATAGATGGGCAAATAGGCTGGGAAATAGGGTGAAAGGTTTTGGGGTAGGTTTAAAAATGTATTTAGAGTGTTGAGCAAAATTTTTGTTTTTTACAAAAGTGGGGTGGGGGGGAAGGGGGCGTTTGGGTGGAATGATGATGTAAAAGATAGTAAGGGAGAAAAAGTTAGCATATGAATTTTTTTTACAAAGTAGAAGTGATGAAAAGGGGCAAGAGTATATGGTGAAAAAGAGAGAGGTTAAGAAGGGGTGAGCAATGTAAAAAGAGAGCAAATGAGATGGGTAGATTTTTATCAAAAATTTTTTTGAAAATAAGAAAATTTTGGGATGGGGTTTAAAAATTTTAAGGAACCCTTTAAGAACAAATGGTTTGTCATTTAAAAATGGGAGGGGAAGTTATTAAATGGAGGTTAGGGGTATTGGGAAAGGGAGGGAATATTTTTAGGAATTGAAATTTGTTGAAGATACAACTGTATTTCGTGTAAAAAGGCAAGGGGGAATAACATCTTTAGAGTGAGGGAAGACCCAGTTGTGAGTGTGGGGAAGTTCTGAGCAGTGGGTAAAATAAAAGGGGGAAGGCAGCCGGGATTGAGGGATAAAGATAGAAATGTTAAAACAGTTGGGGATATATTTTGGAGGGTTTTGGTGAAATTATTTAATAAATTTGGAAAAGGGTAAGGACCTGGGGATTGGCGAACATGCATATTCCTTTGTATAAAGGAAAGGGTACAAAAAGAGTGAAAAAATTAAAGGGGGGATAAGTCTTTATATCCCTGTAAAGTGTAGGAAGATTTTTTTTTAAAAAATTTAAATAAACGGAGAATGGGAAGCAATGAAAAAGGAGGTTTTTGGGAAAGGTGGGGGTGTGTGGACCAGGTGTTACAGTGAAACTTAGGTGAACATATTTAGATAAGGCTAAGAGTCTTTGTGGCTTTTATGTTTTGGAAAGGCGTATGACGGGGGAAGGGGGCAATGTGGCAGAGTTCGGGTGTATGGTGAGGAGGTAGGTTAAAAAGCGTGAAGATTTTTTAAACAGGATAGGGGGGCCAAAGTTAAGATGTAGGAAAAGGGAAATTTTTTCCCAGTAAAGGTAGGCCTTATACAAGGATGTGGATGTCCCGTGGTTATTTATATATTTATAGATGGGGTTGTAAGAAAAGTAAATGCAGGGTCTTGACAAGAGGGTGGAGTAAACGATAAAGAACACACAAAAAGGGGGAGTTGTCACAGTTGCTCTTTGCTGATGCACGTTCGGGGAGATTCGAAGAGAATTGCGGGGAGGGTAGATGTATTGGTAGGGTGTCAAAAAAAAAAAATTAAAAGTGAAAAAAAGGAAAGAGTAAGGTTATGGGGAAAACAAAAATATTGGGTGAGAAAGATTGGGTATCAATTGGGGTAGAGAGTAAGGAGGAGGTGAATTTTTCAGAATTTGGGAGTGGGAAAATTCAGCGATGGGGCCCCATGAAGGTTTTTGAATCATGAATTGATAGGGAAAAAAGGGAGTGGTGCACTTAGAGTCGTGGAGACAAAAACTTTGTCCTTTAGGCAAAAAAGGGGGAAAGTATGAGAGTAAAGTTTTTTCCAAACCCCTTTTTATGGGGGTTTAAGCATGGTGATGAATGTTTACGAGGGAAGGCTGGGGGCATGGAGATGCAGTCTGAGGCAATGTTTGTGTGAATATAATGAGAGAATTCTATTTGGAAGTTGGAGGAGGTGCGGATTACCAAAAAATTTGTCCCAAGGGCTGAGGAAGGGTTGTTGAGGTGGTTCGGCATGTAGAGAAATGGAGCGAAACAGAATGACTTCAAATGAATCAGTCTGTGTGAAGGAAGGGGGGGGTAGGGGTAGGCCTAGGAAAAGGGTTTGGGGGGGGGGTAAAAGGGGGTTTTGTGTGCGAGGGGGTTGGGCTTCCAGCAGGGTGCGTGAGCGTGTTTGATAGGATGAATGGAGACGAAGGTTTTTTAAAACTTGACGTGCTGTTGGGTGGACAAAGTAACTTTATAAGGGGTTTTAGGGGAAACGGCAGGCCGGACTTGAACCGGAAGGGAAGTACAGTGCCTGCACCTGAAGGAGGGGGGTTTAAAGTTCAGTTTTAAAAAATGTAGTGTAAAGCACCCCTTTACAAGACAGGGTGAGTGAAGATGGGAAAGTTTTTTTTTTTCGGGCCACCCGCCTTGGTGGGAATCGGCCCGTGGATAATAAATATATATATACAAATGCATATAATATATATACATACATCTAGGTTTTTTCTCCTTTTTCAAATAGCTCTTTTTCTTTTTTTTTTCTTCTATTGCCATGGGGGAAATGGAAAAGAATCTTTCCCCCGTAAGCCATGCGGTCGTATGAGGCGACTAAAATGCCGGGGGCAATGGGCTAGTAACCCCCCTTTTCCCCGATACAATTACTAAAAAAAGAGAAAAAAAAAACTTTTTTAAAAAACGGGGGTTTCTTAAAGTGCGGGATGTAGTGCGGATGACAAGAAAACAGATGATTGCTGATTTTTGAATGAAAAGAAGTTTGGGTTCCCCGGCCCCCAAACGAACAAAAATGAAGGGGGGAGGAGAGTTTCAGTGGGGGAAATAAATGGGATTAAACGGGAGTTATCTGAAAAGAGTTAGAGGCAAGGAAGGGGTACATAATGTTGAAATGATCATTTATGGAAGGAGAAAAGAGAATATGAATGGTAAATCAAGAATTAAGTGGATTAAAGTAAAGGTTGGATGCAGAAGTGGGTCATTAATAAGCGGTATGCAACCTGGAGAAAAAAGGAATAAGGGAGAGAGGAGATTTTGGGAAATTTAAGTGAATGTATAGGAGCCTTGAACCAAGTGAGAGAGTAATTGTGGTAGGGGACTGAATGCTAAAGTAGGAGAAATTTAGAGAGGGTTTTGGTAGGTAAGTTTGGGGTCCAGGTGTAAATGATAAGGGAGCCCTTTGATTGAACTTTGTATAGAAAGGGGTTTTAGTTATAGGTAACATATTTTAAGAAAAAGAGGATAAATAAGTATACAAGATATGATGTAGGGCGAAATGACAGTAGTTTGTTGGATTAATGAAATTGGTAGATAAAAGACTGTTGAGTAGACTTCAGGATGTACATGTTTATAGAGGGGCCACAGATATATCAGATCACTTTCTAGTTGTAGCTACACTGAGAGTAAAGGTAGATGGATACAAGGAGAATAGAAGCATCAGGGAAGAGAGAGGTGAGGTTTATAAACTAAAAGAGGAGGCAGTTAGGGTAAGATATAAACAGCTATTGGAGGATAGATGGGTTTAATGAGAGCATAGGCCCAATGGGGTCGAAGAGGTATGGGGTAGGTTTTTAAAAATGTAGTGTTAGAGTGTTCAGCAGAAGTTTTTGTTACAGGAAAGGGGGTGCGGGAGGGAAGAGGAGCGATTGGTGGAATGATGATGAAAAAGAGAGTAGAAAGGGGAGAAAAGTTAGCATATGAGAAGTTTTTACAAAGTAGAATGATGCAAGGAGGGAAGAGTATATGGAGAAAAAAGAGAGGTAAGAGAGTGGTGAAGCAATGTAAAAAGAGGGGCAAATGAGAGAGTGGGTGAGATGTTATCAACAATTTTGTTGAAAATAAGAAAAAAGTTTTGGAGTGAGATTAACAAGTTAAGGAAGCCTAGAGAACCCAAAAGGATTTGGGCAGTTTAAAAATAGGAAGGAGAGTTATTAAATGGAGAGTTAGAGGTTTTTGGGAAGATGGAAGGGGAAAATTTTGAGGAATTGTAAATGTTGTTTAAGATAGGGAACTGTGATTTCGTGTATAGGCAAGGAGGAATAACATCTTTAGGAGTGAGGAAGAGCCAGTTGTGAGTGTGGGGAAGTTCGTGAGGCAGTAGGTAAAATGAAAGGGGGTAAGGCAGCCGGGATTGATGGGATAAAGATAGAAATGTTAAAAGCAGGTGGGGATATAGTTTTGGAGTGGGTTGGGGCAATTTTAATAAATGTATGGAAGAGGGTAAGGTACCTAGGGATTGGCAAGAGCATGCATAGTTCCTTTGTATAAAGGCAAAGGGTAAAAAGAGAGTGCAAAAATTATAGGGGGATAAGTCTGTTGAGTAACCTGGTAAAGTGTAGGTAGAGTTATATTGAAAGAATTAAGAGTAAGACGGAGAATAGGATAGCAGATGAACAAGGAGGCTTTAGGAAAAGGGAGGGGTGTGTGGACCAGGTGTTTACAGTGAAACATATAAGGTGAACAGTATTTAGATAAGGCTAAAGAGGTTCTTTGTGGCATTTATGGATTTGGAAAAGGCGTATGACAGGGTGGGTAGGGGGGCAATGTTGGCAGATGTTGCAGGGGTATGGTGTGGAGGTAGTTACTGAAAGCAGTGAAGAGTTTTTTTCGAGGATAGTGAGGCTCAAGTTAGAGTATGTAGGAAAGAGGGAAATTTTTTCCCAGTAAAGGGAGGGCCTTAGACAAGGATGTGTGATGTCACCGTGGTTTTTAATATAATTTATAGATGGGGTTTGGGAAGAGAATTAAATGCGAGGGTCTTGGCAAGAGGCGTGGAGTTAGTAAAGAATCACACAAAGGGGAGTTTTCACAGTTTCTCTTTGCTGATCCTGCTCTTGGGAGATTTTGAAGGAAGTTTCAGGGATTGGTGGATGTTTTTGGGAGGTGTGCAAAAGAAGAAAATTAAAGTGAATAAAGGAAAATAAGGTTTGGGGGAAAAAAAAAATTTGGTGATGAAAGATTGAAAATCAGATAAAAAATTTGGGAGGGGGGACGTTTTATGGCGGAATGGTCTATGAAGAAGGTAATCATAAATTGAGGGGGAAAAAAAGGGGGGTGGTGCACGGGG
>NC_069408.1:78403818-78437412 GCF_026875155.1 Cherax quadricarinatus
TTTTTCCGTTCGGCCGTTTAAAATGGACCCGGGGAACACCTGTCTAATCTTGATTGGGGTAATCTAGCTAATGATATTATTGACGATGATCATACTTACGATTACGAAGGGATCTCTGCGTTTATGATCTTGTCTTAATAATGTACAACGTGCTCTGAGTAATATATTCCCCAGGGAGAAATTAGGCCAAATACTAACGATCCCAAATTTTTTAAAATTTTCTCACAGAAAAAATAAGAAAATCAGAAAGCCTAACATTTGTTGATGGAAGGTATACTCATTGAATTATTTCAATAAAATTGGCAAATTGGCCCCGTTAAAGACGAGACCCAAATCAACCAAGCACGCCCTCTAGGCAACCCTAACCATAGTTTAAAATAAAAAACAATCAGAAAATGCATCTTCATTCCTGCCTGGAAAATAATTTTTTCTTAAATTCGCAAACCAGATTTGGGAAAAACCTGAAATCGGGCGACGCTTTCTTTGGGGAAAAAGAATCATAGCGTTTAAAAGTTTGAAGATATTCTCCAACTATCTCGAAGAATTCATCAAAATCAAGGCAAATTTCGTAACTCGTTTATTTACTGTCCGATTTTCTCCAGTTTTGGTGCACAAGACAAAGTGTTCTCACTCTTTCTTGAAAATATTTATAAAAAATATACCTCAAACAACAACTGAGAAAAGACTGATTTACTGAAAATGCCCTGTGGGTTGATGTCCTTCTTATATGGGGCTACGTAAGGTTGTTTGGACACTTGGTGCCGAGAGAACAATGCTAATGAATTTTTTTTTTCCTTTGCTCGATTTCGTTGATTTTTTTTACCAGAGACTTTAGGCATATTGAGCCTCATGTGGTGAAAGTTGCATCAAGATCGTCCAATAAATAAAGTTATAAAAAATAAAAATGTGAAAAATTGGACATGGCAACACTTATAGCAACGCAAGTCAATATTGGCAATCTCGAAATCATTGTTGATAATCACAAATGATAAAGTAATGCCAAATTGACCATCTAATGGATATAAATAATGCAATAACATGTTTTATGGTACCCAAAAAAAATATTATTATGTCTTGACTTTATTTAAAAATTTTTTTTTGCACTTTACATCAATTTATGCAAAATTGAAGGGATTATTACCCAAGACAACTCCATTACAAAGTCAAACAGGGTCCCCTGAATAACTTTTGTAAAATTCAGAATGATCGGTTTTATAAATAATGGTTTTATCTCAAAAAATACAAATAAATGCACTTTTGAAAAAAATTTAAAAAATACATTGAACATTACTATACAGTGGGTAAAAATACTCATAGTGCCTTTATAAGAACATAAGAACATAAGAACGAAGGAACACTGCAGAAGGCCTACTGGCCCATGCAAGGCAGGTCCAAGTCTCCCCACCGGCTTAAGCCAATGCACCCCAACCTAGTCAGGTCGGTCACATTGACTTAAGGGAGGAAACACGGCAACCGACCCTGGTAGCACAAGCTATCAGGTCTAACTCACACCCACCCACATCTACTCATGTATTTAACCAACCTATTTTAAAAACTACACAACCCTTTTCTGGCCTCTATAACGGTATTTGGGAGTTTGTTCCACTAAACCACAACTCTATTACCAAACCAGTACTTTCCTATATCCTTCCTGAATCTGAATTTTCCAACTTAAAACCATTGCTGCGAGTCCTGTCTAGGCTAGATATTTTCAGCACACTATTTACATCCCCTTTATTTATTCCTGTCTTCCATTTTTACACCTCAATCATATCCCCCCTAATTCTACGTCTTTCTAGAGAGTGCAGTTCAGGGCCCTTAGTCTATCCTCATTGGGAAGGTTTCTGATACATGGATCAACTTTGTTCCCTCCTCCTTTGTACATTTTCCAGAGAAATTTATATCCATTCTGTAATACGGGACCAAAACTGTGCAGCATAATCTAAATGAGGCCTAACCAAGGGTGTATAGAGTTGAAGAACAACCTGAGGACTCCTATTATTTTTGCTTCTTGATATGAAGCCAAGGATTCTATTAGCTTTTATTTTCGAAAACTTATGCACTGTTGTCTTGGTTTCAGATTACTGCTAACCAGAACTCCTAAATCTTTTTCGCAATCCGTAATATTAAGATCTACATTAAATTTAGTTTATATTTTGCATGGTTATTGTCCTGTCCAACATTTAGAACTTTGCATTTGTCTAAAATTAAACTGCATCTGCCACTTCTCCGACCACTGCATCAGTCTATTCAAATCTTCCGGGAGTGCTCGAATGTCCTCGTAAAGAATGAATTCGACGGCCTATTTTGGTGTCATCGCAAATTTTGCCGATGTCGCTTTTTAAATGCCCTCATCTATGTCGTTTATGTAGATTGTGAACAGCAGGGGGCCCAACACTGACCCCGGGTGGAACACCGCTCGTACGCTTCCCCACTCTGATTTCTCCCCTTTTAAAGCAAACTCTCGCTGCCTATTTGTCAACCATGCCTCTATGCAGGAAAAAAATTTTCTCCTCCTATTCCATGTGCTTTAATTTTCCTCAATAGCCCTCTGATGTGGGACCCTGTCAAAAGCCTTACTGAATTTCCATATACACAATATCATATTCAATTACCATGATCTACCTCCTCAAATACCTTAGTGAAAAAAGTTAATAAATTCGTAAGGCAGGAACGCCCCTTTGTAAAACCATGCTGAGATTCGTTGATTAATTTTATGCTTTTCAAGGTGGCTACAACTGCCTCGGCAATTATTGATTCCCATAAATTTTCCCACTATGGAGGTTGGGCTTATTGTCTATAGTTCGAAGCTAAGGACCTTCACCTGTTTTGAAAATAGGTATCACATTTGCCATTTTCCACTTACTGGCACCATGCCAGTTTGTAGTGATATGTTGAAAAGATTAGCCAAAGGTGTGCTAAGCTCCTCTTTACTTTCCTTTTAGAACCCTTGCATACAGTTCATCAGGCCTGGGATTTGTTTAGGTTTTTAATTTATCTATTTGCCTAAGGACCATGTCACTTGTGACCCTAATAGTCCACAGTTTATTATCGTCCTGTTCTACATAATTTATCATTACTGGAATATCGCTGGTATCCTCCTGTGTAAAAACTGAGAGGAAGTATGTGTTAAAAATTCTACACATTTCCTTATCACGTCAGTGAGCTGACCCGGGGAACTTTTGAGTGGGCCTATCTTGTCCCTGATCTTACTTCTGTATACCTGAAAGAATCCTTTTGGGTTTTTAGCTTCGATTCTTTTGGGCAACTTTAACCTCATAACCCTTTTTGTTTTTTCCCTAATTCCCTTTTTTATTTCTCTCTTTAACTGAATATATCGATTTCTCAATTCCCCCCTCTCCTCTTTTGATTTGCCTATATATGCCTCTCTTTTGACCAATCAGAAAATTTTAATCTATTGTTCATCCATTTAGGATCATTTTTGTTTGATCTGATTTCCCTATTTGGAACATAATTTGACTGAGCAGCTAGAACTATGCCCTGGAAAGCATAAATATCGGCAACCATCACCACCTACCTACCCTTAGTCAGGTCATTCCAGTTCAGCCCACCGAATAATTTTTCAGTCCTAATGAAATCAGCCAAGCGAAAGTCGGGGACGGAGACTTGTTTGGGCCATTATTAGGGGAATTCCATGATATATTAAAACTGAGTGATTTGTGATCACTTCCCCAAGCTCATCTTTAAACCTCAAGATTATTAATTAGTGTTTCCCTACGGGCAAGAACCAAGTCAAGGAGGTTATTTCCCCTATTTTGGCTCTGTCACAAACTGTTTTTAAAAAACAATCCGGGATCGTATCAAGAAAGCACCTGACTCTAAATTTCCTGTCAAATTGCTCCAGTTCAATCTGTCTATAGTTGAAATCTCCCATTAGCACAACATTTTCGAAATGTAGATCCCTTTAAACAAATTTCGTCCCATAGAAGTTTACTGCACTCCCTATCAAGATTTGGGGCCCTGTAAATCACACCCAAAATTAGTTTTTTCTCGGCCCTCGAGAAGCTGTAAACCAAACAGATTCAGTGGCTGACGCTTCTAATTTAATATCTTTGTCTAACACAACAATTTAAATTGTCTCTGACATACATCGCTACTCCACCACCTTTCCTTTTGACCCTGTCAGTGTGGAATAATTTATAGCCTTGTATGTGACATTCAGAGGGCATCTCTCTATCTTTCAGATTAAGCCAGGTCTCTGTTATAGCAATAATATCTATGTTTCCTGCACTTGCAATTAATCTTAGCTCATCTATCTTATTTCTTACACTCCTGCTATTAGTATAGTAAACCTTAAGGGAGCTAGTCCCTTGCTGCCCTCTGCTGTCCCCCTTTGTTTGCTGACCTGATCTATTGTCTTTATTTATAACTTCATTTATACGTTTATTGAGAGTAGAACTGGTTATATAGACATTATTCCTGAAGTTCCATGAAGATCCCTTTGTCCTGAAGTTCTCTGGTGGCCGGCCAATCATAAAAATCCATCCCAATCAATCTGAAAAGAAAGAAATGAATTCTCAAAATCCTATTCCCAGTGATTATTCCCAGTGATTATTCCCAGTGATTATTCCCAGTGATTATGTACAGATACATGTAATTGCATCCATATATGATATTTATACACATACCAATATAAAAATATACCAAAAAAACACTAATAATTACGTACCTATGACTGGATGTAGGTGGACACATGATCATCTAATGTCCTCCAGGCAGCAGTGGAGGTAGTAGTTGTGGTAGTAGCAGCCGTGGAGGTAGTAGTTGTGGTAGTAGCAGCAGTGGAGGTAGTAGTTGTGGTAGTAGCAGCAGTGGAGGTAGTAGTTGTGGTAGTAGCAGCAGTGGAGGTAGTAGTTGTGGTAGTAGCAGCAGTGGAGGTAGTAGTTGGGGTTTAGTAGCAGCAGGGGAGGTAAGTTGTGTATAGCAGCAGTGGGGGTAGTTGTGGTAGTACAGCACTGGAGGTAGTAGTTGTGAGTAGCAGCAGTGGAGGTAGTAGTTGTGGTAGTAGCAGCAGTGGAGGTAGTAGTTGTGGTAGTAGCAGCAGTGGAGGTAGTAGTTGTGGTAGTAGCAGCAGTGGAGGTAGTAGTTGTGGTAGTAGCAGCAGTGGAGGTAGTAGTTGTGGTAGTAGCAGCAGTGGAGGTAGTAGTTGTGGTAGTAGCAGCAGGGAGTAGTAGTTGTGGTAGTAGCAGCCGTGGTGGAGGTGGGCATATTTGCGGGGCTCCTATATTTTGTCTTCCTTGTTTCTGAACATGAAATATCCAATAGTTCAGTAGCGGTGAACAAGGACAGGTGTTGAGAGGAGGGTGGTGGTACTAGCATCGTGGCGGCGTCACCACGTGGTGGTACTAGCATCGTGGCGGCGTCACCACGTGGTGGTACTAGCATCGTGGCGGCGTCACCACGTGGTGGTACTAGCATCGTGGCGGCGCCCACCACGTGGTGGTACTAGCATCGTGGCGGCGTCCCCAAACGTGGTGGTACTAGCATCGTGGCGGCGTCCCACGTGTGGTACTAGCATCGTGGCGGCGTCACCACGTGTGGAAACTAGCATCGTGGGGGGCGCCCACCACGTGTGGTACTAGCATCGTGGCGGCGCCCACCACGTGGTGGTACTAGCATCGTGGCGGCGTCACCACGTGGGGGTACTAGCATCGTGGCGGCGCCCCACCACTGGTGGTACTAGCATCGTGGCGGCGTCACCACGTGGTGGTACTGGGCATCGTGGCGGCGTCACCACGTGTGGTACACATCGTGGCGGCGTCACACGTGGGTACTAGCATCGGGGGCGGCGTCACCACGTGGTGGGTACTAGCATCGTGGCGGCGTCACCACTGGTGGGTACTAGCATCGTGGCGGCGCCCACCACTTTGGTGGTACTAGCATCGTGGCGGCGTCACCACGTGGTGGTACTAGCATCGGGGCGGCGTCACCAACCACAGCAGCTGCTGCTCACTTTGCTTGTATAGACCTTATCATTGGTTCTATGTGCCTTTTCCTCTTGTGGCTAATGTTCTTGGCAAACTGTTTCTTCTTTGCAGGCATTGTGTACCAAAAATGTATACAATGAAAGGCAAAAAGTAACGTCCCAAGGGTAGTCAGCTGTCAGACAAAGTGACACACCCGCTCTCTCTTCAGACTTCCTGTCGGCACTGACTTGAATGGTGTGAGCAGCTCCTTCTCACAGCTAACCTGATGGTTGCTAGTTACTATTAGAAAAATCTAGCTAAAAAAAAACACCAAAAAAAAAGGAAAAAATACCTGTGATACTGTTTTATGAAGCGAGTCGCGCTGGAGCACGTGTTATTGTTATGGTGAGCTGGGCCGCGTCATGCTGATGACGTAGTTGTTATAATTACGATAGATTTATATGTAATTATCGTACAGAGACGAGGCGCACACTAAAATGTTGCCAGATCTTTGCTCTATTTTTCGGTAAGATTAACTCATTTTTCATATTTTTTCGATTTTTTGGTATATTTAGGCTCAGACTCGGCGGCCTGTACCTTTTCTGAACGGCTTCATTGCTTTATCAGCTGATGTATCTTAAGACCAGGATAATACTCATTCAGTTTAGTTTGTGTGAAGGCAAAATAATTTATTTTCAATGCCAGAAATATAATTTGGCAACTTTGCATTTTTTTTATCAAACTGAACGATCGTAAAAGAGCAGAATGTCACTACAGTTGTAAGGAATTTTAAACCAATAAAAAGGGAAACTGAATGATGGAAAACTATTAAAATTTATAAATTTTGTAGCCTTTTTGAATTTCGTGAGTTGAGAGAATTCTTAAATGCAGCAGCAATAAGTCACTCTGTCTGACTTTTTTGGGTTATCCCAGGTTCTGTACACATATTTACCTGGAGTTTACCTGGAGAGAGTTCCGGGGGTCAACGCCCCCGCGGCCCGGTCTGTGACCAGGCCTCCTGGCTGCCATGTGTGATAATCTATGTAAGTGTATTTGTGTATATATATTATTCATAAATTTTACATATATCAACAAAAAAATGAATACACAAATACAGAACTTACAAACACCTAAATATGCAAAAATGTAGGTGCCGGATCAGCCGGGCTGTGGCTCGTACGTCGGACTGCGTGCGGCCAGCAGTAACAGCCTAGTTGATCAGGCCCTGATCCATCGGGAGGCCTGGTCATGGACCGGGCCGCGGGGGCGTTGATCCCCGGAATAACCTCCAGGTAACCTCCAGGCATGTCAACCTATGCATGACTAGATCCATGCATATGTGCATACATTCTCACACTTATACATAGGCACACACAAATAAGTTTATATATGTACATGTATATTCACAGGTATATGTACACCCACATGATCAGTACCTAGCTGGCCAAGCTTTGATTCGTACGAAGGATTGCGTGCTGTCAGCGGTAACAGCCTGGTGGATCAGGCCCTGATCCACGGAATGACTGGTCATGGACCCATCTGCGGAGGGGGTATTGACGCCCCGAGCACCCTCCAGGTAGATTCCAGTAATGATATATATATTTTATATATATATATATAATAAATATATAATATAATATATATATATATATATATATATATAAATATATATATATTATATATATATTTATTATTTTTACACACTGGCCGATTCCCACCAAGGCAGGGGGGCCCGAAAAAGAAAAACTTCACCATCATTCACTCCATCACTGTCTTGCCAGAAGGGTGCTTTACACTACAGTTTTTAAACTGGCAACATTAACACCCCTCCTTCAGAGTGCAGGCACTGTACTTCCCATCTCCAGGACTCAAGTCCGGCCTGCCGGTTTCCCTGAACCCCGTCATAAATGTTACTTTGCTTCACACTCCAACAGCACGTCAAGTATTAAAAAACCATTTGTCTCCATTCACTCCTATCAAACACGCTCACGCAAAGCCTGCTGGAAGTCCGAGCCCCTCGCACAAAAAAACCATCCTTTACCCCCTCCCCTCCAACCTTTCCTAGGCCGAACCCCTACCCCGCCTTCCTTCCACTACAGAACTGATACACTCTTGAAGTCACTCTGTATCGCTCCATTCTCTCTAAAATGTCCGAACCCCCTCAAAAACCCTTCCCCAGCCCTCTGGACAACAGTTTTGGTAATCCCGCACCTCCTCCTAACTTCCAAACTACGAATTCTCTGCATTATATTCCACCACACATTGCCCTCAGACATGACATCTCCACTGCCTCCAGCCTTCTCCTCGCTGGGAAAAATTCATTCCCCCCCATGCTTCACACCCATATAAGGGCGTTGGTAAAACTATAAATCTCATACATTCCCCTCTTTGCCTCCAAGGACAAAGTTCTTTGTCTCCACAGACTCCTAAGTGCACCACTCACCCTTTTCCCCTCGTCAATTCTATGATTCACCTCATCTTTCATAGACTCATCCGCGACACGTCCATTCCCAAATATCTGAATACATTCACCTCCTCCATGCTCTCTCCCTCCAATCTGATATCCAATCTTTCATCACCTAATCTTTTTGTATCCTCGTAACCTCACTCTTTCCTGTATTTCACTTTTAATTTTCTTCTTTGCACACTCTACTAAATTCATCCACCAATCTCGCAACTTCTCTTCAAAATCTCCCAAGTGCACAGTGTCCCTCAGCAAAGAGCAACTGTGACAACTCCCACTTTATGTGTGATTCTTTATCTTTTAACTCCACGCCCTCTTGCCAAGACCCCTCGCATTTACTTCTCTTACAACCCCATCTATAAATATATTAAACAACCACGGTGACACACACATCCTTGTCTAAGGCCTACTTTTACTGGAAATAATTTTCCTCTTTCATACATACTCTAACTTGAGCCTCACTATCCTCGTAAAAATTCTTCACTGCTTTCATAACCTACCTCCTAAAAACCATACACCTGCAACATCTGCCATATTGCCCCCCCATCCACCCTGTCATACGCCTTTTTCCCAAAACCATAAATGACACAAAGACCTCTTTAGCCTTATCTAAATACTGTTCACTTATATGTTTTACTGTAAATACCTGGTCCACAACACCCCCTACCTTTCCTAAAACCTCCTTGTTCATCTGCATCCTATTTTCCGTCTTACTCTTAATTCTTTCAATAATAACTCTACCCCTACACTTTAAACCCGGTATACTCAACAGACTTATCCCCCTATAATTTTTGCACTCTCTTTTGTCCCCTTTTCCTTTAAACAAAGGAACTATGCATGGGTCTCTGCCAATCCCTAGGTTACCTTACTCTATTCCATACATTTTTAAATAATAGCAAACCCAACCCTCCAAAACTATATCCCCACCTGCTTTAACATTTCTATCTTATATCCCATCAATCCGGGCTGCCTAACCCCCCTTTTATTTTCACCTACTGCCTCACGAACTTCTCCCACACTCACAAATGGCTCTTCCTCACTCCTACAAGATGTTTTTTCCTCCTTGCCCTGTACACGAAATCACAGCTTCCCTATCTTCATCAATATTTAACAATTCCTCAAAATATTCCCTCCATCTTCTCAATACCTCTAACTCTCCATTTAATAACTCCCCTCCCCTTTTTTTTTAATGACAAATTTTTTTGTTCTCTGGGCTTCCTAACTTGTTAATTCACTCCAAATCTTTTTCTTATTTTCAACAAAAATTTTTTGAAAACATCTCACCCACTCTTCTTTGCTCTCTTTTTACATTGCTTCACCAACTTTAACCTCTTTTTTTTCCCCATTATCTTCCCCCCTTGCATCACTTCTACTTTGTAAAAACTTCTCATATGCTAACTTTTTCTCCCTTACTACTCTTTTTACATCATCATTCCACCAATCGCCCCTTTTTCTCCCGCACCCACTTTCTTGTAACCACAAACTTTGCTGAACACTCTAACACTACATTTTTAAACCTACCCATACCTCTTCGACCCATTTCCTATGCTCTCATTAGCCCATCTATCCTCCAATAGCTGATTATCTTACCCTAACTGCCTCCTCTTTTAGTTTATAAACCTTCACCTCTCTCTTCCCTGATGCTTCTATTCTCCTTTTATCCCATCTACCTTTTACTCCTTGTAGCTACAACTAGAAAGTGATCTGATATATCTGTGGCCCCTCTAAAAAACCATGTACATCCTGAAGTTTACTCAACAGTCTTTTATCTACCAATACATAATCCAACAAACTACTGTCATTTCGCCCTACATCATATCTTGTATACTTATTATCTCTTTTTCTTAAAATATGTATTACCTATAACTAAACCCCTTTCTATACAAAAGTTCAATCAAAGGGCTCCCATTATCATTTACACCTGGCACCTCAAACTTACCTACCACACCCTCTCTAAAAGTTTCTCCTACTTTAGCATTCAGGTCCACTACCACAATTACTCTCTCACTTGGTTCAAAGGCTCCTATACATTCACTTAACATCTCCCAAAATCTCTCTCTCTCCTCTACATTCCTCTCTTCCCCAGGTGCATACACGCTTATTATGACCCACTTTTCGCATCCAACCTTTACTTTAATCCACATAATTCTTGAATTTACACATTCATTTTCTCTTTTCTACTTCCAAACTGATCCTTCACCATTACTACTACCCCTTCCTTTGCTCTAACTCTCTCAGATACTCCAGATTTAATCCCATTATTTCCCCCCACCGAAACTCCCCTACTGCCCCTTAAGCTTTGTTTCGCTTAGGGCCAGGACATCCAACTTCTTTTCATTCATAACATCAGCAATCATCTGTTTCTTGTCATCCGCACTACATCCACGCACATTCAAGCATCCCAGTTTTTCTTCTTCTCTTTTTTAGTAAATGTCTACAGGAGAAGGGGTTACTAGCCCATTGCTCCCGGCATTTTAGTCGCCTCATACGACACGCATGGCTTACGGATGAAAGATTCTTTTCCAATTCCCCATGGTCAATAGAAGAAATAAAGAAGAACAAGAGCTATTTAGAAAAAGGAGAAAAACCTAGATGTATGTATATATATATATGCATGTGCGTGTCTGTGAAGTGTGACCAAAGTGTAAGTAGGAGTAGCAAGGTATCCCTGTTATCAAGCGTGTTTATGAGACAGAAAAAGAAACCAGCAATCGTACCATCATGCAAAACAGTTACAGGTTTCTGTAGTACTTCTCTGGGTGGTTGCTGTCTACCAACCTACTACCTAATATATATACATATATATATATATATATAATTATATATAATTATAAATATATATATATATATATATATATATATATATATATATATAAATATATATATATATATATGCAAAACAACCACTCTGAAAGAATAGAGAAATTCCAAGCGCTTTCGTGACTACTCACATTATCAAGGAACTATGAAAGTGAAGCATCCAAGGAAGCTCTATATAAGGGGTCGGCCAGCACCTCACTATCAGATCCCACAACGGTTAAACACGTGACGCGCGGCGAGCCACCTTGGACAGGTCCTTTGCAAAACTCACCCCCAAGCTATTTATTTGTCCAGTGTATTATTAAATTCTACCCAAATTCTATTAATTATAAATGGATCTAATTTATATAAACCAAAGGAAATATTCATATTATTGTCAAAACTGCTTTTTATGAAACAAGATTCAATTATATTCCTGTCGACCATGGACTTGCTTGATACTACTTTCTCAACTTTTTGAAAATCAATTGGGTGGTTAAAATCTCTTACACGAATAAATAGAGCATTGGAATCTTGTCCAGTTCTAATGCTATATTTATGTTGTTTTAATCTTAGTTCGAGATTTTTACCAGTTTGACCGTAATAAACTTTATCGCAAATTTTACAAGGAATCTTATAGACACATCCATCAGCATTTTGGGGGGAATTCTTAATCAAAAGTTTTTTTACTGAAATCAAGATTTTTGAATACAATTTTAAAATATTAAAAGTCTTAAGAAGAGAAGGCTTATCAACCAAGTTTTCATGGTAAGGGAGAACCAACATATTTTTAGTTGAATAAGGCTGGTTGCCCTTTTTGGATTATAAAAAGTGTTCCTAGCAACTTTAAAAGATTTATCAATTACATTTCTTGGGTATTTTAAATCATTACCTTTTCCCATAAATTTTGGATATTTCCTCATCTATGAACTCAGGACTACAAATTCGTAAAGCTCTCAAAAACATTGATGAGAAAACAGACAGTTTGACTCTATCTTGATGCGAGGAATAATAGTGGACATAGGAACAGTTATTTGTAGGTTTTCCTGTAAATTTTAAATTTGAATTCATTATTAACCCTTAATAATTAAAACATCTAGAAAAGGCAATGAGTTATTTTCTTCAAACTCGACAGTAAAGTTTATAGAATGGGCTAAGCTATTTAATTTTCCAAGAAAATGGTGTATATCTACATTTTTGGGCATAAGACACAAAATACATCAACATATCTGAACCATTTAGCTCTATTAGGAAAGATTGTGTTAAGCAACCTTGTTCAAAAAATTCCATGTATAGGTTACTAAAACAGGTGAAAGAGGATTTCCCATTGCCATACCAAACTTCTGAGTGAAAAAACTTATCATTAAATACAAATTTTGCATCAACAATGCAAAGTTTAATAAGTTTAATGATAGTAGGAACTGGCAATGGTAAATCATAGTTAACGAGTTCTTCAGATAAGAAACTTAATAAATCATCAACAGGAACTTTCGTAAACAAGGAAGTAACATCAAAACTAACCATGTTAAAATCATTTAAGTCAGTCAAGGAGTTTAATTTATCAACCAAGTCTATGTTGTTTTTAACATTAAAGTTAGAATGGAAATAAATGGTATAAAATACCGACACAATGGCAATATAAAACACAAATGCAGTATAATGTGATCCTTTATTGACTACGTTTCGCCCACACAGTGGGCTTTTTCAAGTCACAACAGAACTACCTGACCTCAGCCGGACTATAAATACTCGCGTTCCTTCCACCCCAGGTAGTTCTGTTTGTGACTTGAAAAAGCCCACTGTGTGGGCGAAACGTAGTCATAAAGGATCACATTATACTGCATTTGTGTTTATATTGCCATTAAAGTTAGAAATTTTGCCAACAATAGGGCTCAAAATATCGACAAGCCATTTGGATAATTTATATGAAACTGACCCTATGGGGCTAATAATTGGTCTGACTGGATTCCCTGGTTTGTGTGTTTTATTAGTCCATACATGTAAGGTAAAGATGGATTAGTGGAAGTAAATTGTTTGACTAATTTCATCTTTGCCTTTCAGTAGAAGTTTTATAGTTTTTATTGAAATGCTGTTAAACGGTTTCTAGGGATTTTTCCTAAGTTTAGAATAGGTTTCAGTAATCATCTAAGAGATTATTCATTTTTCTTGGTAATCATTTTCTTTCATAATTACTATTGCATTTATTTGTACTGCTTTAGTAAGGCGCAAATTTTTATTGTTATTAAGTGTATCATAAGACTTAAAGAATCTTTGCGGGCAATTGGAATGTTTGGTTTTAACATAGAGCTATATACCATTCCTTTACTAATATTAATTTCATCAGAGGATAAATCAGAAAATTTTCAAAGTTACAAAAGGCTTTTGCAATTTCAACATTATTAAGTTTTTTTGAAGTTGCAAAACTTAGGCCAAAACCTAGAGCAGCAGTTGTATGTTTGTCTAAAATTTCATCTGATAAGTTAATTACAAAATTGTTATTAGCATGCTTTGTCCAATCACTATTTTCAATTAAAATGTCTAATTTTCTTTGTAGTTTGCTCTTGAGTTCATTACAAATTCTTCTGAGTTTATTATAGCAATGATCCAACATACTGTGTTTCCATTCTGATGGAATGGCCTGATTAAAAGAGTATTTTGTTTCTCAATATTTTGAATGCTTCCTTCTCCTGTATTTTAGTTATTTCAATATGTTTCTGAAGAATAATTCTCATAAAATCATCAAAAGGACGATCTCTCATGTCAAGGAGTCTATTGGGTAAAAGAGACTTGGGCAGAACTTGTTCATTTAAACAATTTTTTAAAAATTAAGTCGAATTTTTAACTTGTGGGACTTGATCAGTGCAGAAGAAAACTGTGAAACAAAGATATATGATTAGGAAAGCTTATCGAGAACATTCTGAAGAGTCGTGTGGTATCCATTAATGCAATAAGATCACAGTAAACAGGTGATTTCAAAATATGCAAAACAACCACTCTGAAAGAATAGAGAAATTCCAAGCGCTTTCGTGACTACTCACATTATCAAGGAATATGAAAGTGAAGCATCCAAGGAAGCTATATAAGGGGGCGGCCAGCACCTCACTATCAGATCCCACAACGGTTAAACACGTGACGCGCGGCGAGCCAAATTGGACAGGTCCTTTGCAAAACTAAAACCCCCAAGCTTTTTATTTGTCCAGTGTATTTTTAAAATTTCAAACCCCCAAAATTTCCCTATTAATTAAAAAATGGATCAAAATTTATAAAAAACCAAAGGAAATATTCAAAAATTTTTGTAAAAAAGCTTTTTTTTTGAAACAAGTTTAAAATTAAATTCCTGTCGACCATGGCCCTTTGCTTAACAACTTTCTCAATTTTTTGAAAAAAATTTGGGAGGGTTTAAAATCTTTTTACATGAATAAAAGAGCATTGGAATTTTGGGGTCATTCTAATGCTATTTTATGTTTTTTTAAAATCTTAGTTCGGATTTTTCCCCAGTTTGACCGAAAATAAAACTTTTTTCCGAAAATTTTTAAAAGGGGGGGAATCTTATAGACACACCAAAGCATTTTGGGGGAATTTTTAATCAAAATTTTTTTTACTGTATCAAGTTTTTTGGGAATAAAACCCTTTTAATATTAAAAGTCTTAAGAAGAAAAAGGGCATATAAACCCAATTTTCATGGAAAGGGGGAAAACCCAACATATTTTTTAGTTGAATAAGGCTGGTTCCCCTTTTTTAGGATTATAAAAAGTTTTTCCAGCAACTTTAAAAGATTTATAAATTACATTTTTTGGGGAAATTTTAAATCAAACCCATCCCTAATAACAATTTTGTAATTAATTTAAACAGATGAAATTTTAGAAAAACCCCTACAACGGGCTGCTCTGGGTTTTTTTGGCCAAAGTTTTGCAATTAAAAAAAAAACATAAAAATTTTTTTAAAATTTGCAAAAACCCCTTTTGTAATTTTGAAAATTTTCTGTTTTTACCCCTCTGATAAATTAATATTAAAAGGAATGGAATACACTATTTTAAAAAAACCAAAACCCTTCCCCCAATTGCCCCTCAAAGTTTCTTTAAGAACATAAAACATAAAAAAGTAGGAACACTGCAGAAGGCCTACTGCCCATACAGGCGGGCCCTTTAACAAAACGCTCAACCTAAAGCTACCAAAAACAACTCCCGCCACCCCCAAACCAATCAAACCCAGCCCCCCCACTCTTTATATTTGTCCAGCCCTTTTCTTAAAGCTACCCAAGGTCCTAGCCCCTATCACCCCACGGGGAAAGACTGTTCCACGCATCTACAACTCTGTTAAAAACCATTACTTACCTATTCCTTTATAAATCAAAAATTTTACCAAACTTAAATCCTTTAAATTTCCGGGTTTCTTACCTGGTTCGACCCCCCCTCAGTACTTTTTTAAATGCCCCCTTTTTTTTGGCCCGTCATCCATTTAACTTTTTCAATGTTTATCTCCCCCCCATTCTACGCCTCCCCCAGAGGGGGAGTTTTAAAGGGCTTTAAGTCTACTTCATACGGGAGGTTCCTTACACAGTAAATCATTTTAGTCATTCTTCTCGGGTATGTTCCCCAAATAAAAAATGTCCAACCCTGTAGTAAGGGACCAAAACTGAGCGGGCATAATCTAAAGGGGCCCCTCACAATGATGTATAGACCCTGTAAAAAAATTTTTGGACTTCTGTTACTTATACTTCTTGAAAAAATCCAAGTAATCTTTGGCCTTGTTGGCACACTGAGGCACTCTGTTTTGGCTTTAGATTTCGCTTCCATGACCCCAAGTTTTTTTTCACATTGTATGCCCAAGCTCTACTTCACCTAGATTATAGCTTCGGGGTTTTTATTTTCATTCCCAAAGGGGGCAAGTCCTTTAAACACTTATCCACATTAAATTTCATTTTCCCAAATTTCTCAGCCCAAGACAAAAAATTTGGGTTCAAAATCGCCCCGGAGTTCATTGATATCCTCCTCAAGTAAATTTATAGGGCCCCTACTTTTACATCAGCAAATTTAACTCATGCCCACAAAGTAACCCCTTTCCCCTAAAGGCTTTAATGTAAATTAATGAACAAAGAGGGCCTAAAACTGACCCCTTGGGAACCCACTAGTGACTAACCCCCAAATTTCAATTTCCCCTCCAAAAATGGTAATTTCTCTCTTTTAAATTGGTAAGCCATGCCTCAACCCAAAATTAAACTTTACCCCCCTAAACCATGACTGCCACTTTTTTTTTAAAGAGCCTTTTGTGAGGTACTCTTTTGGGGAAGGCTTTACTAAAATCCAAATAAACAAATCATATTCCTTATCACTGCCACCTGCCTCAAATTTTCCCTTTTGAAGAACTCAAAAAATTTTGTCAGGCAGGAACGCCCTCGTGAATCCATGTGAGATTCATTTATCAAGTTATGCCTTCAAGTGACTTCAAAAAATTTTCAGCTATAATTGATTCTAATAACTTCCCCACTATAGATGCCCGGGGCTTTTTGGGAACGGAAATTTAAAGGGAGTGGACTTACCCCCTGATTTGAAAAAAAGGGAAAACCCACATTGGGCCATCTTCCACATCCCCGGAAACAAACGGGGGATGGACGCATTGAATACACCGTTAATGGCTGACTAAGCCCATCTTGCATTCCTTAAGAAACCCTTGAAAAAAAATTCAGGGGCCCCCGGGGGACTTATTTTGTTTCGTTTTCCTATCTGTTTAATAACCATGCCCCCTCGTGCCAGAAAAATTTTATTTAAAATTTAAATTTCATCAGGAACTAAATAATTTTTAAATTTAAACCGGAATCTCATTTACATTTTCCTGTGAAAAAACTGACAAAAAATATTTCCTTTTAAAAAAGGAACACTTTTCCAGTTCATTATCCGTCAGCTTTTCCTTTCCCAATTTCAGGGGTCCTACTTTTTCCTTCACCTTCGCCCAAATACACTTGAAAAAACCCCTTTTTTGGTTTAAAGTCTTTGATTCATTAGCAACTCTAATTTCATACCCACTTTTAGCCTTTCTAATCCCCCTTTTTTATTTCCCTTTTTTAAAAGCTAAACCCATTTTGGGTCAGAAAGGGTTTTAACCTCTCCTCTTCTGATGGCCCCTATAAATTCCCCTTTTCTCCCCAAAATAGATCTTTAACCTCCTTTTAAACCCTTTTGGGGAAATCTTTTATTTTTAGACCCAAAAATTTCCCCTCTGGGGAATGAATATACTCTGGGCACTGTGTACATTATTAAGAAAACAATCATAAAAGCAATCCCTTCATTTTTCCAAAGAAATGATTATCGTAAATAAAATCTTTTAGCTAGAAAACCCCCAATCAAGTTTAACCCGATGTTCCCAAAAGTCCATTATAATCCCCAGAAACAAAAATGGGGGAAAATTTTTACTTTTTAAATCATTATTCTTGCATTCCCAATTAATGCAAAAGGGTGAGGGAAATTTGTGATCATTGGGCGCCAACCCTCTTCAGTGACCCTCCAGATTATTCAGGGAGTTTTTTTCCTTATTTGACAAGACTGGGCCCCTAGAAAAATTTTTTTACCCCTGGGGGTTTTCATTTTTAACACCCCTTTTTTCAGAAAACATCCTAAAACTGTTTCCATGAATTTCACTGGACTCAGATTACCTGTCAAAAAATTTTCCAGTCAATTTGGCAAAAGTTAAAGTCCCCTACTATACTACGTTACGTGTCCAGAAGCCCTAAAAATTTTCGCCCCAAAAGAATCCCCCTCTATCGTGATCCAACCCCCGGGAGGTGGTTATTACACCTAGAATTATTTTTTTCCTTAAACCCCTCCACGAACCCCTCCCCCAAAAAAAGCCCCTTTTGTTACTGCTCCATCTTTTTTTAAAAACCTTTTTTATGCAAAAAATTAATATTTTCTCGAACATCCAATGAAAATTTCCTCCCCCCTTCCCTTTTTACACCCAATCCACATTGAAAAAATTTAAAAATCCCGAATAAACACCCACCCAGTCATATCCCGACTTTTTTAAAACATCCCCACGTTTCAGTTAATGCAAGGATATCAAAGTTCCCAGCACATCACCAAACGTAGTTCATTAATTTTATTTTTTTTCCCCTTCGACTTTTTAGCAAAAAAAACCCCTTCATATTTTTTTTCTTCTCACATTTTTCCTTTTTCATCTTTTTTTTTAAACAAAATTTTCGGGAAATTTAAACATTACCCAGATTTTACTCCAATGACATTTTACTATTAAGATTAAAAATATCAAGCAAAAGCCCAAATATATCCATATTCATTTTTAATCATTTAAAAACCCATACCTCAAACTAATCCAAATTTTTTAAAGGGTCCTAAAAACCCCCTCTAAACCCTTGATTAGCAAAAAAACCCACACCTGCCCCTGGATAAGGGGAACCCCACCCCTGGCAACTGTCATTTGGGCCCATAAAAATTTTGCCCCTTTTGTAAATTTAAAAGGGTTTAACTGAAATTACCCTTACGTGTTTATCCAGCCAACAATTAAAAACCAAATTGTCTGGACAACCTTTCATTCCCAAACCCCTCTTCTTGGCAAAATCCACATATAACAGGGCGGGGCCCCCCCCCTTTTTCCTAACATGTCTATACTGTCCTAAATTTTCCCTAACAAAAATCCTCCCCTTCTACCTTCCCTACATCTTTGCCTCCAGCACTGGGGCCCAAAAAATAGGATTGACCCCCTTTAACCGCTCATGATTTGTCAACCGGCTAACAATGTCCTCCATCCCAGCCCCGGGAAAGCAAAACCCTTTTTGTCCCCCAACTCCTGCCTTCAAGCAAAATTTCCCAAATCCATGTATCAAACCCGGGCTATCCCAAAAACAACAATATTCTTACCTTCTTTGTTGTCTTTCCCGCCGGGGACGTTTCCCAGTAGTAAACTAAACATTCGTCGGGTGGGCACCGAGAAGCTTTTGGGGGTTTTTTCCAGGGATTTTTCCCCCGCATTCTTTTTTCTTCTTTCGTTTCTGGCTTTCCTTTCGCTTCTTGATCGTAAACTTTCGTCGTCCCCTGCTGTCCAACCACTGACCACGACCCTTTTTCCCTTGACCTGGGGCCCCGAAACAGGAGGATACTACGAACCCCCTTTTTTTTCCTTTTCCCGGTTCAATCGCCGTATTTTCCCATCTTCGCTCCCCCTAAATTCCCTTTTTTAAAGGTTTGCTGGTAAAGTTGCTCGATGGGGGGCATTTTTGGTTCGGGCCCCCCGGGAAAAAACAAGACACTTCTTCACAATTTTAAGTAAAAGGTCAGCACTAAAAGTACAGGTCCCCACTCAAGAGCACACAAACGGGTTTCACTGAGCTAAAACACGCCCCCACTAAATAACAAAAAAAATTTGCGCCTTACTAAAGCAGACAAAATAAATGCAATAGAATTATGAAAGAAAATGTTTACCAAAAAAAAATGAATAATCTCTTAGTTTATACTGAAACCTTTTCAAAAACTTGGGAAAAAATCCCCTAAAACCGTTAAAGGAAATTTTCAAAAAAACTTTAAAACTTCAAAACTGAAAGAAAAAAATAAAATTACCCAAAAAATTTTATTTTCCCAAAAAATCCATCTTTACCTTACATGTAGGACTAAAAAAAAACACCAAACCAGGGAAACCATAAAGCCCAATTTATTACCCCAAAAGGGCCCAGTTTCATAAAAAAAAAAATTTTTTCCAAAAATGGCTTGTCGATATTTTGACCCCCTATTGTTGGAAAAATTTTTCTAATTTTAAAATTTTAAAAAAACAACATAGATTTGGGTTGAAAAAATTAAAACCCCCTTGACCCCCCTTAAATGATTTTAACAGGGTTAGTTTTGATGTTACTTCCTTGTTTACGAAAGTTCCTGTTGATGATTATTAAGTTTTTTATCTGAAAAACTCTTTTTAACTATGATTTCCCCATTCCAGTTCCTACTTTTAAATTAAACTTATTAAACTTTGCCATTTTTTATGCAAAATTTGAAATTTAATGTTTAATTTTTTACCCCAAAGAAGTTTGGTATGGGGAATGGGGAAAAACCCCTTTTAACCCCCCTTTTTTAGTAACCCCATACATGGAATTTTTTTGAAACAAGGTTTGCTTAACACAATCCCCCCCTAAAAAGCTAAATGGTTCCCGAAAGTTGATGATATTTTTTTGTCTTATGCCCAAAAATGTTTGATATACAAACCCTTTTCCCCTTGGGAAAAATTTAAAAAGCTTAGCCCCCCTTCTTAAACTTTTCTGTCCCAGTTTTGAAGAAAAAAAACTCATTGCCCTTTTTTAATTTTTTAATTTAAATTTAAAGGGGAAAAATGAAAATTTAAATTTAAAAATTTCAGAAAACCCCACAAATAACTTTTTCCTATGTCCACCAATTTTTTCCCCGATCAAGGGTAGAGCAAAAATGTCGGGTTTTTTCATCAATGTTTTTTTAGAGCCCTTTTCGAATTTGTAGTCCCCGAGTTTATTTGAAAAGGAAATATCCCCAAAAATTTTTTAAATAGGTAATTTATTTAAAATACCCCAAAAAATGTAATTGATAAATTTTTAAAGTTGCTAGGAACACTTTTTATAAAAACCCAAAAAAAGGGCAACCACCCTTTTTTCAAAAAAAAATATGTTGGTTTCCCCTTATACCAAAGAAAACTTTGGGTTTATATGCCCCTTTTCTTCTTTTAAACTTTTAAATTAAAAATTGTATTTAAAAATCTTGATACAGTAAAAAAACTTTTTATTAAGAATTTCCCCCCAAAAGCTGATGGATTGTCTATAAGATTCCTTGTAAAATTTGCGATAAAGTTTTTTACGGTCCCAAAATTTGGGAAAAAAACTCGAACTAAATTAAAACAACAAAATATTTCATTTAAAATGGAAAAGATTTTCCCCCGCTCTATTTATTAAAAGTAAGAATTTTAACCATCCAATTGATTTTTTAAAAAAATTTTAGAAAAGGGAGTAAACAACAAATCCCCTGGCGACAGGAATATAATTGAATCTTTTTCAAAAAAACATTTTGACAATAATAAAATATTTTCCTTTTTGGGTTTTTTTATCAATTAAAATTCCCCCTTTTTAATTAATAGAATTTGGGTAAAAATTTAAAAAATACAAATGGGCAAATAAATAGCTTTGGGGGGGAGTTTTTCAAAGGACCCGTCCAAGTTGGCTCGCCGCGCTCACGTGTTTAACCGTTGTGGGGTCTGATAGTGAGGGTGCTTGGCCCCACCCCTTATAAAGCCTTTTCCCTTTGGGTGCTTCCCCTTTCAAAAGTTTTCCCTTTATAATGTGAGTAGTCACGAAAGCGCTTGGAATTTTTTTCAAATTTTTTCAGAGGTTGTTTTGCATATATATATATATAAAAATATATATATATATATATATATATATATATATATATATTTATATAATATATAATATAAAATATAAATTTAATTTTTATTATTATTTTTCACACCCTCCGGCCGATTCCCACCAAGGGAGGGGGGCCCCCAAAAAGAAAAAACTTTCACCATCATTCACTCCAAACAAATGTCTTTCCAGAAGGGGGCTTTTCACACAGTTTTTTAAAAATGCAACATTAAACCCCCCCTCCCCCCTTTAATGCAGGCACTGTACTTCCCCTCTCCAGGACTCAAGGGCCGGCCCCGCCGGGGTTTTTCCCCGAATTCCCCTTTATAAATGTTCTTTTTCTCACAAAATCCAACAGCAAAAAAGGGCAATTTTTAAAAAAACCCTTTTCCCCCATTCACTCCTAAACAAACACGCTCACGCATGGGCCCGCTGGAAGTCCAAGCCCCTCGCACCCCAAAACCCCCCTTTACCCCCTCCCTCCAACCCTTCCTAAAGGGCCCACACCCACCCCCCCCTTTCCCCTTTCCCCTACAACTGAACACCTTTTAAGTCCCTTCTGGTTTTTGGGTCCATTCTCTCTACATGTCCAACCACCTCAACAACCCCCTTTCCCCACCCCCTGGACAACAGTTTGGTAACCCCCAAACCCCCTCCTAACTTCCAAACTACAATTCTCTTCATTATATTCACACCACACATTGCCCTCAACATACATCTCCACCCCGCCTCCACCTTCCCCCTCCCCTGCAACAATTTATCACCCACGCTTTTACCCCCATATAAGAGCGTTGGGAAAACATATTCTCATACATTCCCCTCTTTGCCTCCAAGGACAAAGTTTTTTTGTCTCCACAACTCCCAAGTGCAAACCCCTCCCCTCTTTTTCCCTTTATCAAATTTTATGATTCCCCCCTCAAACTTTTCCCTAACCCACCGCTGGGCAAATCCCCCCCCAAATCTGAATACGTTCACCTCCTCCATACTTTTCCCCCCTCCAATCTGAAAAATTCCAAACTTTCATCACCTAATCTTTTTTTTTATCCTCATAACCTTAAAATCTTTCCCCGTAAATTTACCTTTAATTTTCTTTTTGGGACACCCCAAACCAAAATTTATCCACCCAAACTCTGCAACTTCTCTTCCCGAATCTCCCCAAAAGCCCCCCAGTGTCCTCAGCAAAGAGCAGCTGTTTACAACTCCCCCTTTTGTTGTGTTCTTTATCTTTTAACCCCACGCCTCTGCCAAGACCCCGAATTTACTTCTCTTTCAACCCCATCTATAAATATATTAAACCAAACCCCGGTTTACATCACACATCCCCTTTTCTAAGGCCTCCTTTTTTCTGGGAAAAAAATTTCCCCCTTTTTTCCCACATACTCTAACTTGACCTCACTATCCTCCCAAAAACTCTTTACTGCTTTCAGGGAAAAAATACCTCCAAAACCATTTCACTTGCAACATCTGCCCCATTGCCCCCCCCAACCCCCCCTGTCATACCCCTTTTTTTAAAACCATAAATTTCCCCCAAAAAACCCTTTTAAGCCTTTTCTAAAACTGTTTACTTATATGTTTCAAAATGTAAAAAACCTGGGCCCACACACCCCCCCACCTTTTTTCCCAAAAACCTCCTTTTTCATCGCTATCCTATTTCTCCGTCTTACCTTAATTTCCTTTTAATTATAAACTCTACCAACAAATTTTCCAGGGACACTCAACCCGACTTATCCCCCTATAATTTTTTTCCCCCCCTTTTATCCCCTTTGGCCCTTTTTACAAAAAGGGAAAATGCCCTGCTCTCTGCCCAAACCCTAGGGAAAACCTTTCCCTCTTCCCTACATTTATTAAATAAATTTCACCAACCACTCCAAAACTATATCCCCCCCTGCTTTTAAAAATTTCTATCTTTATTTCCCCTCAATCCCGGCTGCCTTAAACCCCCCTTTTAAATTTTCCTACTCCTCACGAACTTCCCCCACACTAAAAACTGGGGTCTTTCCCCACTCCTACAAAGTTTCCTTTCCCTTTCCCTATACAACAAATCACACTTCCCCCATCTTCATCAACATTTAACAATTCCCCAAAATTTCCTTTCCCTCTTCCCAATACCTCTAACTTCCCCCCATTTAATAACTCTCCTCTCCAATTTTTTAAATGACAAATTTCCCTTTTTTTCTCTAGGCTTTCTTAAATTGTTAAAACTCAAATTTCCCCCAAATTTTTCTTTTTTTTCAAAAAAAATTTTTGATAACATCTCACCCACTCTCTCATTTTTCTCTCTTTTTTTTCATTGCCTTTACCACTCCTTAACTTCTCTCTTTTTCTCCATATACTCTTCCCTCCTTGCATCACTTTTACTTTTTCAAAAACTTCTCATAAGCTAAATTTTCTCCCTTTTCTAATCTCTTTTACAAAATCAATTTCCCCCTCGCTCCCCCTTTTCCCCCCTTGGGACCCCCTTTCCCTTTAAACCCCAAACTTTTTGCTGAACACTCTAACACTACATTTTTTTAAAACCCACCCCCTACCTCTTTGACCCCTTGCCTATGCTCTCATTAGCCCATCTATCCTCCAATAGCTGTTTATTCCCTTTCCCTAACTGCCTCCTCTTTTAGTTTTTTAAAACCTTTACCTCTCTCTTTTTTTGATGCTTTTATTCTCCCTTTTATCCCATCACCCCTTTTTTCCTCAGTGTAGCACAACTAGAAAGGATCTGATATATCTGTGGCCCCCCCTATAAACCCTGTACATCCTGAAGTCTACTCAACGTCTTTTTCTACCAAAACATAATCCAACAAACCCACTGTTTATTTTTGCCCCAAAAATCATATCTTTTATACTTATTTTTCCTCTTTTTCCCCCAAAAAAGGTATTACCTATAACTAAACCCCCTTTTTAACAAATTCAAAACAAAGGGGTTCCCTTATCATTTACACCTGGCACCCCAAACTTACCTACCACACCCCCTCTAAAATTTCTCCCACTTTAGCAATTCCCGTCCCCTACCCCCAAAAACTCTCTCCTTTGGGTTTAAAGGGGTCCTATAAAATTCACTTTAAAATCTCCCCCAAAAACTCTCTCTCTCCTCTGCATTTTTTTTTTTGCTTTTATATTTTTTTTTACCCTTTCTCCATCCCAAAACCCTTTTTTTTAACCCCCTTTTTGTAATTTAAAATTTAAACCCTTTTCTTTTTAACCTTTAATTTTATTTTTTAACCTTTCTGCTACCCCTTCCCCTTTTCTCTAAATCCTCAGATTAAATCCAGATTTAAAACCCATTTATTTCCCCCCAAAATGAAAACTCTCCTACCCCCTTCACTTTGTTTTCGCTTTGGGCCAGGACAAACCCCAAATTCTTTTCATTTATAACAAATAACAATCACTTTTCTTGGGCCCTCCGCAAATACAAACCCCCCACATTTTTAAACACCCAGTTTTTTTAAAAGTTTTTTTTTCTTTTCCTTTTTTAGTAAATTTTAAAAAGGAGAAGGGGTTTCTAGCCCTTGCTCCCGGGATTTTAGGGCGCCTCATAACAACGCATGGGTTTCGGAGGAAAGATTCCTTTTTAAATTCCCCCCCTGGGCAATAGAAGAAATAAAAAAAAACAAGAGCTTTTTTAAAAAAGGAGAAAAACCTAGATGTATTATATATATTAAAAGCATGGGCGTGTCTGTGAAGTGTGACCAAAGTGTAAGTAGGGGTAGCAAGATACCCTGTTAACTTAGCGTGTTTATGAACGAAAAAGAAAAACCAGCAATCCCACCATCATGCAAAAAAAGTTACAGGTTTTTTTTTTTTCACAATCAATGGCAGGAAAGGTATAATTCCCTGGGTGGTTCGTCTACCAACCTACTAAACCCCCCCGGGGCCCCCAACAGGGCGCCAGTAGGTATAAATATAAATTTTTTATAAAATATATATATTTTATATATAAAATATATAAATAAAATATATATATAATATATTTTAAAAATAAAAAAATATATATAGGGTTGGGAGACAGCAACCACCCCGGGGGGAAGTACTACAAAACCTGTAACTTTTTTTTCCTGATGGTACATTTTCTGGTTTCTTTTTCTGTCCCCATAAACACGCTTGATAACAAGGGGTACCTTGCTCTCCCACTTACACTTTTGGGGACCCCTTCCCCAGACACCACATGCATAAAATATAAAACATACATCTAGGTTTTTTTTCCCTTTTTTTAAAAAACTCTTGTTCTTCTTTTTTTCTTCTATTGACCAAGGGGAATTGGAAAAGAATCTTTCATCCGTAAGCCATGCGTGTCGTATGAGGCGACTAAAATGCCGGGAGCAATGGGCTAGTAACCCCTTCTCCTGTAGACATTTACTAAAAAAGAGAAGAAGAAAAACTGGGATGCTTGAATGTGCGTGGATGTAGTGCGGATGACAAGAAACAGATGATTGCTGATGTTATGAATGAAAAGAAGTTGGATGTCCTGGCCCTAAGCGAAACAAAGCTTAAGGGGCAGTAGGGGAGTTTCGGTGGGGGGAAATAAATGGGATTAAATCTGGAGTATCTGAGAGAGTTAGAGCAAAGGAAGGGGTAGTAGTAATGGTGAAGGATCAGTTATGGAAGTAGAAAAGAGAAAATGAATGTGTAAATTCAAGAATTATGTGGATTAAAGTAAAGGTTGGATGCGAAAAGTGGGTCATAATAAGCGTGTATGCACCTGGGGAAGAGAGGAATCTAGAGGAGAGAGAGAGATTTTGGGAGATGTTAAGTGAATGTATAGGAGCCTTTGAACCAAGTGAGAGAGTAATTGTGGTAGTGGACCTGAATGCTAAAGTAGGAGAAACTTTTAGAGAGGGTGTGGTAGGTAAGTTTGGGGTGCCAGGTGTAAATGATAATGGGAGCCCTTTCATTGAACTTTGTATAGAAAGGGGTTTAGTTATAGGTAATACATATTTTAAGAAAAAGAGGATTAATAAGTATACAAGATATGATGTAGGGCGAAATGACAGTAGTTTGTTGGATTATGTATTGGTAGATAAAAGTCTGTTGAGTAGACTTCAGGATGTACATGTTTATAGAGGGGCCACAGATATATCAGATCACTTTCTAGTTGTAGCTACACTGAGAGTAAAAGGTAGATGGGATACAAGGAGAATAGAAGCATCAGGGAAGAGAGAGGTGAAGGTTTATAAACTAAAAGAGGAGGCAGTTAGGGTAAGATATAAAACAGCTATTGGAGGATAGATGGGTTAATGAGAGCATAGGCAATGGGTCGAAGAGGTATGGGGTAGGTTTAAAAATGTAGTGTTAGAGTGTTCAGCAGAAGTTTGTTGTTACAGGAAACTGGGTGCGGGATTGAAGAGGAGCGATTGGTGGAATGATTGATGTAAAGAGAGTGGGGTGGGTAGTAAGGGAGGAAAAAGTTGAGCATATGAAAAAGTTTTTACAAAGTAAAGTGATGCAAGGAGGGAAGAGTATATGGAGAAAAAGAAGAGGTTAAGAGAGTGGTGAAGCAATGTAAAAAAAAAAAAAGAGAGCAAATGAGAGAGTGGGTGAGATATTATCATCAACAAATTTTGTTGAAAATAAGAAAAAGTTTTAGGAGTGAGATTACAAGTTTAAGGAACCAAGAGAACAAATGGATTTTGTCAGTTAAAAAAGGAGAGGAGAGTTATTAAATGGAGAGTTAAGGTATTGAGAAGATTGAGGGATATTTTGAGGCATTGTTTAAATGTTGATGAATGATAGGGAAGCTGTGATTCGTGTATAAGGGCAAGAGGAATAACATCTAGTAGGAGTGAGGAAAGCCATTTGTGAGTTGTGGGGAAGTTCGTGAGGCAGTAGGTAAAATGAAGTGGTAAGGCAGCGGGATTGATGGGAAATAAGATAGAAATTTAAAAAGCAGGTGGGATAATAGTTTTTGGGATGTTGGTGCAATATTAATAAATGTGTGGAAGAGGTTAAGGTAACCTATGGAATGGCAAGAGTCCTGCATAGTTCCTTTGTATAAAAGGCAAAGGGTAAAAAAGAAGAGTGCAAAAATTATAGGGATAAGTCTGTTGAATACCTGGTAAAGTTTATGGTAGAGTTATTATGAAAGAATTATAGAGTACGAATAAGGAGAATAGGGATAGCATGATGAACAAGGGGCTTCAGGAAAGTATGGGTGTGTGACCAGGTGTTACATTGAAGACATATAGGTGAACATATTTAGATAAGGCTAAAGAGGTCTTTGTGTCATTTATGGATTTGGAAACGCTATGCCAGGGTGGATAAGGGGGGCAATGTGACAGATGATGCAGGTGTAAGGTGTAGGAGGTAAGGTTACTGAAAGCAGTTAAGAGTTTTTACGAGAAGTGAGGGCTCAAAGTTAGAGTATGTAGGAAAAGGGAAATTTTCCCAGTAAAGGTAGGCCTAGACAAGGATTGTGATGTCACCAGTGGTTATTTATTATATTTATAGAGGGAATTGTAGGGAGAGAAGGAAAAGCGAGGGAGTTGACAAGTAGGCGTAGGAGTTAAAAGATACTAAGAATCACACATAAAGTGGGAGTTGTCACAGTTGCTCTTTGCTATGACACTGTGCTCTTGGGAGATCTGAAGAGAAGTTGCAGGGATTGTTGGATGTAATTTTGTAGGTGTGCAAAAGAAGAAAATTAAAAGTGAGATAAAGGAAAGCAAGTAAGGTTATGAGATAACAAAAATATTAGGGTGATGAACGATTGATTATCAGATTGGAGGAGAGAGTATGGAGGAGGTGAATGTATTCAGATATTTGGGAGTGGAACGTGTCAGCGATGTCTATGAAGGATGAGGTGGAAACATAGAATTGACGAGGGGAAAAGGGTGAGTGGTGCACTTAGGAGTCTGTGCGACAAAGAACTTTGTCCTTGGAGGCAAAGAGGGGAATGTATGAGAGTAAAGTTTTACCAACGCCCTTATATGGGTGTGAAGCATGGGTGATGAATGTTGCAGCGAGGAGAAGGCTGGAGGCAGTGGAGATGTCTGTCTGAGGGCAATGTGTGGTGTGAATATAATGCAGAGAATTCGTAGTTTGGAAGTTAGGAGGAGGTGCGGGATTACCAAAACTGTTGTCCAGATGGGCTTAGGAAGGGTTGTTGAGGTGGTTCGGACATGTAGAGAGAATGGAGCGAAACAGAATGACTTTCAAGAGTGAATCAGTCTGTAGTGGAAGGATGGCGGGTAGGGGTCGGCCTAGGAAAGGTTGGAGGAGGGGGTAAAGGAGGTTTTTGTGCGAGGGCTTGGACTTCCAGCAGGCGTGCGTGAGCGTGTTTGATAGGAGTGAATGGAGACGATTGTTTTTAATTCTTGACGTGCTGTTGGAGTGTGAGCAAAGTAACATTTATGAAGGGGTTCAGGGAAATCGCAGTGCCTGCACTCTGAAGGAGGGTGTTAATGTTGCAGTTTAAAAACTGTAGTGTAAAGCACCCTTCTGGCAAGACAGTGATGGAGTGAATGATGGTGAAGTTTTTCTTTTTCGGGCCACCCTGCCTTGGTGAGAATCGGCCAGTGTGATAAAATATATAAATATATATATATATATATATATATATATATAATATATATATATAAATAATATATATATAGTATATATTATATATATATATATATATATAAAATTATATAAATAAATATCTATATATATATATATATATTTTCTCCACAAGTCGGCCGTCTCCCATCGAGGCAGGGTGACCCACAAAGAAAGAAAATCCCCCCCCCAAAAAAATGCTTTCATCATCATTCAACACTTTCACCTCACTCACACATAATCACTGTTTTTGCAAAGGTGCTCAGTACACAACAGTTTAGAAGCATATACGTATGAAGATACACAACATATCCCTCCAAACTGCCAATATCCCAAACCCCTCCTTTAAAGTGCAGACATTGTACTTCCCATTTCCAGGACTCAAGTCCGGCTATATAAAAATAACCGGTTTTACTGAATCCCTTCACTAAATATTACCCTGCTCACACTCCAACAGATCGTCAGGTCCCAAATACCATTCGTCTCCATTCACTCCTATCGAACACGCTCATGCACGCCTGCTGGAAGTCCAAGCCCCTCGCCCACAAAACCTCCCTTACCCCTTCCAACCTTTTCGAAGACGACCCCTACCCCGCTTTCCTTCTCCTACAGATTTATATGCTCTCCATGTCATTCTACTTTGATCCATTCTCTGTAAATGACCAAACCACCTCAACAAACCCTCTTCAGCCCTCTGACTAATACTATTATTAACTCCACACCTTCTCCTAATTTCCACACTCCGTATTTTCTGCATAATATTTACACCACAAATTGCCCTTAGACAGGACATCTCCACTGCCTCCACACACATATTATATATTATATATATATATATATAATATATAATATATAAATATTATATATATATATATATATATATATATATATATTATATATATATTATAGATATCAGTGTTTCGATACTCAATTGTCATATCCCCCATTAATTGTGCAGAGACAAGGGGAAACAATACAGATATATCAGTGTTGGAAGTGCATTTGTTATCAGAAAATATGTGGAGCGGTTGTTTATCATATACGTTACCTGAGTGAGTGTGTGTGTGTGTGTATGTACCCTGGTTGCAGGGGTCGAGATACAGCTCCTGGCCCCGACTCTTCACTGATCGCTACTAGGTCCTCTCTCTGCTTCCAGAGCTTTGTCATACCTCGTCTTAAAGCTATGTATGGTTCCTGCCTCCACTGCATCACTTGGTAGGCTATTCCACTTCCTGACGACTCTATGACTGAAGAAATACTTCCTAACATCCCTATGACTCGTCTGAGTCTTCAGCTTCCAATTGTGACCCCTTGTTTCTGTGTCCCCTCTCTGGAACAACCTCTCTCTGTCTATCTTATCTATTCCACACAGTATTTTGTATGTCGTTATCATGTCTCCCCTGACCCGCCTGTCCTCCAATGGCGTCAGTCCGATTTTCCTCAACCTTTCTTCGTAGGAAATACCCCTGAGCTCCGGAACTAGCCTTGTTGCAAACCTTTGCACCTTCTCTAATTTCTTGAGGTGTTTGCCCAGGTGTGGGTTCCAAACTGGAGCTGCATACTGCAGTATGGGCGCCTGATGTACACAGTGTACAGTCTCTTGAACGATTCCTTACATCGGGACGCTATTCTCAGGTTCGCCAGGCGCCCATGTGCTGCAGCAGTTATCTGGTTGATGTGTGCCTCCGGAGACGTGTGTGTGTGTGTGTGTGTGTGTGTGTGTGTGTGTGTGTGTGTGTGTGTGTGTGTGTGTGTGTGTGTGTGTGTGTGTGTGTGTGTGGTGTGTGTGTGTGTGTGTGTGTGTGTGGTGTGTGTGTGTGTGTGTGTGTGTGTGTGTGCGTGTGTGTGTGTGTGTGTGTGTGTGTGTGTGTGTGTGTGTGTGTGTGTACTCTCCTAGTTGTGGTCGAGTCACATCTCCTGCCCCGCCTCTTCACTGGTCATTATTACGTTACTCTTATTGCTCCATGAGTTTTATCGTAACTCTTCTTAAAGCTATGCATCAATCCTGCCTCCACTACATCACTCCCCAGACTATTCCACTTCCTGAAAACTCTATGACTGAAGAAATAGTTCCTAACATTCCTATGATTCATCTGAGACTTCAGCTTCCAACTGTGACCCCTTGTTGCTGTGTACCATCTCTTGAACATCCTGTCTCTGTCCACCTTGCCGATTCCTCTCAGTATTTTATGTGATGTTATCATATCCCTCCTATCTCTCCTGTCTTTCAGTGTCATCAGGCCGATTTCCCTTAATCTCTCCTCGTAGAACATGCCCCTTAACTCCGGGACTAATCTTGTTGCAAACCTTTGCACTTTCTCTAGCCTCCTTACGAGCTTGGCTGGGTGGATTCCAAAGTGTTGCTACATACTCCAATATAGGCATAACGTACACTGTGCACAGGGGCCTGAGCGAGTCCTTATCGAGATGTCGGAATGCTGTTCTTAGGTTTGCCAGGCGCCCGTGTGCTGCAGCAGTTATATGGTTGATGTGCGCCTCGGGAGATGTGCCCGGTGTTATACTCACCCCAAGAAACTTTTTCTTTAGTGTGGTTTGTAGTCTCTGGCCCCCTAGATTGTACTCCGTCTGCGATCTTCTTTGCCCTTCCTTAATCTTCACGACTTCGGGGTTGAACTCCAGGAGAGAGTTGCTTTACCAGGCCTGCAGCCTGTCGAGATCCCTTTGTAGTTCTGCCTGGTCCTCGTCCGATTGAAATCTTCTCATCAACTTCCCATCATCTGCAAACATGGACACTTCTGAGTCTATTCCTTACGTCATGTTCACAAATAACAGAAACAGCACCGGTCCTAGGACCGATCCCTGTGGAAACCCGCTCGTCACAGACGCCCACTTTGACTCCTGCCCACGTACCATGACTCGTCGTTGTCTTTCTGACAGGTATTCCCAGATCCATTGTGCATTCCCTGTTATCCTTGCGTAGTCCTCCAGCTTTTGCACTAATATCTTGAGTGGAACTGTGTCAAACGCCTTCTTGCAGTCCAAGAAAATACAATCCACTCACCCCTCTTTTTCTTGTCTTACTGCTGTCACCCTTTCATAGAACTTCAGTACCTCTGTGACACAGAATTTCGCATCCCTAAAATCGTGCAGGCTGTTGCTGATTAGCTCATTCTTTTCTAGGTGCTCCGCCACCCTTTTCCTGATAATCTTTTTCATGACTTTGCATACTATACACGTCAGTGACACTGGTCTGTAGTTTGATGCTTTGGGTATGTCTCCTTTTTTAAAATTTGGGACTACATTTGCTGTCTCCCATACCTCAGGTAGTTGTTCTGTTTCAATAGAGGAAGAGAGAGAGAAACGTTAAGAGAAAGAGATGGAGAGAAAGAGGGACACAGGGAGGGGGATTGAAGTTGATAGAGAAGGGGAACTGGAGAGAAAAAGAGAGATAGAGAGAGAGAGGGGTAGAGGGATAAAGGAGGTTGGGTGGAGAGTTGTAAGGAGGGGAGAGATGGGGAGAGGGAGGGAGAGTGACAGGGAGAGTGATGGGGGTGGAGAAAGAGTGGGAAGGGAGCTAGAGGGAGAGAAAGGGGGAATGGAAGGGAGGAAGAAAAAAAGAGAGGGGGAACGGGGGTGGTAGAGCGAGGAAGAAAAAAGGAAGGGAGAAGAAAGAGAGAGAGAGAGAGAGAGAGAGAGAGAGAGAGAAGAAGAGAGAGAGAGAGAGAGAGAGAGAGAGAGATGAGATGAAGTCAAGGAGGAGCAATTGGCCTGAGTGCATTTATATATATATATAATATATATAATAATATATAATATATATATATATATATAATATATATATATATATATATATATATATATGTATGTGTGTGTGTGTGTGTGTGTGTGTGTGTGTGTGTGTACGTACTCGCCCACTTGTGGTTGCAGAGGGTCGAGTCATAGCTCCTGGTCCCGCCTCTTCACTGGCCGCTACTGGGTCACTCTCCCCACACCATGAGCTTTATCATACCTCTTCTATGTATGGATCCTGCCTCCACTACATCGCTTCCCAAACTATTCCACTTCCTGTCTACTCTGTGGCTGAAGAAATACTTCCTAACATCCCTGTGATTCATCTGTGTCTTCAACTTCCAACTGTGTCCCCTTGTTGCTGTGTCCTATCTCTGGAACATTCTGCCTCTGTCCACCTTGTCAATTCCTCTCAGTATTTTATATGTCGTTATCATGACCCCCCTACCTCTCCTGTGTGTGTGCATATGTGAGTGGGGCGTCAGGGAATTGTAAGGGGGAGAGAAAGGGGGAGAAGGTGGGAGAGGGGACAGAGTGATGGAGAGGTGGAGATAGTGGGAAAAGGGGTAGATGGAGATTGAGAGAAAGGATCGAGAGAGAGGGAAAGGAAGAGAGGGATAAGCAAAGGTGGGAAGAGAGGGAGATGGAGGAGGAGGAAGAGAAGGAGGAGAACGAGGAGGAGGGGGAAGAGAAGGAGAAGGAAGAGGAGGAGGAGGAGAAGAAAGAGGAGCAGGAGGAGAACGAGGAGAAAGAAGAAGGGAAGAGGA
>NC_069408.1:78440412-78458586 GCF_026875155.1 Cherax quadricarinatus
TATATATATATATATATATATATATATATATATTACCTGGATTACCTGGAGAGAGTTCCGGGGGTCAACGCCCCCGCGGCCCGGTCTGTGACCAGGCCTCCTTAGGTCAGTGTCCCAGGATGCGACCCACATCAGTCGACTAACACCCAGGTACCCATTTTACTGATGTGGAACATAGACAACAGGTGGAAAGAAACACGTCCAATGTTTCTACTCTGGCTGGGAATCGAACCCAGGCCCTCACCGTGTGAAGCGAGAGCGTTAACCACCAGGCAACCAGAGCCCTATATGCAATAAGATCACAGTAAACAGGTGATTTCAGAATATGCAAAACAACCACTGTGAAAGAATAGAGAAATTCCAAGCGCTTTCGTAACTACTCACATTGTCAAGGAACAATGAAAGTAATGCATCAAAGGAAGGCATATAAAGAGTCTAGACCACACCTCACTATCACATCCCACAACAAAGCAACACCTGACGCGCGACTCATTAGAAAGGGAACACTGCAGCAGGCCCCCAGGCACAACTAGACACGTCCTTCACACAACCCACCAACAAACTATTCTACCCAAGAATTAAGAATTTTAAAATTTATTTGTCTAAGGTATTATTAAATTCTTCCCAAATTCTATTAATTATAAATGGATCTAATTTACATAAACCAAAGGAAATATTCATATTATTGTCAAATCCCCTAGAAACCGTTAACAACAATTTCAATAAAACTTCTACTGAAAGGCAAAGATGAATTAGTCAAACAATTTACTTCCACTAATCCATCTTTACCTTACATGTATGGACTAATAAAAACACACAAACCAGGGAATCCAGTCAGACCAATTATTAGCTCCATAGGGTCAGTTTCACATAAATTATCCAAATGGCTTGTTGACATTTTGAGCTCTATTGTTGGCAAAATTTCTAACTTTAATGTTAAAAACAACATAGATTTAGTTGATAAATTAAGCTCCTTGACTGACTTTAATGATTTTAACATGGTTAGTTTTGATGTTACTTCCTTGTTTACGAAAGTTCCTGTTGATGATTTATTAAGTTTCTTATCTGAAGAACTCGTTATCTATGATTTACCAATGCCAGTTTCTACTATCATTAAACTTATTAAACTTTGCATTGCTGATGCAAAAATTGTATTTAATGATAAGTTTTACACTCAGAAGTTTTGTATGGCAATGGGAAATCCTCTTTACCCTGTTCTTAGTAACCTATACATAATTTTTTTTTAAACAAGGCTGCTTAACATAATCCTCCCTAACAGAGCTAAATGGTTCAGATATGTTGATGATATTTTGTGTCTTATGCCCAAGAATGTAGATTTACACCATTTCCTTGGCAAATTAAATAGCTTAGCCAATTCTATAAACTTTACTGTTGACTTTGAAGAAAATAACTCATTGCCTTTTCTAGATGTTTTAATTATTAAGGGTAATAATGAATTCAAATTCAAAATTTACAGAAAACCTACAAATAACTGTTCCTATGTCCACTATTATTCTTCGCATCAAGATAGAGTTAAACTGTCTGTTTTCTCATCAATGTTTTTGAGAGCTTCACGTATTTGTAGTCCAGAGTTCATAGATGAGGAAATATCCAAAATTTATGAAATAGGTAATGATTTGAAATACCCAAGAAACGTAATTGATAAATCTTTTAAAATTGCTAGAAATACTTTTTACAATCCAGAAAGGGACAACCAGCCTTATTCAACTAAAAATATGTTGGTTCTCCCATACCAGTGGCCACCCATGGCCCTCCAGAATTACAACTACTGATGCCAATAACAAAATCCCCCCAACAAACACAGAATACAACCTCGTTCATATTTGCTAATATACAGGGCCTTAAGCCATCCACCAACAACAAAATACCTTTTATCAGTGGACTTCTAGTGGAGTCTAATGCAATGTTTGCAGCCTTCACAGAGACTCACACAAAAGATCACTTTGACAGTGAAATAGGGATAAGTGGTTACAACCTTTTAGATGCGACAGAAAAAACAGGCAACAAGGGGGGTTGGGCCTGTTGCAAAGATCCTTATCTCCGGAGTTCTGAACCCCAAAGAGGTAGTTGAGTTCTATCAATAAAGATCGAGAACCAAAACCTAGTCATTGGGGTTGTAACAACCACCAAGCAACCTCCCAACAGTTAAAGGGGAACAGTACGAAAATCGATTCTTTTTTGGAAAACCTTCCAGCTCCACCCCAAAACATTTACTGCTTGGTGATTTCAACCTAAGGCATAAAAAATGGAAAATTGAAAAAAAAGTTATAGCTGAAACAATCCCCGGAGGTAGCGCAGATAAAGGCCCCCAACACTAACTACAAATTCTGCGAAAAAAAACCCCTTAAGCCAGCAAAAATAGTGGAGCCAACAAGACTAAAAAAACCACTTGACCTTATCTTCAAAAATAATAGGCCCGATAAGAGACATAAGAATATCAAAAACAACAAATTCCATCAAAAACTAATCGAAGCCGAGTACATGCTAGGGGCCTGAACAGCAGAATGCTGTACCTGTGAAGGTGTCTTCACAAAATACAATTTCAACAACAAGAAATCAACTGGGACCGGGAAACCATTCCAAAACGAAACATGTTGGAAGATGTCTTAAAATGAAGGGATCCAAACCAGTGCCTGAAAGGATCAACTTCCTGGTAGCCGAAGCATGTTCTAGGCTTTTCCCCCCAAAGAAAGAAGAAGGAAGGATAAACTGGGAAAAAAAGACGCTCCCTCTACAGAAGACACGAAGGTCACTGAGCCCTCAGGAGTGCTAGAATATCGATACAACGAAAGAAGGCGCTGACCAGGGAAGGGGAAACTATCAAAACTTAAGCTAAATACTCTACGGGAAAACCAGAGAGGCGGGGGAAGTTTAAAAAGCAAATTATAAAAATTGAAAGAAATTCAAAATATTTCTTTTCTAGCCAAAAAAAAGGAAAATACCAATCTTTTTCGGCCCTTACTCAACAGGAGGACTTACACAGACGACAACAAGGAAATGAGGGGAAATTTTGAAATCCCTACGACTCTTGTTTATGTACCACTAATGGGTCTGAGGATCGACGACCCAAAGATTTTTTCATGAATGAGCCTAAAAAAACTCCTTAAAGTAGCAATTTCCGACATACTCTAACTCCGATAATTTCAAAAAGCCTTTGACAACCCTATGCACTAGCCCCGGGGCCCAGACTGTGGAAACTCGTTTTCATTAAGAACTGCAAGAAACCCCTCTCGCGTCCCCCAAGTACACTATGGAGGGGGAAGTTTGGCATGGTGAAATTTCCCCGCACTTAAAACAACGATAAAGCCCCCCACCCAAAAGGGGCAGCAAAGCATTAGTAAGAACAAAAGACCCTAGCTCTGACGTCCCACATCATAAAAATCTTTGAAAGAGTGTAGAAGCAGGATTGCAACACCTGATTTCCCAAAATCTGCACAATCCAGGGGAACGGGTTCAGGGCAGGGCCTCCCGCTCTCACAACTACTGGGTCCTAACATGCCTTGGGCACTGGAAGAAAATCAGACAGATGAAAAACACAACTTTTCAAAAGCATTTGACAAATGCGATCATGGCGTAAAAGCCCGATAAAATCGTGCTAAAGGAATAATGGAAAATGGGAGAGGATCTTCACTTCCTAACAAACGAATACAAAAAGTAGTGGTCAACAGATTTAAATCGGAGGCTGCCATAGTGAAGAGCTCTGTTCCACAAGGCACATACCGCCCCCTTTTTCCTTATTCCTCAAATCAAAAAACAGAGATATACACCACACACCGTATCATCCCTTTTGGGATGATACAGGTCTGCATGAGGCTGTCATCGCGAGGACGCGGGTTTAAACCCCAAAAGATAAAACAAAGTTTTTCCCGTGGGCAACGGAAACAATATGATGTTCAATGGGACAAATTCCAACATCCGTTAGGAAAACTGGGGGAGATAATAACAAACAAGTATCACTGACTCCGGCCATACAATAGGCGGAAAAAAATGTAAAGGGACCTGGGAGTAGTAATGTCGAGGGGTCCACTTTAAGGGTCACAAAGTGCCACGATCGCACGTGCAAAGAAAATGTAGGATGTAATGAGAACTTTCAAAACAGAGATACCAAGCCCAGATGATCCTTTTCAAATCACTTGCTTCTAGGGTGGGAATATGCTGTACATTAAAATCTCCCTTCAAAGTAGGGAAACGCAATCAGAGAGTGTACAGAGATCCTTACTGCACGTATAAATTCTGTCAAGCACCTTAACTACTGGGAACGCTTGGAAGCACTTGACTTGTACTCGTTGGAACGCAGGAGGGAGAGATATATATCATAATCTACACTTGGAAAATCTTGGAAGGAATGGTCCCAAATCTGCACACAGAAATCACTCCCTACGAAAGTAAAAGACTGGGCAGGCGGTGCAAAATGCCGCCAATAAAAAGTAGGGGCGCCATTGGTACACTTAGAGAAAACACCATAAGTGTCCGGGGCCTAAAACTGTTCAACAGCCTCCCATCAAGCATTAGGGGAATTGCCAATAAACCCCTGGCTGCCTTCAAGAGAGAGCTGGACAGATACCTAAAGTCAGTGCTGGATCAGCCGGGCTGTGGCTCGTACGTTGGACTGCGTGCGGCCAGCAGTAACAGCCTAGTTGATCAGGCCCTGATCCATCGGGAGGCCTGGTCATGGACCGTGCCGCGGGGGAGTTGATCCCCGGAGTAACCTCCAGGTTGATCCCCCGGAGTAACCTCCAGGTATGAAAACTTGGTTGATATGCCTTCTCTTCTTAAGACTTTTAATACCAAAGTTGTATTTAAAAATCTTGATACAGTAAAAAAACTTTTGATAAAGAATTCCCCCCAAAATGCTGACGGATGTGTCTATAAGATTCCTTGTAAAATCTGCAATAAAGTTTATTACGGTCAAACTGGTAAAAATCTTGAACTAAGATTAAAATAACATAAATTTAGCATTAGAACTGGACAAGATTCCAATGCTCTATTTATTCATGTGAGAGATTATAACCATCCAATTGATTTTCGAAAAGTTGAGAAAGTTGTATCAAGCAAGTCTGTGGACGACAGGAATATAATTGAATCATGTTTCATAAAAACCATTTTTGACTAATATCTTTCCTTTGGTTTATATAAATTAGATCCATTTATAATTAATATAATTTGGGAAGAATTTAATAATACATTGGACAAATAATAAATTTTAAAATTCTTAATTCTTGGGTAGAATAGTTTGTTGGTGGGTTCTGTGAAGGACCTGCCTAGTTGGGCCAGCAGGCTTGTTGCAGTGTTGCATTTCTTATGTGTCGCGCGTCAGGTGTTGCTTTGTTGTGGGATGTGATAGGGAGGTGTCGGCTAGACCCTTTATATACCTTCCTTTGATGCATTACTTTTATTGCTCCTTGATAAAGTGAGTAGTCACGAAAGCGCTTGGAATTTCTCTATTCATTCACAGTGGTTTTTTTTGCATGTGTATATATATATAAAATATATATATATATATATATATATATTTTATATATATAATATATATATATAAAATTTATTTTTATACAAACACTGATCACTGGCTAAAGGGAAAGACTCGAACCTATGAACCTTAGAACAAGGTATGCAGTGTTTTGCCAATCTACCCCACACTGTACCAATACCTTGGAGCCCAGCTTGCGCTAGATTTTGATCCAAAGCAGCTAGCTTTCAGGGAGAAGGCTTACAGCTTTTCATCTCATCCCCTGCATGCATCAGCCTTACAAATTTATTAACAATGCAAGGAATTCGCAAGAGCAGGCGAAATATACACTCGGTCCAGTGTGGCTAGGCTGGTAAAGCACTGCGTACCTTGTTCTAAGGTTCGTAGGTTCGAGTCTCCTTGAGCCAGAGATCAGTGCTTGTGTATATTTCGCCTGCTCTTGCGAATTCCTTGCATTGTTAATATCTCTAGTAAGGCTGATGCATGCAGGGGATGAGATGAAAAGCTGTAAGCCTTCTCCCTGAAAGCTGGCTGCCTTGGATCAACGTCTAGCGCAAGCTGGACTCCAAGGTATTGGTACAGTGTGAGTAGATTGGTAAAGCACTGCGTACCTTGCTTTAAGGTTCGTAGGTTCGAGTCTCCTTCAGCCAGAGATCAGTGCTTGTGTATATTTCGCCTGCTCTTGCGAATTCCTTGCATTATATATATATATATATATATATATATATATATATATAAATATATATATATATATATATTCATGTTCGTTTTTTCTATAAATGTATTCTTTTTTATTAATAAATGTTCACATAGAATATAAAATATGCAGGGGGTGGTGGGGGAAAGAAAAAATATTCAAACAGCCCGGGGAAAACCCTAGAGTTTTCCCTGAGTTACGTTTATTGTCTTCTCTGAGGATGGGGGTCCCCATTCCACCCTATAGACGTGGTACTGCCCTATATAATATATATATATATATATAATATAAATATATATATATTATATATTATATATATATATATATATATATATATATATGAAAATTATATATATATATATTATGTATATATATATTAAAATATAATATAATATAATATATTTTATATATATATATATATAAAATATATATATACATATATAGGTAGTAGGTTGGGAAGACAGCAACCACCCAGGGAAGTATACCGTCCTGCAGATGACTGTTAAAACAGAAACCTGTAACTGTTTTTGCATGATGGTAGGATTTGCTGGTTTCTTTTTCTGTCTCAAACACGCTAGATAACAGGGATACCTTGCTAGTCCTACTTACACTTTGGTCCACTTCACAGACACGCACATCCCATATATATATACATACATCTAGGTTTTTCTCCTTTTCTAAATAGCTCTTGTTCTTCTTATTTCTTCTATTGTCCATGGGGAAGTGGAAAAGAATCTTTCCTCCGTAAGCCATGGGGCGTCGTATGAGGCGACTAAAATGCCGGAACAATGGGCTAGTAACCCCTTCTCCTGTAGACATTACTAAAAAAGAGAAGAAGAAAAACTTTATGAAACTGGGATGCTTGAATGTGCGTGGATGTAGTGCGGATGACAAGGAAACAGATGATTGCTGATGTTATGAATGAAAAAGAGTTGGATGTCCTGGCCCTAAGCGAAAAAAAGCTTAAGGGGGAAATAGGGGATTTCGGTGGGGGAGAAATAAATGGGATTAAATCTGGAGTATCTGAGAGAGTTAGAGCAAAGGAAGGGGTAGCAGTAATGGGGAAGGATCAGTTATGGAAGGAGAAAAGAGAATATGAATGTGTAAATTCAAGAATTACGTGGATTAAAGTAAAGGTTGGATGCGAAAAGTGGGTCATAATAAGCGTGTATGCACCTGGAGAAGAGAGGAATGTAGAGGAAGGGGAGAGGATTTTAGGAGATGTTAAGAGAATGTATAGGAACCTTTGAACCAAGTGAGAGAGTAATTGTGGTAGGGGACCTGAAGCTAAAGTAAGAGAAACCCTTTTTGAGAGGGTGTGGTAGGTAAGTTTGGGGTGCCAGGTGTAAATGATAATGGGGAGCCCTTTGATTGAACTTTTGTATAGAAAGGGGTTTAGTTATAGGTAATACATATTTTAAGAAAAAGAGGATAAATAAGTATACAAGATATGATGTATGGCGAAAAAGACAGTAGTTTGTTGGATTATGTATTGGTAATAAAAGACGTTGAGTAAACTTCAGGATTTTAACATGTTTTTTAGAGGGGCCACAGATATATCAGATCACCCTTTTTAGTTGTAGCTACACTGAGAGTAAAAGGTAGATGGGATACAAGGAGAATAGAAGCATCAGGGATGAGAGAGTGAAGTTATTAAACTAAAAGAGGAGGCAGTTAGGGTAAGATATAAACAGCTATTGGAGGATAGATGGGCTAATGAGAGCATAGGCAATGGGGTCGAAGAGGTATGGGGTAGGTTTAAAAATGTAGTGTTTTGAAGAGAAGTTGCAGAGATTGGTGGATGAATTTGGTAGGGTGTGCTAAAAGAAGAAAATAAAAGTGAATACAGGAAAGAGTGAAGTTATGAGGATAACAAAAAGATTAGGTGATGAAAGATTGGATATCAGATTGGAGGGAGAGAGTATGAAGGAGGTCAATGTATTCAGATATTTGGGAAGGGACGTGTCAGCGGATGGGTCTATGAAAGATGAGGTGAATCATAAAAATTGATGAGGGAAAAGGGTGAGTGGTGCACTTAGGAGTCTGTGGAGACAAAGAACTTTGTCCTTGGAGGTAAAGAGGGGAATGTATGAGAGTATAGTTTTACCAACGCTCTTATGTGGGTGTGAAGCGTGGGTGATGAATGTTGCAGCGAGGAGAAGGCTGGAGGCAGTGGAGATGTCATGTCTGAGGGCAATGTGTGGTGTGAATATAATGCAGAGAATTCGTAGTTTGGATGTTAGGAGGAGGTGCGGGATTACCAAAACTGTTGTCCAGAGGGCCGAGGAAGGGTTGTTGAGGTGGTTCGGACATGTAGAGAGAATGGAGCGAAACAGAGTGACTTCAAGAGTGTATCAGTCTGTAGTGGAAGGAAGGCGGGGTAGGGGTCGGCCTAGGAAAGGTTGGAGGGAGGGGGTAAAGGAGTTTTGTGTGCGAAAGGCTTGGACTTCCAGCAGGCATGCGTGAGCGTGTTTGATAGGAGTGAAATGGAGACAAATGGTTTTTAATACTTGACGTGCTGTTGGAGTGTGAGCAAAGTAACATTTATGAAGGGGTTCAGGGAAACGGCAGGCCGGACTTGAGTCCTGAGATGGAAGTACAGTGCCTGCACTCTGAAGCGGGGTGAATGTGCAGTTTAAAAACTGGAGTGTAAAGCAACCCTCCTGCAAGACAGTGATGGAGTGAAAGAATGTGAAAGTTTTTTCTTTTCGGGCCACCCTGCCTTGGTGGGAATCGGCCAGTGTATAATATATAATATATATAAAAAATATATAATATATATTATATATATTATATAGAGATATAGATATATATAATAATAATATAATATAACTACAAGGAATCTACCTGTAGGGTGCTCGGGGGCGTCAAATACCCACTCCGAAGATAGTTCCCATGACCAGTCTTCCGTGATCAGGTCCTGATCCACCAGGCTGTATACCGCTGCCAGCAAGCATCCTTCGTACGAATCAAAGCTTGGCCAGCTAGTGCTGATCATGTGGGTGTACTATACCTGTGAATCATACATGTCATATATAAATTAATTGTTGTGCCTATGTAATAAAGTTGAGAATTGTATGCATATAATGCACGGATCTAGTCCATGCATAGGTTGACATGTACCTACATTTTTGCATATTTAGGGTTTGTATCATCTGTATAGTGTATTCATTTTTTCGTTGATATATGTACAATTTGAGTAAATATAAATATATATAAATATATAATATATATATATATATATATATATAGATAATATATATATAAATTATATATATATATATATATAATACAGAGTGCGGTTCCTGGTATTACGCCTTCAAGTAATTTATTCCGGTATACACAAATACACTTACATAGATTATCATACATGCAGCAATTGTTACAGAACCTGAGATTACCCAAAAAAAGTCCGAGTTATTGCTGCTCGCATTTAAGAATTGCGCGTTTCTCTCACCCACCGAATTCAAAAACGCAACAAAATTTTAAATAAATTTAATATTTTTTCATCATTCTGTTTCCCTTTGTTATTGTTTAAAATTCAGAAAGGTAAACATTAACTTTGATGGTGAGCTTAAGCTGGTTTAAACTATGGGATTACCAAATATAGTCAATATCGGATTTTTTTCTGATTAATTGAGAGAGTCCAATACTTTCCAAGACAAAGCTGTTTGAATTAAGAACTGGAACATGAAAACTTATAAAGCCTAACATCAAAGAATGTTTTTCCCCGTGAGAAAATAATATTAAAACTAAAAGTTTCACCAACCTACACAGCCTAAACCTGTAAAACTTTTCATCAGTTTCATACGATGAATCAATCCGTTGAGGATTGATTCCATCCACAACTGATAATTTTAATCAAAACAAAAACGCTGAACCATTAGTTCAAATAATCCCTGTGGCATGGGAGGTAACACATGTCCATTCAAGCAAGGGTTAATAAATCCCTTTCTGGATCAAGAACACCACACCAGCACAAGAGAAAACCCTGTAAATAAGATCAAATAATTCTATACTAATTCGAAGCTAAAGTGCCAAAATAGCCAATCAGAGACGACCTTCTTCAATAATCACACGATAAAAGAGCACAGGATTGGCCGATTAGCAAGTGTGAAAGGCAGTTGATACTTCCATGAATCTTTACAAGAATTTTGAAGCCTATCGAATTAACAATTCTCGAGTAATAAACGAAAACTTGTGATAAAACAAACGAAAATGTTGATAATGTTCAGGAAAAACTGGGAATGTTTTTCCTCAATGAACTTAAAAAAAATCCATAAATTTGCTCATTTTTATTTTTTTCCACTTTACTTTTGCATTTACATTGTTTTCAAGAATTACTTTCAATTTTTTTCAGAAAAATAATTTTTTATATATATTTTTAAACACACTATTTTGATGACAATGCCAAAAAAATGACAAACTGGCACCCACTCAGCTCAAAATTAATACGAAATAACTTCCTAGTAAGGGTTTGAAGGCTATCAGAAGACGCATTTGCTAGTTATTACATAGGAAACAATTTGCTTAATAAAATTGGCAAATTGAAATTTACGCAACTCAGAGTGACAAACTGTTTCAATAAAGCCCATCAGTGGTAAAAGTTTGAAGCCCATCAATGGTAAAAGTTTGAAGCCCATCAATGGTAAAAGTTTGAAGCCCATCAATGTAGAAAGTTTTGAAGCCCATCAATGGTAAAAGTTTGAAGCCCATCAATGAAAACGTTTGAAGCCCATCAATGTAAAAGTTAAAGCCCATCAATGGTAAAAGATTTGAATCCATCAATGGTAAAATTTTTTGAAGCCCATCAATTGGTAAAAGTTTGAAGCCATCATAGGTAAAATTTTGAAGCCCATCAATGGGTAAAAGTTTGAGCCCATCAATGGTAAAAGTTTAAAGCCCATTCAATGTAAAAGTTTGAATCCCATCAATGGTAAAAGTTTGAAGCCCATCAATGGTAAAAGTTTGAAGCCCATCAATGGTCCAAGTTTGAAGCCCATTCAATGTAAAATTTTGAAATCCATCAATGGTAAAAGTTTGAATCCCATCAATGTAAAAGTTTGAAGCCCTCAATGGCAAAAGTTTTGAAAGCCCATCAATGGTAAAAGTTTGAATCCCTTTAATGGTAAAAGTTGAAGCCCATCAATGGAAAAGTTTGAATCCCATAATGGTAAAAGTTTGAGCCATCCAATGGTAAAAAGTTTGGAGCCCATTAATGGTAAAAGTTTAAGCACATCAATGGAAAAGATTGAATCCCATTAATGGTAAAAGTTTGATGCCCATCAATGGTAAAAATGTGAATCCCATTAATTGTAAAAATTTGAAGCCCATCATGGTAAAAGTTTGAAGCACATCAATGAAAAGTTGGAAGCCCACAATGGCAAAAAGTTTTTGCAACCCATCAAATGGTAAAAAGTTTGAAGCCCATCAATGGCAAAAGTTTGAAGCCGCATCAATGGAAAAAGTTTGACCCATCCAGTGGTAAAAGTTTGCAGCCCATCAATGGAAAATTTGGCACCCATCACTGGTATAAGTTGCACTTCAATCTTGGTTGGGAATACTGTCTTTTCCATTTACTTCTATTTGAGCAGTTTGGAAAATAAAAGTACGGAAATAGAGTGGCAAGTTCTCTCCAAGACCTACTCTCGTTCTTACAGATGCCAAACGTCCAGCACTGGTGACCCACATGACTTTTTCCCCCCAAAATTCAAAATAATTTTGTATAGTCGTGCGGTTCCATCTATGCACCTCGTTTTCTTTTCCTCCAGTCTGCCAGACCGTTAACATTTCTATGATTTTTATATCTAACAGAGAATAGGTCAGCAATAGTTAGGGAGGTAACCTGAATACCTGGCATTTTGCCAAGATGGGTTTTGGAAATAAATGCGCTGTCCAGAGCAATTGACTAATAATTGTTGGCTGGACGACACTAAGGTTAATGCAGTACCATTATTGAAAACTGGACCATCTTCTTCGGTAGAAATGACATGTATTTTCAGGGATGGAGTTCGATTAGGAAATGGTTTTTTGGAAGGTAAAAATGTACCGTGAAAATGTTGATTTAGGTTTCGAATATCTTGAATTTTAAGAATAATAGTTATCAAGTAACAATGGTAATAATAGACAAATTTTGGAAAAACAAAATGAATAGAAAAGACGAAGAAAAAAAAATATAACTATTTAAAATTAATAGTCCAAAGCACCAGGAAGAAAAATAGAAATGCGTTTGGTATCGTGTGAGGGAACTCTGATTGTTATTGCAATAAATGAAATATGAATCATTTAAAATTCGGAACATGAATGGCAGGCCATATTAAGGTTTAAGTTATTCCATGTTAGAAGATTATCGGGCGGGCAGGGGAGGGGGGGGGGTTGGAGTAGCATTATAATTTTGAACGTAGAAAATATAATTAAGGTTTAGTTTTAGGTAGAAATTTCTAAAAAGATGTAACATACAAATCAAACTCGGAAAGCGATAGAGGACATTTTTGGGACGAAATTAGGGCTTTCAGACATGAGAACTATAATAATAGGGGAACTTAATTTCATAGTCCTCTTTCAGTGATCACTAGATTATTTACGAGGTGTCCTTATTGAGAAATTAGTGGAGCAAATTATTAGATCTGTAGCGTTTGCACCTGCTTCAAAAACATCCTGAGCTAATTACAGAAATCACTGACTCCAAATTACCGGTCCAACGAAGCACAGTCAATTTGACCAAAGTTAAGGATGCTAATAAATCAAAGACAACCCAAAAGGGTGCTGTTAGGTGTGTAGGACAAAGGTCATAGAAAAAAGTAAAATCGTGAAAACTGTGGCAGAAAATCTGACTGACAATGAGCAGGTATGTGTTCTTTTTTGATTGCTTATTTCTTGTCAGTCTTTCACACGTACATGATATCCCAACAATTAATAATTATTCAGGTCTCAAAGAAAAGAAATTAAGTAATATTACTGTCACGAAGAACATAATTTATCATAGAAGTAGTAAACGAAACAAAAACTTACCCGGACCTTGCATGGAACTGTTTTTCAAGGTTACTTACGTAAGTTTCAGTAAAACTTTGGGTACGTAATTTTTTTTTTTTTTTTTTTTTTAATATTCACAGATATTATATTAGGAAACATCAAGTAGATTTAGCCGAGGATCACCTTACAAAACCATTTGATATAACAAAATAGAATATTAAAATTAGTTAACCTAAAATCAAGGCGATGCCACGTCTGAAGAAAGACATCAATCAGCCGTATGAGTTGAAATCCTAGCAGAAGAGGCATTCTGTGTTACTAACCAGAATCCCCTTCAAAAATAGCCGCTCCAAACACAGGCCTTAAGCAACACCCAGATGAATTTTTTTTTCACACACCGGTATGGTGACCTATAACCAAAAACGAGTCATTCATTTCAATTTTAGTAAATTTTTAAAACTCTAAAAGAGGTTACTACACCTTGTTCCAGCAGTTAAATCGCTCTTACAAAACCATGATATGGAGGATGAATTTTTTTCCACTTTCCCATGAGATAAACAAATAAAGAAGAACAAGAAACTATTAAGAAAAAGAAGAAAATCCAGATGGTGTGTATGTATAGCGTATGCATGCCTGAGTAGTGTGACTTGAGTGTAAGTAGAGTAGCAAGTATGCCTGCTAACCCACTTGTTTATGACAGAAAAAAAAGACACCGCCTAACTGGCTACATACTCAATCAAAGATGAATTGTCCCTTAAAAATGATGCGGTTTGCAATAATTTTATTTCAAATATAAGGAGAAGGGTAAACCAAGTTGGGTTATACAGCAGCTATGAAATGTGATGCAATCTGATACTGTCAAGCAAGAGAAGGAAAAAATTCAGGGCAAAAAAAACATGCATGAAAATATAACATAGCCATTTTCGAGAGTTAAATTTCACGTATACACCCTTAATAATTCACTTACACACCCCTTAATAATGTCACTTATACACCCCTTTATAATGTCACTTACACACCCCATTAATAATCTCACTTGTTTAATTTAAAACAAAAACCCAAACCACCCCTTAATAATGTCACTTACACACCATTATAATGTCACATACCCAATAAATGTTTTTCATTCCCCATTAATGTCACTTACACACCCAATAGTAATGTCACTTACCTTACACCCCATTAATAATGTCACTTACCCCCCCATTAATAATGTCACACACCCCTTATCATAATGTCACATTATACACCCCATTAATAATGGTCACGTACACAGCCATTAATCAAAATCCCTGTTATGGAAAGGATACAAGAGTGGTGCAAATTTGAAGATCAGAGGATTTGTCCATTAACACACAAAAATAAAATGAAGGTATGAACTATATAACCCTTTTTTTTCCATGTACTATACAGATGCAAAGAGTCCAGGAATCTAGCGCAAGATAACATTAACACCACACAAGAAAATATTGAAGCCGGTCAAAAAGGCGTTCTCGAGTAATAACTTAAATTTCGAGATATGATCAAACTGTTGTGACAATGTTGCAAAAATAGGTAAGTAAATGATCATCAATTGATTCTTTCACATTTATATTTCAATTTCAATCTTTACAGTCCAAAAAGAATTAATTTTTTTTTTAATAAAAATAAATTTTTATAAAATTTGTTTAAAAAAATGCGATTGTCATCCAAAAACAATGCAATTAAAACTTCAATTAAAGTACAAACCCGCGTTTAGGGTTAAAGCCAGTCGGAAGAGGCATTCACTAATACCGCATAAACACAATCTGAGCCGTAATGCATAAGATTCCAAAAATTGCAGAGTCTTTAATTAATTAAACACTTTGTATTAAACTACAAATTTGCAACCAACTCAGAATAAACCTAGTTGGACATCATCCTTCTCAGAAGGCAATAACATTGCAAATGGGACCTTTTGTCACCCATTTAATTGCAAAAATGAAAAACATTACCCCATTTGCGTGCAGAAGCAACTCCAGTGGTGTAATGTTTAAGTCGACCAAAAGAGTTATCTCCAGTTATATCAAAGGATTCCCAACGGTTTAAAATCTTTTACCTATTTACGACATCAGCAAACTGCTGCATGTAAGTAAAACTTACGGGTACGATACTGTCCGTAGATTGCAATCATCCTTCAAATACTGAAGACGATCAGAACAGGCAGATTGAAATTTTCTCACTTTTTTACAGATAAAATGGTAAATTCTGCACCTACAACACTTGAATTCTCATTCCTCGATCTTTAGCCAATTATTAGCAGCTTTTGTTAACGTTGAAGCTACTCCACGAGGGTTTGTGAACGTTTGCACAGCATAAGCAGTTTCTTCATAGTGATGGGTTTGTGAACTTGAAGCTACTCCACCTGAGGTTTTTGTGAACGTTGAAGCTACACCACTGAGGGTTAAATTGTTGAACGTTGAAGCTACACCCACTGAGGCTGTTGTGAACGTTGAAGCTACACCACTGAGGTTTTGTGAACGTTTGAAGCTACTCCACTGAGGTTTTGTGAACGTTGAAGCTACTCCCCACTGAGGGTTTTGTGAACGTTGAAGCTCCAACCACTGAGGGTGTTGTGAACGTTTGGAAGCACTCCACTGAAGGTTTTTGTGAACGTTGAAGCTACACCCTAGGTTTTAGTGAACGTAAGCTACTCCACTGAGGGTTTAATGTGAACGTTGAAGCTTACTCCACTGAGGGTTTTCTGACGTTGAAGCTCCACTTCCACTTAGGGTTTTTGTGAACGTTTGAAACTACACCACTGATGTTTTGTGAACGTCGAAACGACACCCCTGAGGGTTTTGTAACGTCGAATCTACACCACTAAGGTTTTTTGTGAACGTCGAAACTACACCACTAAGGGTTTTGTGAAGTCGAAACTACACCACTAAGGGTTTTGTGAACGTCGAAACTACATCACTAAGGGGTTTTTGTGAACGTCGAAACTACCACTAAGGTTTTGTGAACGTCGAAACTACACACTAAGGTTTTGAACTCAACTACACCACTAAGGGTTATGGAACGGTCGAAACTACACCACTAAGTATTTGTGAACGTCGAAACTAACCCACTGAGGTTTTGTTAACGTCGAAACACACCACTAAGGGTTTTGTAACGCGAAACTACAACCACTAGGGTTTTTGTTGAACGTCCGAAACTACAAACCACTAAGGGTTTTGTGACGTCGAAACGACAACACTAAGGTTTTGTGAACTGTCGAAACAACACACTAAGTTTTGTGAACATCGAACAACACCACTAAGGGTTTTGTGAACGACGAAACTACACCACTAAGTTTTGTGAACGTCGAAACTACACACTGAGGGTTTTTGTGAATCGTCGAAAACTTCACTCACTGAGGGTTTTGTGAACCGAAACTTCACCACTAAGGGTTTTGTGAACGTCGCAACTTCCACCACTGAGGGTTTTGGACCTAACACATTAAATCTCAGATGCTGGAAGATGGATGAGCAACTCCTGGTCGTAGGCAACATGTTCATGGCAATTGTCTAAGAATCTCTCTACTGACTGTGCAAAAAGCAGTGAAAATTTAAAGCCCTCGAGTCTTCGATTCACCAGCAAAATAAAAACTAAAAGTTGGATTAAGAAAAATGGAAAAATAAGAAAAATCAGTAAACCTCTGAAATGTCCCCTTTCAGGGATACCTGATTTAACGATGCTTATAGGACATCTGTTACATTATCGATATTCATTGTCCTACCTCATACTTTTCCACTACTTTCAAGTCGAGCTCTTCTCTCCTCAACTATGAGTAGTTACTATTCTTTGAGCACCAGCTGTGCCAGCGCCGCACCTGAAGGAAGATGGTAAAGATGGGTTCAGTTTTTTTATAATGGTGTTCACAGCGCAAATTGTTTAAAAGATAAGTCCCTATTTCTTTCCAACTTTCAATGCGTGAACAGTTTCTTAAGAGGCTCAGGCTAGGCCTTCGATCTTAAGGTGAACTTAAATATAGGAAGGCTAGGAGAATAAGATCAAACGAAATATAAAAATTAATAATTTTGTACCAAAAGAATTTTAGAAAATTTAAATAACCTTATTATAACAAGCGCAATTTAATTTAGCCTAATCCAACTAAATATATTTTAGATAAGTTTACAATAATTTAATAAACAAAAACAATGAAATATATTGTTTTCCTTAGATTCAGAATGATTTTTGCGAAATTATTGCATACACAAATTTTTCCTTGCCTTATTCGGCAAGAAGAACATTCCTATTTATGCAAAAATCATCAACACACAACATGTACACAGCATCATCAACACACAACATGTACACATGACAATCATCAACACAACATGTACACATGACAATCACAACACACAACATATACATATGATAACATCAACACAACATGTACACATGACAATCATCAACACACATGTGCATATGGCACACTATACACAACAACGTGTATTTAATGTGTACATAATAACATGTGCACATGAACAACATCCTTCACTAGTGCCTCAGTCGTGTCACTCCTTTAAATATTCACAAGTTACACAAACAATGTTCTCAAATTACTGTAAATCAACATTTTTTTGTCTTATATATTTCTGAATATTGATAGCAAATACTCATATCTAAATTTTCCATATATTGTCTCTGCTACATTTTGTTTAATCATGTGGACGAGTACATGTATGTCTATGAGAATGTGTACACATGCATGTGTACATAAGTGTTCGTGGATGGGCTTTGGAGTGATATGTTTGTGTGTATGTATGTGTGATCTCAGACATATTATAGTGATAGGAGATAACTGGTACATTGTTGTGTGCGTATTTGTAGTACATGGGATTGTGTGTGATTTTTTTATGCATGCAAGTGTATGTATAATGACGTATGAGTAAGGTGAATGTGTTTTAAACGTATAAATACTTTGAAAATACTTATATATGTGTAACAAACAATTTCTGCGCTTGTTAGGCTTTCAGTGCCAAATGTAAGACGGATAAATAACAAAAAT
>NC_069408.1:78459086-78491586 GCF_026875155.1 Cherax quadricarinatus
CAGAAAATCAGTTTTTTGTATATATATATATATATATAAAATATATATATAATTTTTAATATTATAATATATATATATATAATATATATAATATATATGCATGCATGCAAAACAACCACTGTGAATGAATAGAGAAATTCCAAGCGCTTTCGTGACTACTCACTTTATCAAGGAGCAATAAAAGTAATGCATCAAAGGAAGGTATATAAAGGGTCTAGCCGACACCTCCCTATCACATCTCACAACAAAGCAACACCTGACGCGCTACACATAAGAAATGGAACACTGAAGCAGGCCCGCTGGCCCAACTAGGCAGATCCTTCACACAACCCACCAACAAACTATTCTACCCAAGAATTAAGAATTTTAAAATTTATTATTTGTCCAATGTATTTTTAAATTCTTCCCAAATTATATTAATTATAAATGGATCTAATTTATATAAACCAAAGAAAATATATTAGTCAAAAATGCTTTTTATGAAACATGACTGAATTATTTTCCTGTCGTCCACAGACTTGCTTGATACAACTTTCTCAACTTTTTGAAAATCAAATGGATGGTTATAATCTCTCACATGAATAAATAGAGCATTGGAATCTTGTCCAGTTCTAATGCTAAATTTATGTTGTTTTAATCTTAGTTCGAGATTTTTACCAGTTTGACCGTAATAAACTTTATCGCAGATTTTACAAGGAATCTTATAGACACATCCGTCAGCATTTTGGGGGGAATTCTTCATCAAAAGTTTTTTTACTGTATCAAGATTTTTAAATACAACTTTGATATTAAAAGTCTTAAGAGAAGGCATATCAACCAAGTTTTCATGGTAAGGGAGAACCAACATGTTTAGTTGAATAAGGCTGGTTGTCCCTTTTTGGATTGAAAAAAGTATTTCTAGCAATTTTAAAAGATTTATCAATTACGTTTTTTGGGTATTTCAAATCGTTACCTATTTCATAAATTTTGGATATTTCCTCATCTATAAACTCTGGACTACAAATACGTGAAGCTCTCAAAAACATTGATGAGAAAACAGTTTAACTCTATCTTGACGTGAAGAATAATAGTGTACATAGGAACAGTTATTTGTAGGTTTTCTGTAAATTTTAAATTTGAATTCATTATTACCCTTAATATTTAAAACATCTAGAAAAGGCAATGAGTTATTTTCTTCAAACTCAACAGTAAAGTTTATAGAATGGGCTAAGCTATTTAATTTGCCAAGGAAATGGTGTATATCTACATTCTTGGGCACAAGACACACAATATCATCAACATATCTGAACCATTTAGCTCTCTTAGGGAGGATTATGTTAAGCAACCTTGTTTAAAAAAATTATGTTTAGGTTACTAAGAACAGGTGAAAGAGGATTTCCCATTGCCATACCAAACTTCTGAGTGTAAAACTTATCATTAAATACAATTTTTGCATCAACAATGCAAAGTTTAATAAGTTCAATGATAGTAGGAACTGGCATTGGTAAATCATAATTAACGAGTTCTTCAGAAAAGAAACTTAATAAATATCAACGGAACTTTCGTAAAACAAGGAAGTACCATCAAACTAACCATGTTAAAAATCATTAAAAGTTCAGTCAAGGAGCTTAATTTAATCAACTAATCAATGTTTGTTTTTTAACATTGAAGCTAGAAATTTTGTCCAAACAATAGAGCTCAAAATGTCACAATCTTTGGATAATTTATTGAAACTGATCCTATGGAGCTAATAATTGGTCCTGACTGGATTCCCTGGTTTGTGTGTTTTTTATTAGTCCATACATGTAAGGTAAAGAATGGATTAGTGGAATTAAATGTTCGACTAATTCGATCTTTGCACTTTCAGTAGAAGTTTTTATTGAATTGCTGTTAACGGTTTCTAGGATTTTGACATAATATGAATATTTCCCTTTGGTTTAATATAAATTAGATCCATTTATAATAAATAGAATTTGGGAAGAATTTAATAATACCCCTCCGTACTGGGACAATAAGTCTAATAATTTTGAAAATTCTTATTTCTTGGGTAGAATAGTTTGTTGGTGGTTGTGTGAAGGACGTGTCTAGTTGTGCCTGGGCCTGCTGCAGTGTTCCCTTTCTTATGAGTCGCGCGGCAGGGTGTTGCTTTGTTGTGGGAATGATCATTGATGTGTGGTCCTAGACTCTTTAGATTCCTTCCTTGATGCATTACTTTTCATTGTCCTTGACAATGTGAGTAAGTCACGAAAGCGCTTGGAATTTCTCATTCTTATCACAGTGGTTATGTTTTGCATATTCGAAATCACCTGTTTACTGTGATCTTATCAGCAAATATATATATATATCATATATATATATATATATATAATATGATCTATATATATAATATATATATATATATAGATAATATATATATATATACATATATATATATATATATAAATATATATATATATATATATTATATATATATAATAAATAATATATACATACATATATATATTTATATATATAAATATATATAATATATATATATATATATATATATATATATATATAGTATATATTATATATATATATATATATATATATATGTTTAGGTAAGACACATATGCAACAGTTAGGTATCTTTATTTCGAACGTTTCGCCTACACAGTAGGCTTCTTCAGTCGAGTACAAGAAAAGTTGATAAACAGAAGAAACTTGAAGACGATGGTAATCAGTCATCACCCTTACAGTTTTTGGAGGTGGTCAGTCCCTCAGTCTGGAGAAGAGCAATGTATCCGTTGTCTGAAACAATATGAATTGAAGTCACAGGATGGAGCCTTTATATAGTGCCAGGGAGGTGAGACGTAGGTTGCTTTGGGAGGCAGGTCCCTCTCAAACCCAGCCAGTTCTCACTAGTAAGAGGTCGAAGTTGATGGTCTGTACCAAGATACCCTTGTGTTGCAGTGTCTGACAGAATGAACATGTGTCTTACCTAACAATCTGTCGGTATTTATACATTTTAATGTACATATATATATATATATATAATATATATATATATATATATATACATATATATATATATATATATATATATATATATATACATATATATATAGTATATATAAATATATTTATATATATATATAGATATATATATATATATATAATATATATATAAATATATATAAATGGCATGGCTAGAAACCCCTTCTCCTGTAGACATTACTAAAAAAGAGAAAAGAAAAACTTTATAAAACTGGAATGCTTGAATGTGCGTGGAATGTAGTGCAGATGACAAGAAAACATGATGATTGCTGATGTTATGAATACAAAGAAGTGGATGTCTGGCCCTAACGAAACAAAGCTGAAAGTGTGGTAGGGGATTTTAGGTGGGGGGAAATAAAATGGGATTAAATCTGGAGTATCTGAGAGAGTTAGAGCAAAGGGAAGTGGTAGAGTAATGTTGAATGATCAGTATGGAAGGAGAAAAGATATATGAATGTGTAAATGCAAGAATATGTGATTTAAAGTAAAGGTTGGATGCGGAATGGGTCATAATAAGCGTGTATGCACCTGGAGAAGAGAGGAATGCAAAAGATGAGAGAGGGAATTTTGAGATTGGTGTAAGGATCTGAAGCTAAGTAGGAGAAACTTTTAGAGAGGGTGTGGTAGGTAAGTTTTTGGGGTGGGCCAGGTGTAAATGATAATGGGAGCCCTTTCATTGAACATTGATTGAAAGGGGTTTTAGTTATAGGTAATACATATTTTTAAGAAGAAAAATAGTATTTAATAAGGTATACAAGATATGAGTATGGCGAAATGACAGTAGTTTGTTGGATTATGTATTGGTAGATAAAAGACTGTTGAGTAGACTTCAGGATGTACATGTTTATAGAGGGGCCACAGATAATCAATCACATTCTAGTTGTAGCTACAACAGAGAGTAAAAGTTAGATGGGATACAAGGAGAATAGAAGCACAGGGAAGAGAGAGGTGAACGTTTATAAACTAAAAGAGGAGGCAGTTAGGCTAAGATATAAACAGCTATTGGAGGATAGATGGGTTTAATGAGAAGCATAGGCCTATGGGGTCGAAGAGTATGGGGTAGGTTTAAAAATGTAGTGTTAAGTGTCAGCAGAAGTTGTGTTGTTACAGGACAGTGGTGCTGGAGGAAGAGGAGCGATTGGTGGAATGATGATGTAAAGAGAGTAGTAAGGGAGAAAAAGTTAGCATTGAGAATTATTACAAAGTAAAGGGATGCAAAGAGGGAAGAGTTATGGAGAAAAAGAGAGAGGTTAAGAGAGTGGTGATGCAAATGTAAAAAAGAGAGCAAATGAGAGAGAGTGGGTGAGATATTATCCACAAATTTTGTTGGAAAATAAGAAAAGTTTTGGGTGAATTAACAAGTTTAAGGAAGCTAGAGAACAAATGGATTTTGTCAGTTAAAAATAGGAGCGGAGAGTTATTAAATGAGAGTTTAAAGGTATTGGGAAATTAGAGGAATATTTTGAAGGTTGTTAAATATACGTTAATGAAGGATAGGGAAGCTGAGATTTCGTGTATATAGGGCAAGAGGAAATAACATCTTGTAGGATGAGGAAGAGCAGTTGTGTTGTGGGGAAGTTCGTGAGGCAGTAGGTAAAATGAAAGTGGGTAAGGCAGCCGATTGCTGGGATAAAAGAAGAAAATGTTAAAAGCAGGTGGGGATATAGTTTTTGGAGTGGATGTGCAATTATTTAATAAATGTATGGAAGAGGTTAAGGTATGGGTAGCCTAGGATTGGCAGAGATCATGCATAGTCCCTTTGTATAAAGGCAAAGGGTATCAAAAGAGAGTGCAAAAATTAAGGGGGATAAGTCTGTTGGAGTATACCTGGAAAAGTTTATGGAGAGATTATATTGAAAGAAATAAGATACGACGGAGAATAGGATAGCAGATGAACAAGGAGGCTTCAGGAAAGGTAGGGGTGTGTGGACCAGGTGTTTACAAGTGAAACATATAGGTGAACAGTAATTAGATAAGGCTAAAGAGGTCTTTGTGTCATTTAGGGATTTTTGGAAAAGGCGTATACAGGGTGATGGGGGGCAATGTGACAGAATGATGCAGGTGAAGGTTAGGAGTAGTTACGAAAGCAGTGAAGAGTTTTACGATGGATAGTGAGGCTCAAGTTGAGTATTAGGAAAGAGGGAAATTATTCCCCAGTAAAGGTAGGCCTTAGACAAGGATGTGTGATGTCACCGTGGTTATTTAAAATTTATAGATGGAATGGTAAGAGAAGTAAATGCAGGGTTTGACAAGAGGCGTGGAGTTAAAAGATAAAGAATCACACATAAATTGGGAGTTGTCACAGTGTGCTCTTTGCTGATGACACTGTGCTCTTGGGAGATTCTTGAAGAGAAGTTTGCAGGATTGGTTGAGTATTTGGTAGGGTGTGCAAAAGAAGAAAATTAAAAGTGAATAAAGGAAAGAGTAAGTTATGAGATAACAAAAAATATCGGGGTGAGAAAGATTTGATATCAGATTGGAGGGAGAGAGTAATGGAGAGGTGAATGTATTCAGAATTTGGGATGGACGTGTCGCTATGGGTCAGGAAGGATGAGTGAATCATAGGAATTGACGAGGGGAAAAAGGGTGAGTGGTGCACTTAGGATTCTGTGGAGACAAAGAACTTTGTCTGAGGCAAGAGGGAATGTATGAGAGTAAAGTTTTACCAACGCCCTTATATGGGTTGTAAGCATGGGTGATTTAATATTGCAGCGAAGTAGAAGGCTGGAGGCAGATGAGATGTCAGGTCTGAGGGCAATGTGTGGTGTGCATATTAAGCAAGAATTCTGTAGTTTGAAAGTTAGGAGAGGTGCGGGATTACCAAAACTGTTGTCCCAGAGGGCTGATAAAGGGTTGTTGAGGTGTGTTCGGACATGTAGAGAGAATGGAGCGAAACAGAATGACTTCAGAGTGAATCAGTCTGTAGTGGAAATGAAGGCGGGGTAGGGGTCGCGTCCTAGGAAAGGTTGGAGGGAGGGGGTAAAGGAGGTTTTGTGTGCGAGGGGCTTGGAACTTCCAGCAGGCCGTGGGTTAGCGTGTTTGATAGGAGTGAATGGAGCGATTGGTTTAATTCATGACGTTCTGTTGGAGTGTGAGCACAAGTAACATTTATGAAGGTTTTTATGGAAACCGCAAGGCCGGACTTTTGAGTCCTGGAGATGGTAAGTTACAGAGCCTGCAATCTGAAGGAGGGGTGTTAATGGTTGCAGTTAAAAACTGTAGTGTAAAGCACCCTCTGGCAAAGACAGTGATGGAGTGAATGATGGTGTGAAAGTTTTTCTTTTTCTGGCCACCCCGCCTTGGTGGAGAATCGGCCAGTGTGCTATAATAATAAACTAATATCATATATATATATATATATATATATATATAATATATATATATATATATATATAATATATATATAATATATAATATATATAATATATATATTAAATATATATAATATTTTTTTTTTCTCTTTTTTTCTCAACAATCGCCAGTCTCCCATCGAGGCAGGTGACCCACAAAGAAAGAAAATCCCCCCCCAAAAAATACTTTTCATCAGTCATTCACACTTTCAACCGTCACTCACACATAATCACTGTTTTTGTCAAGAGGTGCTTCAGTACAACCACAGATTTAGAAGCATATACGTATAAAGACTCACTCACAAATATCCCTCCAAACTGCAATATCCCAAACCTCCTTTAAAGTGCAGACATTGTACTTCCCATATCCGGACTCAAGTCCGGCTATATAAAAAATAACCGGTTTTCCAGAATCCCTTTCACTAAATATTACCCTGCACACACGCAACAGATCGTCAGGTCCCAATATACCATTCGCCCTCCATTCCTCCCGATCAACACGCACATGCACGCCTGCTGGAAGTCCAAGCCCTCGCCACAAACCCCCCAACCTCCCTTACCCCTTCCAACCTTTCGAAGACGACCCCTAACCCTCACTTTCCTTCTCCTACAGGATTTATAATCGCTCCATGTCATGTCACAACTTTATCCATTCTCTGTAAATTACCAAAACCATCTCACAAACCCCTCTTCAGCCCTCTGACTAATACTATATTAACTCCACACCTTTTCCTAATTTCCACACTCCGTATTTTCTGCATAAATATTTACACCACACATGCCCTTAGACAGGACATCCTCCACTGCCCTCCACACACATATTATATATATATATATATATATATATATCAATATATATATTATATATATATATATATATATATATATATATATATATATATATATATATCAGGTTTTCTATACACAATTGTATCATTTATCTCCCCAGTTAATTGTGGCAGAGACAAGGGGGAAAATCAAGTTGATGACTCAGAATAATTAGTGTGGAAGTGCAGGGGGTACCAGAAAATATGTAGCGGGTTGTTTATCATATACGTTTTACCTGAGAGAGTGTTGTGTTGTGTGTGTGTGTGTACCCTGGTTCCAGGGTCGAGATACAGCTCCTGGCCCCGACTCTTCACAGGGGGATCGCTATGAGTCCTCTCTCTGCTTTCCAGAGCTTTGTCATACCTCTTCTTAAAGCTATTATTGTTCCTGCCCCACTGCATCACTTGGTAGGCTATTCCACTTCTGACGACTCTATGACTGAAGAAATACTTCATAACATCCCCTATGACTCGTCTGAGTCCTTCAGCTTCCCAATGCTGCCCCCTTTTTCGGTGTCCCTACTCTGGAAAACAACCTCTCTCTGTCTATCTATCTATTCCACACAGTATTTTTGCTATGTTGTTATCATGTCTCCCCTGACCGCCTGTCCTCCAATGCGTCAGTCCGATTTTCCTCAAGCCTTTCTTCGTAGGAATACCCCAGACTCCGGAACAGCCATGTTGCAAACTTTGCACCTCTATAATTTCTTGAGGTGTTTGTCCAGGTGTGGGTTCCAAACTGAGCTGCATACCGCAGTATGGGCCTGGATGTACACAGTGTACAGTCCACTTGGAACGATTCCTTACATCGGGACCGCACGTTCTCAGGTTCCCAGGCGCCCATGTGCTGCAGCAGTATCTGGTTGATGTGTGCCTCCGGAGACGTTGTGAGTTGTGTGTGTGTGTGTTGTGTGGTGTGTGTGTGTGTGTGTGTGTGGTGTGTGTGTGTGTTGTGTGTTGTGTGTGTGGGTGTAGGTTGGGTGTGGTGTGTGTGTGTGCTCTCCTAGTTGTGGTCGAGTCACATCTGCCCCGCCTCTTCACTGGTCATTAATACGTTACTCTTATTGCTCCATGAGTTTTATCGTAAATCTTCTTTAAAGCTATGCATCAATCCTGCCTCCACTAACATCACTCCCCAGACTAATTCCACTTCCTGAAGACTCTATGACAGAAGAAATATTCCTAACATTCCTATGATTCATTGAGACTTCAGCTTCCAACTTGACCCTTGTTGCTGTGTACCATCTCTTGAACAATCCTGTCTCTGTCCACCTTGCCGATTCCCTCTCAGTATTTATGTGATGTTTATCATATCCCCCCTATCTGTCCTGTCTTTCAGTGTCATCAGGGCCGATTTCCTTAATCTCTCCTCGTTGAACCATGGCCCCTTAACTCCGGGACTAGTCTTGTTGCCAAACCTTTGGCAAACTTTCTCTAGCCTCCTTACGAGCTTGGCTGGTGGATTCACAAAGTGTTGCTACAGTACTCCAATATAGGCATAACGTACACTGGTGCACATGGGCTTGAGCGAGTTCTTATCGAGATGTCGGAATGCGTGTTCTTAGGTTGCCTGGCGCCCGTGTGCTGCAGCAGATATATGTTGGATGTGCCTCGGGAGATGTGCCCGGTGTTATACTCACCCCAAAAACTTTTTCTTTAGTGGTTGGTTTGTAGTCTCTGGCCCCCTAGAATGTACTCCGACTGCGATCTTCTTTGCCCTCCTAACTTCACGACTTCGGGGTAGAGAACTCCTAAGAGTTGCTTTACCAGGCTCTGCAGCTGTCGAGATCCCTTTGTAGTTCTGCCTGGTCTCGTCCGATTGAAATCTTCTCTTTCAACTTCCATCATCTGCAAACAGGGACACTTCTGAGTCTATTCCTTACGTCATGTTCACAAATAACAGAAACAGCACCGGTCCTAGGACCGATCCCGTGGCAACCCGCTCGTCACAGACGCCCACTTTGACTCCTGCCCACGTACCATGACTCGTCGTTGTCTTTCTGACAGGTATTCCCAGATCCATTGTGCATTCCCTGTTATTTTGCGTAGTCCCTCCAGCTTTTGCACTAATATCCTTGAGTGGAACTGTGTCAAACGCCTTCTTGCAGCCCAAAGAAATACAATCCACTCACCCCTCTTTTTCTTGTCTTACTGCTGTCACCCTTTCATAGAACTTCAGTACCTCTGTGACACAGAATTTCGCATCCCTAAAATCGTGCAGGCTGTTGCTGATTAGCTCATTCTTTTCTAGGTGCTCCGCCACCCTTTTCCTGATAATCTTTTTCATGACTTTGCATACTATACACGACAGTGACACTGGTCTGTAGTTTGATGCTTTGGGTATGTCTCCTTTTTTAAAATTTGGACCTACATTTGCTGTCTCCCATACCTCAGGTAGTTGTTCTGTTTCAATAGAGGAAGAGAGAGAGAAACGTTAAGAGAAAGAGGGACACAGGGAGGGGGATTGAAGTTGATAGAGAAGGGGAACTGGAGAGAAAAAGAGAGATAGAGAGAGAGAGGGTAGAGGGATAAAGGAGGTTGGGTGGAGAGTTGTAAGGAGGGGAGAGATGTGGAGAGGGAGGGAGAGTGACAGGGAGAGTGATGGGGGTGGGGAAAGAGTGGGAAGGGAGCTAGAGGGAGAGAAAGGGGGAATGGAGGAGGAAGAAAAAAAGAGAGGGGAACGGGGGTGGTAGAGCGAGGAAGAAAAAAGGAAGGGAGAAGAAGAGAGAGAGAGAGAGAGGATGAGTACTGAAGTCACAGTGAGGAGTCAATTTGGGCCCGATGCATTTATATATATTATATATATATTATTATATATATATATATTTTAAAATATATATATATATATATATATATATATATGTGTGTGTTGTGTTGTGGTTGTGTTTGTGTGTTGTGTTGTACGTACTTTGCCCATTTTGGTTGCAAAAGGGTCGAGTCATACTCCTGTCCCGCCTCTTCACTGCCTACTGGTATCTTCCCACACCATGAGCTTTATCATACCTCTGCTTAAAGCTATGTATGGATCTGCTCACTACATCGCTTCCCAAACTATTTTCCAACTTACTGTCTACTCTGTGGCTGAGAAATTCCAACATCCCTGTGATTCATCTGTGGTCTTCAACTTCCAACTGTGTCCCCTTGTTGCTGTGTCTATCTCTGGAACATTCTGCCTCTGTTCCAACCCCTTGTTTTTTTTTTTTAATTCCCCTCAGTATTTTATATGTCGTTATCATGACCCCCCCCACCTCTCCTGTGTGTGTGTGGGATATGTGAGTGGGGCGTCAGGGAATTGTAAGGGGGAGAGAAAGGGAGAAGGTGGGAGAGGGGACAGAGTGATGGAGAGGTGGAGATAGGGGAAAAGGGGTAGATGGAGATTGAGAGAAAGGATCGGGGAGAGAGGGAAAGGAAGAGAGGGATAAGCAAAGGTGGGAAGAGAGGGAGATGGAGGAGGAGGAAGAGAAGGAGGAGAACGAGGGAGGGGGGAAGAGAAGGAGAAGGAAGAGGAGGAGGAGGAGAAGAAAGAGGAGCAGGAGGAGAACGAGGAGAAAGAGAAGGAAGAGGAGGAGGAGGAAGAGGTGTGTTTGTGTGTGTGTTTGTGTGTGTGTGTGTGTGTGTGTGTGTGTGTACTAACCTATTTGTACTCACCTATTTGTGGTTGCAGGGGTCGATTCATAGCTCCAGGCCCCGCCTCTTCACTGATTGCTACTGGGTCCTCTCTTTTCCTGCTCCATGAGCTTTATCAAACCTCGTCTTAAAACTATGTATGGTTCCCGCCTCCACTACGACACTTTCTAGGCTAATCCGCTGCCTAACAACTCTATGACTGAAGAAATACTTCCTAACGTGTGTGTGTGTGTGTGTGTGTGTGTGTGTGTGTGTGTGTGTGTGTGTGTGTGTGTGTGTGTGTGTGTGTTTTCACTTATGTGTACTCACCTATATGTGGTCGCAAGGTCGATTCACAGCTCCTGGCCTCACCTCATCGCTGGTAGCTACTAGATCCACTCTCTCCCGGCTCCAGGAGCATTATCGTACCTCTTCTTAAAGCTATGTATGAATCCTGCATCTACTGCTTCACTCTCCAGAATGTTCTACTTCCTGACGTCACTAAGGCTGAATAAATCCTTCCTAACATCCCGATGACATTGAGCTTTCAGCTTCCAGTTGTCTCCTCTTGTGCGTGTGTGTGTGTGTGTGTGTGTGGTGTGTTGTTGTGGGGGTTGTGTGTGGTGTTTTTTGTGTGTGTGTGTGGTGTGTGGTGTAGGTGTCCAAAAAAAAAAATGTTACCGCAGATTTCTCACTAAAAAATTCGAATCTACATGCAAGCGCCATAGCAATTTTTTTTACCCCAAAATGTTCACAATATCTTTTTACTCCAAACCCCATCCCCCAAACCCTTTCTCCCTTTGGAAAACCCAATACCCATCCTAAAAGCTGAACTCCTTCCTTTATTCCAGAACTTTTTCCCCCGTTTGCAAACCCTTCCCCCTGAACCCGTGGGCGGTGGGGCGCTGGACGTGCTCTTGGGGAGAATTTCTTGCAGCCTCACTATCCAGAAAGTTACAATTAATTTTTTTAATCCTTTTTCTTTGTGCTCTTCTGGATAAAGTCAGCGGGATGGGGCGGGCGCCCATCTTCATTTTTCCCTCACCACACGCCGCTGTATAGTCCTTGTGGCTTAGCGTTCTTTTTGTTATAATAAAATCACCACTACGCCCTATATCCCCACTTTTAAAAACACTCGGGCACCCCACCTGAAATGCTTTCACATCTCCCCCAAACACACATTACATCGTAAACCATTGCCCCCTGATAATCCATCAGTATACAACACACCCCTAAAAGCACGTAACACTACACCTTGTAACCATGCCTTCATCCTGTACCAGCACGACCAAAAGCGTCATCACGCTATCAGGGTCCCTATTCCCTGTAGTCAACGCCCTGCCCACTACGCTAACGCCCACGTCCTCAACCACCCCACCACCCCTTTAAATACCCACCATCACTACCGCACTACAACGCCATGACGCTAAAACCCCGGTTTTCACTCCACCAGGCCTGTACGCACGTAACACCACACCTCACGATATATCAGTCGAAATTTCTAGACTTGGATTCACCATACATTGTTTTTGTAAGCTAAAGCATAGTTCATAAAAATTTTTTTTTTACCCTTGTAAAGCCATTTTTTTTGTGAAAAAAGTTCTTGTCACCCCGTAGGAACTACGTCGAAAAAATTTAATTTTTTTGTCTATTAAACGTAACCGGAACCCTCCAATTGCGTCTTATAGCTGCAACATTTTTTGCACTTTTTTTTATTATTTTATTAATTAAATTTTAATTTTTTATAATCAGCAAAATTATGGGGGCACATCCTGCCGTTGTCGGTATTAGGGGGTAACACCAATACCGATAGCAGGTAAATATGCTTCGACCCCGTGAGACACACCTCCTTTTTTTTCCCAGTCTGGTTGCCTGCTCATTAGATAAAAAAAAAATGACAGTTAAATCGGTTTTCCCCACCAGCCCAAAAAGTTAGACTTCGAGCCTAAAAAAAAGCCTGTTTTTCGAGTTCAAAAAAACAATAAATAAAGCATTAGCCAGTATTTGTTTATACCCGGGCAGAGTTATTCTTAATAACTTCCATGTTTATATTTCCATTTTTCAAAAAGCATCAGAATTCATTGAATTTATTTGTTATTCAAAAATATTTTAAAAGAAATTTAGAAAATTGATGTATTTCAGTACTGATTCAAATTTTTCCTCGGTTCAAAGAAGCAAAAAATTTTTAAGTCTTACTCACATGAAAAAAAAATCCTAGGGTTATTAAATTAAAGGAAATTGAAATTATTTTAGAGATAAGTTTATCACGGGCCCAACAAAAATCGTTCCCAAAAGATTTTTGAAGATATTTAGGGTTTTTGGGGGTTTTCTGAATTCAAAAAATGTCAGTAGTTTTTTTAAATTGCTCTAGCTTGTGAATATTGCATACCTACCCCAGTTAACGGGAAATTTAGCTAACGCGTGTATGTGTGTGACAACTTGTATGTACAGATAGTTTTTTTTAAGATTAAAATTTAATTTTTTTAAAGTGATTTAAATTTAAAAAATGAGTTGTAAAAAAAACGACCACGGAAAATATTTAACCTTTTTTTTGTAATATTTTTGCTAATAAACATGAATTCTTAGAAGAGTCTGTTTAAAAACAATCCCGAAAAATTTTTGCTACTTTTGTGGAGGATTTCTTTTCAAAGCAACGAAAAAAATAACTTTTTAATAAAAACAGTTTTTTTCCTTTTTTTGGGGTGGAGCTGGAGAACAAACAAGTCTTGGGTCCCTACAGGTCTGCAAAATTGTAGAAAAATAGGGAACGGAAAAATTTGTACTTCTGTGTCCCTAGGGTGTGGAGAAACCAAAAACCACCGGAGGATTGTTATTTCTGTATGGGGAAGGGAAAAGGTTTTAATCGATACAAGAAAGTTAATGGGAATTTCCTGATTTGGAGTCAGCAAAAAGAGTTTGTCACACAGCAAAATTTTTCCCCTACCATTTTTTCAACACTCCCTGACCGTCTGTTTCAGATGTTAAAAAAACTCAGTTTTTTAAGGATAAACACGGGTAAAGTAGTGGAACCAATATAAATTTATGTTTTAATACCCCAGAAGTTCTCCCAAGAAAATAGTGATTGATATGTATCCTCAGTTTGTAAAAGCAAATAACTACTCAGAAGAGTTAAAAAAAGGGCTTAGGGAAATAAGAGGTTGAACCCGCCTTACTTCACAAAGAAGATCATGTAACTGCAATAACCCCTCTGGACTTTTTTAAATTGGGTTTTAAATATCAACCGGGAGAGGGGCAGCTTTTTAATAGACCTCCATTAGAAGCTTAAATGTATCTTTTTGCATAATGGTAATAATATGCATCTCTTCCAATTATCAACAAAACTGTGCTGGTGCTAACAAAGAAGGAAATAGTAAAAAACAACTTTTTCATACAGAAAATAGTGGTATTCTTATTATTAATAGAATAAGTGCCTTTGTTTGTTCGATTTTGGCTTTTAATTTTGGATTTAATATTTTTTTTTTTTGTTTTTTTTTTCAGGGGAAAAAACTGTATGCTGGAAAATGGTAAAACGGGGGGGTTTTGGGATGAAATTTTAAATGGGGGGTGTAATTATGTTTTGGGTTGTGAGGGTTCTTTTTTCGCAATTTAAAAAATTTGTCCAGTGTTACATGTTACTTTTTTGAGGTTTTATACAGTTAAAATGTCCTTTTGGTTTTTGTGGTTTTCATACAGCTCCCTACCAACCTTAAATTTAAAATGTGAACAACCACATTTCAAATGATTGATTAACTTCTTAAAAAAAGTATGTACACTTCCACAGAACAAAAATTGAAAAAACGAGGTACGTCAAGAGGAAAAAGAGGCTAACACTCCTGACAAACCTGGCATCTCGGGGTTAGAGAACGTGGATCTGACGTAAACATTACAAAGCCCTTTAAACTTCAGCCGTGTGTGAAGTGGATGAGATAAGTTAGGTCAGCTGTGTAGTGGGGAAAAACATTCCCGTCGTCACACCCAGCGGGAAACCCCCCTGACATCCACTGGACACCTAACAAGCCGTGGATGAGCCACATGTCAAAGGTGTTTCTTACCCAATTGATTTGGGCGGGTTGTCCAAAACCCGACTACCAGGTTGGTGGTCCTCCCCCAAAATATAAGCATTAAAACAAGGGTGGGAAATTTTGGGGGGGTTGGACCCAAAGGGGTTTTGATTTAAATTTAAAAAAGGGGGGACGTTTTTTTTTTATCCCCTAAAAAAAAAGGGGTTTTTGGAAGTTTGTATTTTGTTGGAAATGTAAAAAAAAAATTTGTAAATAAAAATGAAAAATTAAGTGGTTTGTTTTTTATAACTAAATGTCCCTGGCCCTGTTTGTTAAATGATTTTTAAATCACTTTTTTTGAAATTTGTATAAAAATTTGTGGCGGCTGCATTTAAAAAAAGGTTTTTTTTAAAAGGGTTTTTTTTGCCCGGTTTTTTTTTTTTTTATATTTTTTTTTTATTTTTTTTTAATTTTTTTATCTTTTTTGGAAAAAAATTTTATTTTTTAAATTCTGATATGGATACCCCCGGTTTGGGGAGTTTTTGTTTTTTTTTTTTTTTTTTTTGTTTTTTTAGCCTTTTGTTTAAAATTTCATTTCTTTAATTGTTTTTATTTTTTATTTTTAACAAATTTAAACGTAAACAAAAGCCTTAGCACTATATGGGCCTTTGCTCAAATTTTAAAATATTTTTAAAATTTAAAAATAAAAAGGGTTTAATATCATATCGTTTAGAGACAAGTTCAAGAATGAAGCAGTTTTTCGGGACTTGTAAGAATAGGCCCCAAAAGTATGTCACTTTCTCTCGGGTGCGAACCTAAGTGAAAGTATAATTTCGTAAATTGAAAAGATGTGCTTCACAAAACGGTCCGCGTTTGTACCCCCGTATCTGCACGCCCCCTTTTCTGCACCCCCCAAATTTCTCACGCCTCCATGTCTGCCCCCCCTCAAGTACGCACTCCACGCAGTTTGTGTCCATGCACACACCGTAGCATCACATGCCCCACGTACTTCTTTCTATGCCCATGCAACCAACATCATCCCATCAGTAGCACACACGCTCACACCACACCACACAGCCTACAACACAACAAGGCTAAAAATCACTCCACCACCACACCATCGACATCAACCACCACAAAAAAACACAATAGCACCTATTTTTTGTAACACCATGTCAAAACAATCACCACCACCACACAAACACCCAAATCACCTACCATTTCTTTTATGCCCATATAATTTAACACATCACAGGCACAACACCAATAGCACCACGCAACCATACACACATCATCAGCATCACCCCCGGGGTGCACCATCCCATATGCACCACACTACCTGCATTACACTGCACAACAGCCCTACCCCACAATCATCACGCAATGCACCCCCCCAAACATGCATCACACCACTATGTATCACACCCCATTATCACACTCCCTGCCCCCACTACCATGCACCAACCACCATGCACCCAAAACCCCATGTATCACATTTAAAAATACCCCCACACTACATCACCACACCACCATGCATCACACCAAACGTATCACACATCTATACACCCCATATGCACCACACCAACCCAAAACCCCACGTTTGACACTAACAGCACCACACCCCCATGCATCACACTCCAGTATAGCACTCCATGCATCATGTTTTCATGCACCACACCATATTAACACCCCCTGTATCACACCACCAACTACACACTATTGTACCACCCCACTATGCACCACACCGCCATTATCACACTACCTGCACCACCCCACCACGCATCACAACTATATCACCCCACCAGCATCACACCATCATGCACACACATACATCACGCTACCAGCCCCCACCCAATATGCATTTCCTGATGTAGGTTTCCCCGGTCCCAAAGGTTCTACAATTTTCCCTTTTTAGGTGGAGGTCATGAATCTTCAGGCCCCCTTACGACCCTCCCGGGGGGCTGAATTTGCCTCTCAGGAAAAGATTATCCCAGGCCAAAATTGATTCCTCTCAGCCGCCGTCCCGACACTTGGTTGGGGTTTTTTTTGGGTTCCCTTTTATGGGTAGTGGAAGTTTTTGCATGGGTGAATGAATACCATGGGATATTGGGTGGGAGGATTGTCCTGGGTGAGGATTTAATTTGTAAAACCTGTCAAAAGCCTTCGACACGTTTTTTAAAAAGGTTTCGTTTTTTTCTCTTGACCAGGACCGGAACGTTTTTAATAAGTCCAGTGTTTTTTAAACGTTTCTTTTAAACCAAGAAGCGATACAATTACCAATGTTTATTCCAACACTAAAACCACAAAAACAACCAAATGAATGAGTTAACCAAAAAATTAACATCAAATGAACTGAAAGGGTTAAATTTATAAAGATTCGGAAATTTAACTGGTAAAATCATTTGTATCAAAATATGTGAATTATAAAGAAGAAATGCTTATTGTATAAGTTGTTTAAACCCCAAAGGGGGTTAAATTAAAACCTTTGGGGGCCCAAGGCTCGAAAAATTTGCGAAATTTGAATTGTATTTCCCCTGGGGGATAGTGTGTTAATGTAAGGTAAATGACCCCATATAAATAAATATTAAAAATTTATTTTCGATCAATTTCAAAAATGCAACACCGCAAAAAATCGGCGACCCTCAAAGGGTGAAAAATTTTTTTAAAGTTGATAGTTGCAATGTTAATAAAACAGCAAAAACTATTTTTTTTTTAATTTTTTATACAAAAAAGACGAATCAAAACATAAATTGAACTTTTTTTCAAAATTTTTTAAGTAATAAAAAAAAACAAAATGAACCAATAGCAACACGGGCACATTTCAAGGGGAAAAAAAAATTAATTCCTTATTCCTGAGTTCCCGGAAAAAACACAGATTCTAGTTTCTAATTTGTGACTGAAACTTAAGAAGCAATTTCATCCTTCTTGATGCATAGATTTTTCTTTGCAATGGCAAAGGGAAAATGGGGAATTGGGAGTTTTTGTTTGCTGTAAAACTTTCATGTAAGTAGTTGCTGGACTGGGGCCCGTTTCCTAGTTGTTTATCCAACCTACACTGTATCTGGCCTTTTTGACATTGTACTGCACTGCGATGGCAATTAAGTTGGCAAAAACATTACTTTCAAACCCTTTGGGAAATTAATTTTATGAAGTCTTGACTTGTTTTTTAGTTGCTGCGTCTAAAATTTTGTCAGTTGGATCTTGCAGGGTTAAAAATGTCAAGCCTGAATAGCTCAATGACATGCACTTGGGTTTTAGTAACCGTAATCCGACAGTAAAGAAGCCATGCATTCACAAGTGAAAGACAAGAACATAGGCAAACAGCCACATGACCAACGTTTAATATCTAGGGTTTTGTACAGATGCACCAACTTGACTTTTTTTCAGTATCTCCCCTGTGTCATTATAGTTTTTTAACTGCAGGGGACTGGAAACCCCGAATTTGTCTTTTTATCCTTTTTTATCTTCAAAAAGTGACAGGTTAACCCCAACATCATTTGTCACTAAAATCCACTTTGTTCTCCTTCCAACTTACAACAAGGGTACCCAAAAAATATCAAAAGAGCCTTGGGAACGTTCTTTTTTTGGGGTTTTTCAACATCAGTTCAGGCTTACCCCATCTATTTTCACGTACTGTTCCATGTATCTCATTATACTTTTCTCTTGCAACTGGGGCAAAGGGAGCTTTTAAAAAAAATTGTCAGAATAGATGCTGAATATTTCTTTGGGTTTAGAGTTGTTGCAAGTACCAGAACAATTTTGAACTTATTGGGAGTTTATTTTTTTCAGTGGCAGCTTTATAGGATGGTTTTCAAAAGTTTTTTTGCCTTTTTACGTAATGTATTATCCCCCTTTATTGCGGACAAAAAGCTTGAACCCCACTTTTTCTGGGTTTTGGTTTTTTATGTACTGCCTTTGGTTTCCACGTTTTTTTCCCTTGAAATCAACCATAATTTATCAACAGACTACTTAGTGTACTGGAACTTCAAGAAAACATTATGTTTTGGTAAGACCTATCAACGTTAGGGATCTTATTTCCTAGACCATAGACTAGGAAAAAGACTCTTCTCCAGACGAGGGACTGGGCCCCCCTCAAAACTTCAAGGTGTGGATGTTACATCGTCTTACGTTTTCTTTTTTTGCTTCTATAACATTTCTGTACTCGACTGAAGAAGCCACTGTAAGGGGAAACCCCTTTAAAATGAAGATACCCAACTGTTGCATATTTTCTTACCCCAAAAACCTGTCGGTATTTTTTACCCTTTTTATGTTCAAAGCAAGCATTAGTTGTGCAGTGAAAAGGCCTTATTTTGTGGAATTGTCGTTATCCCTTTTTTGGGGGGTTACACTGAGCAACCTAAGCCCAAGCAACCTAAACCTCTTAGTTCCTATGACTTTTAACCTGGGGGGCCTTAGTTCAAGTTGCCCAATAGTTTTGAATGCATGGGTGTGAAATGAACCCATATACAACAAATACCATGAAAACCCCGTGTTTCTTTATAATCGTTCGAAAATTCTATGTTTTTTTTGCATGGATACAAATTTGTTTGGTCTATCTTTCTTTATAAAAACCGCTAAAATAGTCCCCCCCCATGCACCCAACGCAAAAGGCTTTTTTATGTTTTATTCAGGCAAAGGGTCATTGGGGATGTCAACTTTGTCCCAGTAGGTCTGAGTTTGAGAAGCCCAAATCATCATGAAGATCTTTTACAGGGGACTCCCGATCCAATACCTTTCTTCTTCTTTTCCATTTTTGGCTTTTTAGATGGTCTATCTTCTCCCCCATCATCACTTTTGACACCTCTGCATCCCATGGCAAAAACTCATCCCACTGCAAAGGAATTCAAGATCATCTGGCTTGGATCGAGTCACTTTCCTTCAAAATGCAGAGATATCTGGGCTTTGGAGGACCGCCATAAAAAAAATTTTTTTCATTTATCTGGAAGGAAAAAAAATTTTTTTACACCCCACACCACTACAGAATTCTAGGTGCATTCAATTTTTTTTTAAATATTCATTTCTGAAAATTTTAAAAAGAGGGGCCCAAAGGGGGAAGAATGATATTTTTTGGTCGTTTTTGTGCACTGTATTATGCTTCACAAGACTTTATATATCAAAATAGCCTAACATCATTATGCACTAGAAACACAAGTGATGGGTAAAAATTTAAAATTCAGGGCTTGGGGAAATTTAAAGTGATTTATTTGGGATTTTACTTAATGTTAGGAATTCTTTAAGCCTAATTTAAGCGAAAAAAATTATTTTCCGAATTGTAGAGGGTAAAAACCAAGGGGATATGACCGTCACCGATGAAAAAAGTCTCTCAGAAACGCCAAGCTAGAAATTTTTTACATTTTTTTTTCTCGACCCAAAGGGGAAACAGCAGACGCCATCACCACTTAACTGGGGCAACTCAAGGAAGGGTTTTGATTGGCAGAAAAGAGAAGGGGGAAACCCAGATGCACAGAAACATCTTTCAGAAATGATAATTGCCGTTCTTTCCCAAAAAGGGGAACAAGAACGACAATTTCATTAACCCTCCAAACCTCTTTTGCAGTTAATGTTGCCAAAGGCACTTTTCGGGGGTATGTGTGGTCTGTGTACTCGCCTCTTTCTCCATATTTGGATTCAAATTTTTGGTTTTAAGAGGTCGAGATCAGCTGCTGGCCCCGCCCATTCACGGGTGTACAGGGCCTCTCTCTCCCTCTCCATGATTTTATCATACCCCACTTTAAAACATTATGGTTTCCTGCCTCCCCTACCTCCCTTTCTAGGCCTTCCACTTCCTGACTATTCTATGACTGAAGAAATGCTTTCCCAAAACCCCCTTGACTTATTGGATCTTCAACTTCCGATTGGGACCCCTTGTTTTTGTGTCCCCCCTCTGAACTCCTCTACGTCCACCCTTTGGGTTTTTCCCGCAATATTTTGTATGTTGTTATCATGTTCCTCTAACCCTCCGTCCTCCAGTGTCGTCACGCCCATTGCCTTTAAAGTTTCTTTATAGGCATTCCCCTTGCTCTGGGAATACCCTTCTCACAACCTTTTTTACTTTTTCTAATTTTTGATGTGCTTGTCAAGTGTGGGTTCCAAACGGTTCTGCATACTCCGTATGGGGCCGACGTACACATGTACAGGTCTTTAACGATTCCTTACTAAGGGTTTGGAAGCTATTCTCAGGTTTTCCAGGGACCCAATGCTGCAGCATTATCTGGTGATGTGTTTCCGGAGACATCTCGGTGTTATACTCATCCTCCTTTAGAGACGTTTGCAGTCTTTTGGCCACCTGCCAAACTCCGTCTAAGTCTTTTTTGCCCTTTTCCCCAAACTTTACGACCTTGCATTTGGCCGGTTAAATTCAGAAGCTAGTTGCTCCCAGGGTCACCCGTCCGGTTTCTTTGAAGTCCTACCTGATCCCAGTCTTATTTTTTAAATTTTCCTCATTTCTTCATTTTCTGCGAACAGGGCACTTTTGAGTCTAAACCCCCCTCTGTCATTCACAATACCAAAAAACACTGGTCCTAGGATCGACCCCGTGGGGCCCCCCTCGCACAGGTGCCCACGTGATACCTCATCACGTACCAGCTCGTTTTTGCCTCCCTTCAGTATTCTCTGATCCTTACAGTGCTCTCCTGTTAACGTGCCTGATCCCTACTTCTCACCAACTCCCCGCAAAACTGCTCGAAGGCTTTCTTGCAGTCCAAGAAATGCAATCAACCCACCCCTCTCTCCGTGTCTTACTTCGTTCTTTATCATAAAACTCCAGTAGTTTGTGATGCAGGGTTTGCCTTCCATAAATCCGTGCTGGTTGGTTTTTATCTTGTTCCGTTCCAGGGGCTCCCCAACTCTCCTTTGATAATCTTTCTCTTTCTACTGCCTGCCTTCTTTTTAAGTCCTTTCTTTCTCCTTTTTTTTTCCTCATTTCCTCTTCCTCCTCTTTCCCCTTTCCCAAATTTTTTTTTTTCCCCCTTTCTCTCCCCTCTAGGACCCTTTTTTCTTCCCATTTCCTTTGAGGTATCAAGGTTTCCCTTCGTTTTTGCCACTCCTCTTTGGGAGGGGCCCCCCCAAAACTTTGGATTTATTTGGCACCCCCCTCTGTTTCTTCTACCCCCGAGTCCCCCCTTTCCCTTGTAAATTCCTTTAAAACTTTTGACCCCACAAACCCTTTTGATGTTCTGGTGGTTTTCCCCTTCTTTCCCCCCCTGCCCGGTTTTTTCTTTGCTCCTCCTAAATGTGTTTCACTTTTTCGGATCAGCTTGACTTTCGTCATGTTTCATTTTCATACTTTCGCGGGGTTTTTTTCTGTGCTCTTCTTTCTGGCTCTTTTGACTGGGCTCTCTATTTTTTCCCGGGCCTTTGCCACCTGACTTTTTTCCCTTTCTGTGCCCCTAGTTTGTGCCCCTACACTTTCGGGTAAACCAAAGACCCCCCTTTGGTCTTCCCTTATTTCTATTTCCCCTTTAGAACAAACCTTTCCCCTGCCCCCGCATTTTTTTGTTTGTATTCCATCTTTCATTTTCTGCTTTTTCCGCCAATTTTCCGTACCACTTAACCTTGCAGGGGTTCCTCTACCCGTTCGTCCCCTTTTATATTTGGTTTTTCCCATCCAACTCCCGTTACCCCCCTATTTAACTCTACTTTGTATTCAAAAAAACAGAACTATGTATCACTAGTCAAAGGGGCCTCTCATATTGATGCCTCAGTGTCTGAATGCCAGGGTGAACCAATTTTTAGTCAGCTGGTTTACCCCCCTTCCCCCTTTTATAGGTCCTTAACATGTTGATGCATAAAGGGTTTTCCAGTACCAATCCATCACCCGGTTATCCATGTTTTGGGACCCTGGGGGTTTCTCCAGGTTTTTCCCCGTTGATCTTCCCCTGGGTTTAAATCGCCCTAACCCGTAACTTTTCTCTGCCGAGTGAGCTCTTTTGTCCCTCGGCATGTGCCTGTCTTTTCTCTGTTTCTCTTTCGTATTTTTTCTCTTGGCCTCCCGCAGTTTGAGGTGGTTCATCACTGCAATGACTACCTTATGTTCCCCAGATTGAATTGTACCACTATATGGGCCCTTCCCCAATCTCGTTATGCCCTTTCCTTTCCTCCCAAAACTCCACGGTTTTTCGAATGCAACCCCCTGCTCCTTTATCTTTCCTCAAACTGATATCCTGGTGGGAAGACTGCGTCTGTTATTTTCTCTAACTTGGGACTTCTCATTGATTCTTTCACACCACTCGACATATTTATTCGTCATTCCATCCGCGTTCGGGTACCAAACCTTCAATTTTTCTAATACTGTGATCCTGGGATAAGATTGGGGTTGGGAGATCGGGAGCGCTGGCGGGGGCCTACGGGGGGTTGCGTTGGGGCTTGGGGGCAGAGTTCCCATAGGGGCTTACTGTGTGTGTGTGTATGTGTGAGAGAGAGAGAGAGAAGAGAGAGAGAGAGAGAGAGAGACTAACACTCTGTCGTGAGGTAGAATGTTAATTTTTTTATATTTTTAAGTATAGATGTAATATTAATATTTTAAAAATATTTGCTGTGTCTTACCGATACTGATACCATAAAAATTTCTGATACCGATAATTCTATGTGTATATTAATATATATATATATATATATATTATATATATATATATATATATATATATATATTATATATATATATATGTCGTGCCGAATATGTAAAACTGGTCAATTAGCAAGAACTCATTTAAAATTAAGTCCTTTCAAAAATTTTCTCCTATACGTTTAAAGATATATTTTTTTTCATTAATGTTAATGTAAAAATTTTAATTTTGCACCAAAAGAATCTTAGAAAACTTACCTAACCTTATTATAACAAGAGCAATTTATTTTAGCCTAACCCAACTAAATATATTTTAGATTTGTTTACAGTAATTTAATACTAAACAAACACAGTGAAATGTATTATTTTCGTTAGGTTCAGAATGATTTTGGCGAAATTATTGCATACACAAATTTTCGCTTGTCCTATATGGCAAGATGAGCGTTGCTATTTAAGCCAAGATCGCAAGTTCTGCCTATTCGGCACGACATATATATATACACACACGTCGTGCCGAATAGGCAGAATTTGCGATCTTGGCTTAAATAGCAACGTTCATCTTGCCATATAGGACATGTGAAAATTTGTGTATGCAATAATATCGCCAAAATCATTCTGACCCTAACGAAAAAAATATATTTCAAAGAGTTTGTTTAGTATTAAATTATTGTAAATAAATCTAAAATATATTTAGTTGGGTTAGGCTAAAATAAATTGCGCTTGTTATGATAAAGTTAGGTAAGTTTTCAAAGATTCTTTTGGTGCAAAATTAAAAAATTTTAATTAACATAACTGAAAAAAATATATCTTTAAATGTATAAGAGAAAATTTCAGAAAGGACTTAATTTTAAACGAGTTCTTGCTAATTCGGCACGACAATATATATATATATATATATATATATATATATATATATATATATATATATATATATATATATATATATATATATATATATATATATATATATGTCGTGGGCCGAATATGTAAAACTGGTCAATTAGCAAGAACTCATTTAAAATCAAGTCCTTCCTGAAATTTTCTCTTATACATTTAAAGATATATTTTTTTCATTAATGTTAATGCAAAAATTTTTAATTTTGCACCAAAAGAATCTTAGAAAACTTACCTAACCTTAATATGAAAAAAGCAATTTATTTTAGCCTAACCCAACTAAATATATTTTAAATACGTTTACAATAATTTAGTAAAAAACAAACCCAATCAAACATATTTTTTTCGTTAGGTTCTGAATGATTTTGGCGAAATTATTGCATACACAAATTTTCACTTGTCCTATATGGCAAGATGAGCGTTGCTATTTAAGCAAAGATGGCAAGCTCTGCCTATTCGGCACGACATAAAATAATATATATATATATATATATATATATATATATATATATATATATTATATATATAAAATATATTATATATATATATATAATATAATATATATATAATATATATTATATATATATATATATATATTATATATTATAATATATATATATATATATATATATATATATATATATATATATATATATATATATATATATATTTATTAACACACTGGCCGATTCCCACCAAGGCAGGGTGGCCCGAAAAAGAAAATTTTCACCATCATTCACTCCATCACTGTCTTGCCAGAAGGGTGCTTTACACTACAGTTTATAAAACTGCAACATTAACACCCCTCCTTCAGAGTGCAGACACTGTACTTCCCATCTCCAGGACTCAAGTCTGGCCTGCCGGTTTCCCTGAACCCCTTCATAACTGTTACTTTGCTCACACTCCAACAGCACGTCAAGTATATAAAACCATCTTCTCCATTCACTCCTATCAAACACGCTCACGCATGCTTGCTGGAAATCCAAGCCCCTTGCAAACAAAACTTCCTTTAACCCCTCCCTCCAACCTTTCCTAGGCCGACCCTTACCCCGCCTTTCTTCCACTACAGATTGATACACTCTTGAAGTCATTCTGTGTCGTTCCATTCTCTCTACATGTTGGACCCACCTCAACAACCCTTCCTCAGTCCTCTGGACAACAGTTTTGCCAATCCCGCATCTCCTCCTAACTTCCAAATTACGAATTCTCTGCATTATATTCACACCAAACATGGCCCTCAGACATGACATCTACACTGTCTCCAGCCTTCTCCTCGCTGCAACATTCATTACCCATGTTTCACACCCATATAATTATGAGCATTGGTAAAACTATACTCTCATACATTCCCCTCTTTGCTTCCAAGGACAAAGTTCTTTATCTCCACAGACTCCTAAGTGCACCGCTAACCCTTTTCCCCTCATCAATTCTATAATTCACCTCATCTTTCATAGACCCATCCGCTGACACGTCCACTCCCAAATATCGGAATACATTCACTTCCTCCATGCTCTCTCCCTCCAGTCTGATATCAAATCTTTCATCACCTAATCTTTTTGTTATACTCATAACCTTACTCTTTCCTGTATTCACTTTTAGTTTTCTTCTTTTACACACCCTACCAAATTCATCCACCAACCTCTGCAACTTCTCTTCAGAATCTCAAAAAGAACAGTGTCATCAGCAAAAAGCAACTGTGACAACTCTCACTTTATGTGTGATTCTTTATCTTTTAACTCCACGCCTCTTGCCAAGACCCTCGCATGTACTTCTCTTACAACCCCATCTATAAATATATTGAACAACCACGGTGACATCACACATCCCTGTCTAAGGCCTACTTTTACTGGGAAATAATCTCCCTCTTTCCTACATACTCTAACTTGAGCCTCACTATCCTCGTAAAAACTCTTCACTGCTTTCAGTAACCTACCTCCTATACCATATACCTGCAACATCTGCCACATTGCCCCCCTATCTACCCTGTCATACGCCTTTTCCAAATCCATAAATGCCACAAAAACCCCATTAGCCTTATCTAAATACTGTTCACTTATATGTCTCACTGTAAACACTTGGTCTACACACTCCCTACCTTTCCTAAAGCCTCCTTGTTCATCTGCTATCCTATTCTCCGTCTTACTCTTAATTCTTTCAATAATAACTCTACCATACACTTTACCAGGTATACTCAGCAGACTTATCCCCCTATAATTTTTTCACTCTCTTTTATCCCCTTTGCCTTTATACAAAGGAACTATGCATGCTCTCTGCCAATATATATATATATATATATATATATATATATATTATATATATTAATATATTATATATATATTATATATATATATATATATATTATATATATATATATTACACACACACACACACACATTGTATGTGTGTACTCACCTAGTTGAGGTTGCGATCGTCGAGTCCATGCTCCAGGCCCCGCCTCTTCACTGGTGGCTACTAGGTCACTCTCCCTAAGCCATGAGGTTATCATACCTCTGCTTAAAGCTATGTATGGATCCTGCCGCTTCCCAAACTATTCCACATCCTGACTACTCTGTGGCTGAAGAAATACTTCCTAACATCCCTGTGATTCATCTGTGTCTTCAACTTCCAACTGTGTCTCCTTGTTGCTGTGTCCCATCTCTGGAACATCCTGTCATTGTCCACCTTGTCAATTCCTCTCAGTATTTTGTATGTCGTTATCATGCCCCCCCCCTATCTCTCCTGCCCTCCAGTGTCGTCAGATTGATTTATCTTAACCTCTCCTCGTAGGACATACCTCTTAGCTCTGACAAAGTGTCTGACAGGATTGTAGATGATTGGTTCAAAGAACCATTCATCTACATCTCCTGCCATACGGTTTATAAGCTGCTTCTCCGTTCCTATGCCGTATTCTATTCAAGATTGATGGATTGACCACATCGACTCAAGGCTGAGGGACTGATTACCTCATTCTCTTCCTGTTCTTCAAGTTTATCCTTTGTATGGACTGATGAAGCCACTGTGTGGCGAAACGTTTCCTCAATAAAGATACCCAAGAGTCGCACATGTGTCTAATTTAACAACATGTCGGTTCTTTGAACCATTCATCTACAATCCTGTCAGACACTGTAACTTCTTGGGATCTTAATATTTGGGAATTCTTCGCTTGCCTAACCCTTGGGCACGACCTACTTCCACATTGGACAAATGTGACACCACCTACGACTGCTGCACCTCTCCTGCCATACGGTTTATAAGCTGCTTCTCTGCTCCTATGCCGTATTCTATTCAAGATTGATGTACTGACCACATCGATTCAAGGCTGAGGGCCTGATTACCTCATTTTCCTCCTGTTCTTCAAGTTTATCCTTTGTATGGATTGATGAAGCTACTGTGTGGCGAAACGTTTCCTCAATAAATATACCCAAGAGTTGCACATGTGTCTAATTTAACAACTTGGTAGGGTTGAACTCCAGGAGCCAATTGCTGGACCAGGTCTGCAGCCTGTCCAGATTCCTTTGTAGTTCTGCCTGGTCTTCGATCGAAAGAATTCTTCTCAGGAACTTCACGTCATCTGCAAACAGGGACACTTCGGAGTCTATTCCTTCCGTCATGTCGTTCACAAATACCAGAAACGGCACTGGTCCTAGGACTGACCCCTGTGGGACCTCGCTGGTCACAGATGCCCACTCTGACACCTCACCACGTACCATGACTCGCTGCTGTCTTCCTGACAAGTATTCCCTGATCCATTGTAGTGCCTTCCCTGTTATCCCTGCTTGGTCCTCCAGTTTTTGCACTAATCTCTTGTGTGGAACTGTGTCAAAAGCCTTCTTGCAGTCCAAGAAAATGCAATCCACCCACCCCTCTCTCTCTTGTCTTACTGCTGTCACCATGTCATAGAACTCCAGTAGGATTGTGGCACAGGATTTCCCGGCCCTGAAACCATGTTGGCTTCTGTTGATGAGATAATTCCTTTCTATGTGTTCCACCACTCTTCTGATAATCTTCTCCATGACTTTGCACACTATACATGTCAGTGACACTGGTCTGTAGTTTAGTGCTTCATGTCTGTCTCCTTTTTTAAAGATTGGGACTACATTTGCTGTCTTCCATGCCTCAGACAATCTCCCTGTTTCGATAGATTTATTGAATATTGTTGTTAGGGGCACACAAAGCGCCTCTGCTCCCTCTCTCAGGACCCATGGAAAGATGTTATCCGGCCCCATGCTTTGAGGTATCTAGCTCACTCAGAAGCCTCTTCACTTCTTCCTCGGTTGTGTGTACCGTGTCCAGCACTTGGTGGTGTGCCCCACCTCTCCGTCTTTCTGGAGCCCCTTCTGTCTCCTGTGTGAACACTTCTTTGAATCTTTTGTTGAGTTCCTCACATACTTCACTGTCATTTCTTGTGCATATATGTGTGTGTGCGTGTGTATGTGTGTACTCGCCTATTTGTACTCACCTATTTGTGATTGCAGGGGTTGGTTCATATCTCCTGGCCCCGCCTCTTCATTGCTACTGGGTCCTCTCTCTCCCTACTCCATGAGCTTTATCAAACGTCGTCTTAAAACTACGTATGGTTCCCGCCTCCACTACATCACTTTCTAGGCTATTCCACTGCCTGACAACTCTATGTCTTAAGAAATACTTCTTAACATCCCTTTGACTCATCTGAGTCTTCAGCTTCCAATTGTGACCCCTTGTTTCTGTGTCCCATCTCTGGAACATCCTGTTTTTGTCCACTTTATCTATTCCGCGACGTATTTTATTTGTCGTCATTGTGTCTTCCCTGACCCTCCTGTCCTCCAGTGTCATCAGGCCAATTTCCCTTAACGTTTCGTAGGACAATCACCTTAGCTCTGAGACTAGTCTTGTCGCAAACCTTTGCACTTTCTCTAATTTCTTGACGTGCTTGACCAGGTGTGGATTCCAAACTGGTGCTGCATACCCCAGTATGGGCCTGACGTATATGGTATACAGAATCTTGAACGATTCATTACTGTGGTATCGGAACGCTATCCTTATACTCACCCCAAGATCTTTTTTCTTGAGTGAAGTTTGCAGTCTTTGGCCACCTAGATTTTGCATTTGGCAGGGTTAAATTCAAGTAGACAGTTGCTGGGCCAGGCTTTTATCCTGTCAGGTCTCTTTGTAGTCCTGCCTGATCCTCGACCGATTTGATTCTCCTCATTAATTTCACATCAACTGCGAACAAGAACACTTCTGAGTCTACCCCTTCCGTTATGTCATTCACATATTTCAAAAACAGCACAGGTCCTAGGACTGACCCCTGTGGAACCCCGCTTGTCACAGTCGCCCGCTCTGACACCTCGTCACGTACCATGAATCGTTGTTGTTTTCCTGTCAGATATTCTCTGATCCATTGCAGTGCCTTTCCTGTTATGTGTGCCTGATCCTCTAGCTTTTGCAGTAACCTCTTGTGAGGAACTGTGTCGAAGGTCTTCTTGCAGTCCAAGAAAAAGCAGTCTATCCACCCCTCTCTCTCTTGTCTTACTTCTGTCACCTTGTCATTAGACTCCAGTAGGTTTGTGACACAGGATTATCCTTCCTTGAAACCGTTCTGGTTGTCGTTTATACGTTTGTTTCTTTCGAAGTGCTTCACCACTCTCATCCTGATGATCTTCTCCGTGACTTTTCATACTATATACGCTAATGACACAGGTCTGTAGTTTAATGCCTCATGTCTGTCTCTTTTTTTAAAAATTGGGACTACATTTGCCATCTTCCATACCTCAGGTAATTGTCCAGTATCAGTGGATGAGTGTGTGTGTGTGTGTGTGTGTGTGTGTGTGTGTGTGTGTGTGTGTGTGTGTATGTGTGTGTGTGTGTGTGTGTGTGTGTGTGTGTGTGTGTGTGTGTATGTCGTGCCGGATAAGTAAAATCGGTTAATTAGCATGAAGTTATTTAAAATTTAGTCCTTTCTAAAATTTTCTCTTATACATTTAAAGATATATTATTTTCATTTATGTTAACGTAAAAATTAATAATTTTGTACCAAAAGTACCTTAGAAAACTTACTTAACTCATTATAACAAGCTCAGTTTAATTTAGCCTAATCCAGCTAAATATACTATTTTAGATAAGTTTACAGTAAATTAATAATAAACAATATATATGCACATTGTTTATTTACTTTGAATAAAATAAGTTTAATATTTAATTAAGATAACTGGTATGTAACTAACATAACGTTCAAGGTAATTTACACAACTGTGTGAGCGAGAGCGGGTGGTCAAGTATCACCTGGGAGATGAACCCTTAAGATGACTAGTATTGATCAGTGGAAAGCAAGAGACACGCCCAAGCCCCCAACCCAGCACACCTCATGCACCCAACCACACACTCACTCACTCACCCACTCACTCATGACGCCAAGGAAGATAGACGTTACTCACCATATCCAGGGGGTAAAAAAGCACTGTGTCTAGTTGGTACTGCAAGAAGTAGAGTTTTTTTTATGAATGGTGTCCTAACAAACTGAATGAAATTATTGATGGAACATTTTCTGGATTACGATTAAACATTAGAGTGGTGCGTTTGTAGACAAAATGGTAGAAGGTACACGATTTCAGCACTGCTATGCTTGTACACCTGTAGACAAGGAAACTAATGGATAGCTGGACAGAATGACTACACAGTAAGTGAACATATTCATTTAGCCCAAGAAGGATTATGCAACTTAATGGAAAATGCAGCTTAATAGAATGAGATCGAAATTTTGACTTATTTACAACAAATACAGAAAACATTAAAGCTGAGACAATGAGGAAGAGAAAGGGATAGATCTGGAATTGGGTAGAAAAATATGGTTCATATTGAGAAGGAAATTAAAACAAGAATAGACCACTGAAAATATTCGCAATTGGAGAGTTACAAGGTTATACAAATTAAGCAAAATCTTTCAAAGGAGAGTAAAGTGTAATTAAAAGATTTAAAAAAAATGTCAGGAAGCTGAATGAGGATAGAAGTGAGGGGAAAAAAATGAAATTTTATTTAGAGATTAAAAGGACGGTACATGCTCATAATACGGTTTTTCAGAAAAAAAAAATACAGGATACATGAAAATCATATCGTAGCAAATAGGAAAAAGGGCAACACTAATATAGCTGGAATAATAGTAAAAATATAAGAACTTGAGGATATTATAAACGAAAAGAAACATGATTTAGTTGGTCTAACTGAAACCAAACTGAAGAAGCGTATTTCAGATATGTTTGTATATCACAGAAATTACTCGGTGTGCAGAAGAGACAGAATAGGAAAGAAATACATAGTGGCAATATTAGTAAAAGACTCTATAAGTTACGGAAAGCGAAATCCAGATTACTAAAAAAAATTGAAATTTTTAGGGATAAATCCCAAAATAAAGATGAGAAACCATTAATAGTATATGTATTGTAACACAATTTATTTATACTTGAGAAAGAGAAGCATTCGATTTCATAACTGATTGATTACATAGTATCTTTAGGGAACTATTTATGAAATGCGACTGAGATAAGGGAAAGTTATTGTACTTTGAGAGTTTAACTTACGTCCAATGAGGCTAGAATTGCAATTAAATATGAAGACATTCTTTTATGATTCAGCATAAAAATGAAGTTAAAATAATCAATAATGCGAGAATGCAACACTCCATTATTAGATTTAAAAGTTACTTTAACATGGGAGGAAATTTTCAACATTACTTAAACCTACTTAGAAAAAGTGATCAAGTTCTATTTGAAATAACATATGTAGTGGAATATGACAGAGACGATAAGATTATAAGAAATGTAATTTTAATGCACTAAAACAGTAAGAGAAATTCCGTGGAAAGGTATGATGTAAACCGAATATAAAACAACCAGGTATGATGTAAACCGAATATAAAACAACCAGGTATGATGTAAACCCAATATAAAACAACCAGGTATGATGTAAACCCAATATAAAACAACCAGGTATGATGTAAACCGAATATAAAACAACCAGGTATGATGTAAACCGAATATAAAACAACCAGGTACGATGTAAACCCAATATAAAACAACCAGGTATGAGACAGCCGAATGAAAGGAAATGGAAATAATTACAGAGGAAGTGGAAATATAAACACATAAGCAGTATAACATGATCCTTTATTGACAACGTTTCGCCTACACAGTGGGCTAAATTTATCAAATCACAAAATTGATAAAGTCCACTGTGTGGGTGAAACGTTGCCAACAAAGGATCACATTATAC
>NC_069408.1:78496586-78507807 GCF_026875155.1 Cherax quadricarinatus
AAGAAACTAGAGAAAGTGCAAAGGTTTGCAACAAGACTAGTCCCAGAGCTAAGAGGTATGTCCTACGAGGAGAGGTTAAGGGAAATCAACCTGACGACACTGGAGGACAGGAGAGATAGGGGGGACATGATAACGACATACAAAATACTGAGAGGAATTGACAAGGTGGACAAAGACAGGATGTTCCAGAGATTGGACACAGTAACAAGGGGACACAGTTGGAAGCTGAAGACACAGATGAATCACAGGGATGTTAGGAAGTATTTCTTCAGCCACTGAGTAGTCAGTAAGTGGAATAGTTTGGGAAGCGATGTAGTGGAGGCAGGATCCATACATAGCTTTAAGCAGAGGTATGATAAAGCTCACGGCTCAGGGAGAGTGACCTAGTAGCGATCAGTGAAGAGGCGGGGCCAGGAGCTCGGACTCGACCCCCGCAACCTCAACTAGGTGAGTACAACTAGGTGAGTACACACACACACACACACACACACACACATAAAAACACACCTTCACACACACCTACACACACACCTACACACACACCTTCACACACACCTTCACACACACACCTACACACACACCTACACACACACCTACACACACACCTTCACACACACCTTCACACACACACCTACACACACACCTACACACACCTTCACACACGCCTTCACACACACCTACACACACACCTACACACACACCTTCACACACACCTTCACACACACCTTCACACACACACCTACACACACACCTACACACACACCTTCACACACACCTTCACACACACACCTACACACACACCTACACACACACCTACACACACACCTTCACACACACCTTCACACACACACCTACACACACACCTTCACACACACCTTCACACACACCTTCACACACACACCTACACACACACCTACACACACACCTTCACACACACCTTCACACACACCTTCACACACACACCTACACACACACCTACACACACACCTTCACACACACCTTCACACACACACCTACACACACACCTACACACACACCTTCACACACGCCTTCACACACACACAAGCCAGGGAGATAAAAGACAAGGGTAGTTGAGTTAGTGACTCCAGTGTATAGTGCATACAGTGATAGAGGAGTTAGTGAATACAGTTTTTAGTGAATACAGTGAAGAAGAAAGAGAAGAGGAGCCGGAACGGGAAGCATCTTACAGTGCATGAGTGAAGCAGTGCAGGCAGCTCTGGAGGGCTGAATATCATACTTAAGACACTAATCACTGACAGAGGAGTAGAACTTGGGAAGGGGAACAAAGGTGCGGACCAGAGGCACTGTAGTACACGTGCAGGCAGTAAGGTTGGACAATTAACACTAACATTGTTTATTCATTAAGTATAACTCCAGGTATACACGTGTAGGTACACAGGCGTTTATTCAGCAAGTAAGTATAGCTCCAGGTATACACAAATATGTGCACAGGTGTTTACTCAGTAAGTACAGCTCCAGGTACGCACAGGTAGGTGCACAGGTGTTTACTCAGTAAGTACAGCTCCAGGTACGCAAGAGTAGGTGCACAGGTGTTTACTCAGTAAGTACAGCTCCAGTTCGCACGGATGTAGGTGCTCAGGTGTTTACTCAGTAAATATAGCTCCAGGTATACACGTGTAGTTGCACAGGTGTTTACTCATTAAGTAAGTATAGCTCCAGGTATACACGAGTAGGTACACAGGTGTTTACTCATTAAGTAAGGAAAGTCCAGGTTTCACGAGTAGTACACAGGTGTTTACTATTAAGTAAGTATAGATCCAGGTTTTGCACGAGTAGATAACAAAGGCATAGACAGGGTTGCTCCCGGTAAAGGCTCCTTCGGTACATAGCTATGCACGTGGAGAGTATAGGATAGGCCATTAAGCTGGCAGCGGATTATCCCTCACTCTCCTCGCTCCTCTCACCTCGCTTGACTCGCATGGCAGGATAGTATCGCACAAACGCACGACACACCCTACCATAACGGACCCGTCTCATAACCCACTCATACCCACACATACCCACGGTTCACCACTCTCCCTGTCCCTCCCCGACTTCTCTTTTCCCTCCCTCCTCTCTTTTCCCCCCTTGCTACTCCTCTCCTCCTCATACCTCCATACTTCTCCATCTTTCCCCACCTCCCCTTCCATTCCTACCTACCTCCCTACCGTTATTTTCCTGGCTCCTCTCTTCTTTCCCTGGCTCCCTCTCTCCCTCTTTCTTTCCCCTGGCTCCCTCTCTCCCTGGGCTCCCTCTCTTTCCCTCTTTGTCCTCCTTCTGCTATACCTCCATCTTCCCCCCACCTCTCCTCCCTTCCTACCTACATACTCCTCCCATTCCCTTCTCCCTGCTCTCTTGGTTAAAAACATCAGTTTATTACCGTCCTCCATTCCTCCCCATGCTCCTCCCCCTCCTTACCTCCTCCATCTTCCCCACCTCCCTCCATTAAATTCCCTACCTACCTCCCCTACCCCTTTCTTGCCCTCCTCTCCTGCTCCTCCTCCTCCTTTACTCCCTCCTTCTGCCCCCCACCTCCCCTCCCCTTATCCTTACCTACTCCCTACCCTCTCTTTCCCTCCCTTCCTCCTGCTCCTCCTCCCTTTTACCTCCTTCCATCTTCTCCCACCTCCCCCGAGAGCTCTCCGCTCTCTCTCCTCTCTACTCTCTCTCTCTCTCTCTCTCTCTCTCTCCTCTCTCTCTCTCTCTCTCTCTCGCTCGATCTCTCACAACCTCCCCTACCTATTATCTCTTTTTCCCTCCCTTCCTATAACTCCTATACCTCCTCCATCTTCCTCCATTCTCCCCCTCCCTCTCCCCTCGCCTCATAGGCTTGGCAAGGAAGAAGGCAAGAAAACTTACCCAACCCACACGACCCAACATTTAACATTCTCTTTCTCTCCCTCTCTCTCTAACTCACACTAACCACACTATCCTCTCTCTATCCTCCTACTCTTTTCTCTAACCCTCTAGCTCACAACTCAAAACAAACTCTCTGTCCCTCTTCTATCCTCCCTCCTCCTATAACCTCTCCGTCTACCCCCACTTCACTCTCTTCCTTCTTCCTCCTCCCCTTTCCCCTCGCTCCTAGGCCATGCCAAGCACACTAAAAGACTGATCTTCTGCATTCACATGCTCCACACACTTGACTCTCCCTTCCTCATACTAACCCACACTCCCTGTCTCTCTTTATCCCCACTTTCTCTCCCTCATAATCTTCCTTCTCTTCCCCTACTTCCTCCTTCTCATTTCCCCCCCCCATTGCTCTTCCTTTGACCCTTTGTCTTCCCCCCATCTCCTTCTCTCTGCTGCTGCCCCCCTCCAGCTTCACTATCCTTTTCCACTCCCTGTCTCCTCCTCCCTTCTCCCCAAACAAACACCCCCCTCTCCCACAACAAACACCCCCCTCTCCCACAACAACACACCCCTCCCCCCACAACAACACCCCCCTCCACAGCAACCTTGGCATAAAGTCTTCCTTTTCTGTAAAAAATAAACATTGGGACATTAAAACCCTGGACGCGAGAACCAGAGGAATGTGGTGAAGCTTTGTGGGTGGACCTTGGAGAGAGGAATGAGGAGGCCAGAGCTCCCGCGAATAAGAGAGGACGTGGGGGAGAGGCTGAAGAGATCAGCAAGAAATAGAAGAGAAAATAGCTGAGGGAGCAAGGATATGGGAATTACAATTCACAGCAGTCGAAGCTAAGATACAGAGCTTAGAAAAAGAAACTAAAGTGTCTGAAACAGCCTAAAGAATCAACGGACAGTACACCATGACACCAAGAGCTATTAAAATCGTCACCGATGAGGGGACCAGTAGGGGACAATGGAGATGTTATTGCCATGCTATGTCCCATTGGGACCAGGGGACCGGGAAAAGGCACGGGAGATAACAAACACCGAGAACGAAGAGGGGACCTCTAAAGTCAATGAAAGCAGCTAAACTACTACAAGGGCTCTAACAGACAACTGCAAGGTACAGAAAACAAATAAGGAGAGGGACACCAGGTTAGGGAAGAGACCGTAAGAAGCAATGAGAAATGCAGGAACTAATGTGAATCAGAGGATGCACAGTGGGGAATGAAAGGGAGAAGGCCATTTTTGCCTTTGGGCTCAAGAAGTAGATGGAGAAAACCTTACAAGGCAAGGAAACAGGAGGCATCAGAATAAAAACGATTGAAAGCTCATGAAATAAGCAATTGGAGTGGACGCATGACTCAGCTGGCAAATTTTCAAGAGAATTGGGTGGTTTGCGAGGGGAAGAAAAAAAGCGTCCAGTCAAAGTGTTTTTCAAGGCAGGTTCAGCTTGAACCGGATTGCTGCAGGAGAAAAGCATGCTATGGGACAATCAGGTGTTTCAGAGTGTGTACCTCGACCGAGACAGGACACAATGAAAGATGACACTGAAAGAGAGGGTCTTGCAACGGTCACAAGGAGAATGGGAGGCAAGGGAAAAAGTGGAGAGCTGGAGAAATCAGCCCATGTGAAGAACAAAACAACCCCCTCCGTACCACCCACAGAAGGAAACACAACCATGGCAATCCCAAAGCAACCAAACGGACCTAAAACCCAAAACCCACTCACTGAACCCTCTGCCCCATCCCCCTCAGCACAAAACCCCAGCCCCACAGAAACTCACAGTAACCACACTGTCCCTCTGCATTAAATCCCACCCTCACAGCAACCCTCAGAACCCATACCTCCCCCTCAGCTCAAACCTCCACCCCCACAGAAACACCACATGTTAATCCATTACAATTGTACTTCTCCCCCATCCCCCTCACCACAAACCCACCCTCACAGTAAAACCAACAGCAACTCTCACTCTGTACCCTCTATCCCATTCCCCCTCACCACCACCCCCACCCCACTGAAACCCCCCATAGGCCTCTGCCCCCACACCCTGCACCCACAAACCCCACCCCCCACCAACCCCCTATAGGCCCTGCTCCCCCTAAACCCACCTCTCTCCCAGACCACAGTTATTGAAAAGAAGTGAAGGTTTGGTACACGAAGCGGACGTAATATCGAATAAAATGTGAGGAGTGGCACGAAAGAATCAAGGAGTTGTCCCCAGCATCGTAGCGGTTTCAGAAGGCGAAATCACTGGGATAAATAAACAGATGCAATCTTCCCTCCCGGATTCAGGATCTGAGGAAGGATAGGAAGGAGAAGGGGTGGAGGAGGGGTTGCACTACTAATAAAAAACCGGTGGAGTTATCAAGAAATGGAAGGTATGGACGAGATTGGAGAAAGGGATTACATAGTAGGTACAGTTCAGTCAGGGGAACACAATGTAGTCATTGCAGTTATGTATAACCCACCACATAACTGCAGGAGGCCAAGAGATGAATATGATGAATGCAACAGAGCAATGGTGGACACTCTAGCTGAGGTGGCAAGAAGGGCCCACTAAAGTAGAGCGAAGTTACTGGTCATGGGTGACTTCAATCACAGGGAGATTGATTGGGAAAACCTGGAGTCACATGGTGGTCCCGAAACATGGAGAGCCAAGATGATGGATATGGTGCTGGCAAATCCCATGCACCAACATGTTAGGGACACTACCAGAGAGAGAGGGGAGGATGAACCAGCAAGACTGGACCTCGTGCTCACACTGAGTAGCTCAGACATTGAGCACATCACATATGAAAGGCCCCTTGGAGCTAGTGACCACGTAGTTATGAGCTTTGAATACATCGTGGAGCTAAAAGTGGAGAGGGTAACAGGAGTAGAAAGGGAAAAGCTAAACTATAAAAGGGGGGACTACACAGGAATGAGGATCTTCCTGCAGGAGGTTCAGTGGGAACAGGAATTGATAGAAAAATCAGTAAACGAAATGATGGACTTTGTAACAAAATGCAAGGTGGCAGAGGAAAGGTTTGTTCCCAAGGGTAACAGAAATAATGGGAAGGTGCAGGGAGGCAAAAACTAAGTGCTCTAGAGAATGGAAAAAGTACAGAAGGCAAAGGACTCAGGAGAATAAAGAGATTAGTCGACGAGCCAGAAACGAGTATGCACAGATGAGAAGGGAGCCGCAGCGGCAGTATGAAAATAACATAGCATCGAAAGTCAAGTCTGACCCAAAACTACTCTACAGCCACATCAGGAGGAAGACAGTCAAGGATCAGGTAATCAAGCTGAGGAAAGATGGTGGGGAGCTCACAAGAAAGGACCAGGAAGTATGTGAGGAGCTCAACATGAGATTTCAGGAAGTATTTACAGTGGAGGCTGAAGGGACAATGGGAAGACAAAACAAGTGAGGAGGAGTTGGAGAAGCTCCTAAGTGACCTTGATACCTCAAAGGCGGTGGAACCGGACAACATCTCTCTGTGGGTCCTTAGAGAGGGAGCAGGGACACTACGTGTGTCACTAACCAAAATCTTCAACACTTCCCTTGAAACTGGGCAACTACCTGAAGTATGGAAGAAGACAAATGTAGTCCCCATCTTAAAGAAGGGAGACAGAAATGAAGCACTAAATTATAGACCAGTGTCACTGACATGTATAGTATGCAAAGTCTTGGAAAAGATTATCAGGAGGAGAGTGGTGGAGCACCTGGAGCGGAACAAGATTATAAACGACAGCCAACACGGATTCATGGAAGTCAAATCCTGTGTCACAAACCTACTAGAGTTTTACGACAAGGTAACTGAAGTAAGAAATGAGAGGGAGGGGTGGGTTGATTGCATTTTCTTGGACTGCATGAAGGCCTTCGACACAGTTCCTCACAAGAGATTGGTACAGAAGCTAGAGGAACAGGCACGTATAAGAGGAAGGGCACTGCAATGGGGCAGAGAATACCTAACATGGAGGCAACAGCGAGTCATGGTCCGTGATGAGGTATCAGAGTGGGCGCCAGTGACGAGCGGGGTCCCACAGGGGTCAGTCCTGGGACCAGTGCTATTCTTGGTATATGTGAACGACATGATGGAAGAGATAGACTCAGAAGTGTCCCTGTTTGCAGATGACGTGAAGATAATGAGGAGAATTAAATCAAACGCGGACCAGACAGGTCTACAAAAAGACCTGGACAGGCTGGATGTGTGGTCCAGAAACTGGCTCCTAAAATTTATCCCCGCCAAATGCAAAGTCATGAAGATCGGAGGAGGGCAAAGAAGACTGCAGACAGAGTATAGGCTAGGTTGCAAAAGGCTGCAAACCTCACTCAAGGAGAAAGACCTATAATACCGAGTATATCGCCAGAAGCACACATTAAGCAGATAACTGCTGCGGCATATGGGCACTTGGCATACCTGAGAATAGCGTTCCGGTACCTTAGTAAGGAATCGTTCAAGACTTTATACACTGTGTACGTCAGGACCATACTGGAGTACGAAGCACCAGTTTGGAACCCACACCTGGTCAAACACGTCAAGAAATTAGAGAAAGTGCAAAGGTTTGCAACAAGGCTAGTTCAAGAGCTAAGGGGAATGTCCTATGAAGAAAGGTTAAGGGAAATCGGTCTGACAACACTGGAGGACAGAAGGGTCAGGGGAGACATGATAACGACATACGAAATACTGCGTGGAATAGACAAGGCGGACAGAGACAGGATGTTCCAGAGATGGGACACAGAAACAAGGGTCACAATTGGAAGCTGAAGACTCAGATGAGTCAAAGGGATGTTAGGAAGTATTTCTTCAGTCATAGAGTAGTTAGAAAGTGAAATAGTCTGGCAAGCGATGTAGTGGAGGCAGGAACTATACATAGTTTTAAGACGAGGTAAGATAAAGCTTATGGAGCAGGGGGAGAGAGGACCTAGTAGCAGTCAGTGAAGAGGCGGAGCCAGGAGCTGAGTCTCGACCCCTGCAACCACAATTAGGTGAGTACACACACCTACACACACACACACACCACACACACACCTATACACACCTACACACACACACCTCTACACACACACACCTCTACACTCACACAAACACACACACACACACACACACACACACACACAACACACACACACACACACACACACAAGCTCACACACAGGCTAAGGAAGGAAGGAGGAGAGATCACAAGAAACGACCGTATGTGAGGAACTCAACATAAGATTCAAAGTGTTCACAGAGGAGACAGAAAGTACTACAGAAAGACGGAGAGGTGGGGTACATCACCAAGTGCTGGACACAGTACATACAACAGAGGAAGAAGTGAAGAGGCTGCTGAGTGAGCTAGATACCTCAAAGGCGATGGAACCGGATAACATCTCGCCATGGGTCCTGAGAGAGGGAGCAGAGGCGTTATATATACCCCTAACAACAATATTTAACATATCTATCGAAACAGGGAGATCGCCTGAGGCATGGAAAACAGCAAATGTAGTCCCAATTTTTGAAAAATGAGACAGACATGAAGCACTAATCTAGAGACCAGTGTCACTGGCATGTATAGTATGCAAAGTCACGGAGAAGATTATCAGGAGAAGAGTGGTGGAACATCTAGAAAGGATTGAGTTTATCACCAACAGGCAACACGGTTTCAGGGACGGAAAATCCTGTGTCACAAACCTACTGGAGTTCTATGACAGGGTGACAGCAGTAAGACAAGTGAGAGAAGGGCGGGTAGATTGCATTTTCTTAGACTGTAAGAAGGCGTTTGATACAGTTCCACACAAGAGATTAGTGCAAAAACTGGAGGACCAGGCAGGGATAATAAGGAAGACATTACAATGAATCAGGGAATACCTGTCAGGAAGACGGCAGCGAGTCATGGTATGTCTCGAGGTGTCGGAGTGGGCGCCTGTGACGAGTGGGGTTCCAAAGTGGTCAGTCCTAGGACCGGTGCTGTTTCTGGTATTTGTGAATATGACTGAAGGAATAGACTCTGAAGAGTCCCTCTTTGCAGATGATGTGAAGTTGATGAGAAGAATTCAATCGGGCGAGGACCAGGCAGAACTACAAACGGATCTGGACAGGCTGCAGGCCAGGTAAATCAAGTCTCTCCTGGAGTTCAACCCCACCAAGTGCAAAGTCATGAAGATTGAGGAAGGGCAAAGAAGACTGCATACGGAGTACAGCCTAGGGGGCCAGAGACTATAAACCTCACTCAAGGGAAAAAGATCTTGGGGTGAGCATAACACCAGGCACATCTCCTGAGATGCACATCAACCAAATAACTGCTGCAGTATATGGGTTAGACCTTGCAAACATAAGAATAGCATTACACCATCTTTATAATGAATCGTTCAGGACCCTATACACTATGTACGTTAGGCCCATATTGGAGTATGCGGCACCAGTTTGGAACCCACACCTAGCCAAACATAAAGAAACTAGAAAAGGTTTGCAGCAAGACTAGTCCCAGAGCTAAAAGGTGTGTCCTACGAGGAGAGGTTAAGGGAAATCGACCTGACGACACTGAAGGACAGGCGAGCTAGGGAGGACATGATAACGATATATAAAATACTGAGATGAATTAACAAGATGGACAGAGACAGAATTTTCCAGTGATGGGGCACAGGAACAAGGAACAGTTGGAAGTTGAAGACTCAGATGAATCACAGGGATGTTATGAAGTATTTCTTCAGTCACAGAGTAGACAGGAAGTGGAATAGTTTGGGAAGTTTTTTAGTGGAGGCAGGATCCATTCATAGCCTTAAGCAGAGGTATGATAAAGCTCATGGTGCAGGGAGAGTGACCCAGTAGCTGCCAGTGAAGAGGCGGGGCCAGGAGCTATGATTCGATCCCTGCAACCACAACTAGGTGAATACACACACCAAAAAACACCACACACAACACACACACACACACACACACACACACACACACACACACACACACACACATGCACATGCACATGCGCACACACACACAAGGGTACTGGGGATGGCTGGGCTTAACAAGAAGTATTGGCAGAAAGAATAACGAGCAAAATGTAATAGGAGTGGGAAAAAAAGGCTAAGAGAGTTCTGTGACACGGTTATCAAGAAGATACCAACAGAGAGCAGGAAGTGGGAGTTATGAGCTCTTGCTTCAGAGTCATGGGTGGAGAAACTGGAAGTGCTGAAGCAGAGTATAGAGGTGAGACAAATCGGAGCAAAGAGCTGGGTGAAGGATGAACAGTGGAAGGTGAGGGAATAGGAGGGAAAAGAGCAAAGAAGTCTCAGGGAAATGACACCAGGCCTCTGTGATGGCTGGAGATGATGAATATAAGTCAGACTCAGAGATACAGAGGGAAACAAAATGGTATGAGGAAGGGGAGAGGACACTCATTATTCATGGGCTCCATTAGGCAGAAGGGAAGACCTATGATGAAAGAAGACAGGGGAGGTAAAAGAGACTGAGAGAATCCTTATAGTAACAGAAGACGACACAACTCAACTGACAGATTTTCAGAGAAGTGGGTGGTAATCGAAAAGAGCCGCTCATATTGACATTCAAGTCAGAAATGATAGGAAACAATAATCCTGCAGTGGAAACTCCCCGACAAAGAGTTCCCAAAAATACCAATGAATGTACCCTGACTATGACAGAACACAAAAAGAATGGAAACAACTGCATGAAAGAGTAAGAATGTGCAAGAGGCAGGAAGGGAGGAACAGGGCAGGTACCAGGGAACAGGGAAGCACAGCCTCGAATGGAACAGCAAACACAACTGTACATAGAACCACCCAGAGCATCTCAACCACTACCACCTCACACCAACCAAACACAATAACAAGAGCAGAGCCACACCCACAATCCCCATTCCCCAGTGCTAATACTACCCCACCAGCAGACTACCATAATATCCAGACCTGCCTGCCACACCCACAGCCAACACCAACCACTCCCACCCCCCAGAATACAGTTCTTGTAAGTAAGCTGATGATATGTTGCGCCAACGCAGATGGAATTACAAATAAGAGGCATCCCCGGACATCATAGCAATCATAAAGCTCACGGAAGTGATAGAAAACACGATCATCCCATCTGCTTATCGGATCCTAAGGAAAAACAGGGGAGCAGAAAGGGGAAGGAGAAGCTGCACTGCTTATCAACAAACAGTGAAGTTTTGAAGAGATGGGAGGACTAGTTAGAGGAGTAGCAGATGACTACATAACAAGAACACTTCATACTGAGGGCCTAAAAGTGATGGGAGAAGTGATATGCAACCCACCGCCAAACAGCAGAAGGCCAAGACAGGAATATGGTGAGAGCAACAGAGTGATGGTGGATTTCAGTAGCCGAGGGGGCCCGAAGGGCCCCCCTGGGGGGGC
>NC_069408.1:78508307-78549767 GCF_026875155.1 Cherax quadricarinatus
CAAAACTTGGACAGTACGACTGGTGTTGTCACAACCTAGCAGTACAACTGTGTGTTGTCACAAACCTGGCCAGTTAGGGCTTGTGTGTTGCAACAACCTGGCCTTTTGTCTGTTGTTGTTGCCCACAACCTGGAAAGTACGACTGTGTGTTGTCAAAACTTGGCCAGTATCACTGTGTGTTCTCACTAACTGGCGGTACACTGTGGTTTCTAAACATGGCAGTACAGGACTGTGTGTTGTCAAACCTGGCCTGTACGACGGTGCTGGTTGTCAGAAACTGGCCAGTACGACTGTGTTGCCACAACCTGCCAGTAGGAATGCGTCTTGCCACAAAACCATGGCCAGTAGACTGTGTGTGTCATAACCTGCCCAGTACGAATGTGTGTTGCCACACCTGTGCAGGTACGATAAGGTGTGTTGTCACTACTGCCCAGTACGACTGTGCGTTGTCACAACCTGGCCAAGTTACGACTGTGTGGTGTCATACAACCTGGCCAGAATGACTTGTGTTGTCACAACTGGCCAGTACGGATGTTGTGTTGCCACAACCTGGCCAGTACGACTGTGTATTTCACATCCTGGTCAGTACGACTGGTGTTGTCACAACCTGGAAAGTACGACTGTGTGTTGTTCATAACTAGCTGTACTACTGTGTGTTGTCACAATCTGGCCTGTACGACTGTTGTGTTGTTCTCAACTGCCAGTACGACTGTGTGTTGCTACAACTGGCAGTACGACTGTGTGTTGTCACAAGCATTGCAGTACGAAGGCCATGTTGCACAACCTGGCCAGTACGGACTGTGTGTTGTCACAACCTGTCCTGTTCGATCTGTCGTGTTGTCCACAACCCTGGCCAGTACCACTGTGTGTTGTCCCAACCTGGCCAGTTCGACTGTGTGTTGTTCACAACCTGGCCAGTCGACTGTGTGTAGTCACAACATGGCCAGTACGGACTAGTGTTGTCACACCTCGCCAGTACGACTTCGTGTTAGTCAAACATGGCCAGTTCGATGGTGTGTTGTCACACCCTGGCCAGTGCGACTTGTGTTGTCACAAAAGTGGGCCAGTACGAATGTGTGTTGTCACAACCGGCCAGTACGACTGATGTGGTGTTACCAAAATCTGGCAGCTCGACTGTGTGCTTTCACAACCTGGCCAGTACGAATGGGTGGCTGTCACAAAGTGGCCAGTACGGATGTGTATTGCCACAAACTGGTCAGTTTCGACTTGTTGTCACACAACCTGGAATGTACGCCTGTGTGTTGTAAAAACTGGCTAGTACTAATGTGTGTTGTCACAATTGTGCCAGTACGACGTGTGTTGTACACCTGGCCAGTACTGACTGTGGTTGCTACAAACCGGGCCAGGTACGACTGTGTGTTGTAACAAGCTTGCCAGTACGAATGCGTGTTGCCACAACCTGGCCAGTACGACTATGTGTGTTTGTCACAACCTGGCCAGTTCCGGGGGGAGGTACTGGGTGTTGCTACAAACCTGAGCCAGTACTATGTGTGTTGTCACAACCTGTCCAGTACGCTGGGTGTTGTCACAACCTGGCCAGTACGACTATGTGTTGTCACAACATGGAGCCAGTACGACTGTGTGTGTTACAACCTGGCCAGCACGACTGTGTGTTGTCAAAACATGGCCAGGTACGAGACTGTGTAGTTGCCTCACCTGCCTGTACGACTGGTGTTTGCCAACAACCTGGTCAGTACGACTGTGTTGTCACAACCTGGAAAGTACGACTGTGTGTTGTCAAAACCTGGCCAGTACCACTGTGTGTTGTCACAACCTGTCCAGTACTTAGACTGTGTTGTTGTCACAAACCTGGCCCAGTACCACTGTGTGTTGTCACAACCTGGCCAGTACGACTGTGTGTTTTCACAACCTGGCCAGTACGACTGTGTGTAGTCACAACCTGGCCAGTACGACTATGTGTTGTCACAACCTGGCCAGTACGACTTCGTGTAGTCACAACCTGGCCAGTACGACTGTGTGTTGTCACACCCTGGCCAGTACGACTGTGTGTTGTCACAAAGGGGCCAGTACGACTGTGTGTAGTCACAACCTGGCCAATACGACTGTGTGTTGTCACAAATGCGCCAGTACGACTGTGTGTTGTCACAACCTGGCCAGTACGACTATGTGTTGTCACAACCTGGCCAGTACGACGGTGTGTATTCACACCCTCGCCAGTACGACTGTGTGTTGTCACAAAGTGTCCAGTACGACTGTGTGTAGTCACAACCTGGCCAGTACGAGGGTGTGTTGTCACAAAGTGGCCAGTACGACTGTGTGTTGTCACAACCTGGCCAGTACGACTGTGTGTAGTCACAACCTGGCCAGTACGACTGTGTGTTGTCACAACATGGCCAGTACGACTGTGTGTTGTCACAACCTGGCCAGTACGACTGTGTGTAGTCACAACCTGGCCAGTACGACTTGTGGGTGCCACATCCTGGCCAGTCGGGATGTGTGTTGTCACAACCTGGACAGTACGACTGTGTGTAGTCCAACCTGGCGTACGACTGGTGTGTTGTCACAACAGGCCATACGACTGTGTGTTTCTCAACCTGGCCAGTACGATGTGTGTAGTCACAAACCCGGCAGTTACGACTTGTGTTTGCCTCAACCTGGCAGTTACGGATGCTGTGGTGTCACAACTGTTCAGTACGACTTGTGTGTTGTCACTACTTGGCCAGTACGACTGTGTGTTGTCACAACACTGTCAGTACGACTGTGTGTTGTCACAACTTGGCCAGTACGACTGTGAGTTGTCAAAACCTTGGGCCAGTACGGACTGTGTGTTGTCACAACATGGCCAGTTACGATGTGTTAGTGTTGTCAAAACCTGTCCAGTACGGACTGTGTGTTGTCACAGACCTTGGCCAGTACGACTGTCGTGTTGTCACAACCTGTCCAGTACGACTGTGTGTTGTCACAACATGGCCAGTTACGACTGTGTGTGTCACAAACCTGGCCAGTACGACTGGGTGTTGTCTCAACCTGGCAGTACAAATGTGTGTTGTTCACCAACCTTCCAGTACGGGGACTTTCTGTTGTCACAAACTGGCCAGTACAACTGGGTGTTGTCACAACTGGCCAGTAGGACTGTGTATTGCCACAACCTGGCAGTACGACTGTGTGTTGTCACAACAGGGCCAGTTCGACCTGTGTGTTGTCTACAACCTGGCCAGTACGGACAGTTGTGTTGTCACACCCTGGCCAGTACGAGTGTTGTGTTGTCACAACTGGCAGTACAAACTGTGTGTTGTCACAAAATGGCCAGTACGATGGTGTGTACTCACAACTGGCCAGTGCGGCTGTGTGTTGTCACAAATGTTCATAAATTGGTGAAGGAATCAATGCCAAGGTCAAAAGCTTTTCTGTTGTGTTTATTTCGCTCCCTTTACACACACGGGATAAACAGGTTCTTTGGGACTTGGGTTGTAATAGGTAACAAAAGAAAAGTACAGTAACTTCCAATACAGCATACTAACACATACACAAGTGAAAGTTTGTGTATGCAATAATTTCCCAAAAATCATTCTGAACTAACGGAAATAAAAATATGTATTTTCATTGTGTTTGATTTATTATTTATATTATTGTAAACTTTTTATCTTAAAACATTCTTGTTAAATTAGGCCCTAAATCAAATTAAATTAAATTAAAGGGTAGGTAAGTTTTCTAAGGTTACTTTTAGACAAAGTTATTAGTTTTTACATAACATAAATGAAAAATTATCTTCTTTAAAGGGCACAGAGAAATTAAGAAAGGACTCATTTTTACATGTGGTCTTGTTACAGACAGGTTTCACATTCGGATATTGGGATATTGGCCAGTTTGGAGGAGTATCTAATATACTTCATATTTGATTCTAAATGTTGTGTTTGAGCGCCTCTTGCAAAGGACAGTGATTATGTGTGAGTGAGGTGAAAGTGTTGAAATGATGATGAAGGTATTCCTTTATGGGGGATTTTTTTTCTATTATGATAACGTGGGAGGTGGCGCCAGCGAGTTGCCACTGACACCCGTGCTCTATCCGAAGTAGGGAATAAACCCCCACCATGGTTACTGTCAGGGGAGGCTGGAGTGGCATAACACCACCATGGTTATGTTAGGGAGGCTGGAGTGGGAATTAAAACCCATCATGGTTACTGTCAGGGGAGGCTGGAGTGGAAATTAACACCACATGGCTACTGTCCGGGAGGCTGGTGGGAATAACACCCCATGGCTTACTTGTCAGGGAGGCTGGTGGCAGTCGGGGAATTAACCCCACCATGGCTATGTCAGGAGGCTGGAGAGAGGAATAACACCACCATGGCTACTGTCAGGGAGGTTGGAGTGGGAATAAAACACCACCATGGCTACTGTCAGGGAGGCTGAGTGGGAATAAAACCCACTGGTTACTTGTCAGGGAGGCTGGAGTGGGGAATAACACCACCATGGTTCTGTTAAGGGAGGCTGGAGTGGGTATAACACCACATGGTTACTGTCAGGGTGGCTGGAGTGGGGAATAACACCATCATGGTACTTCAGGGAGGCTGAGAGTGGGAATAAACACCACCATGGTTACTGTCAGGGAGGCTGGAGTGGCGAAATTATCACTCCTCATGGCTACTGTCATTGAGGCTGGATGTGGGAATAAACACCACATTGCTACTGTTAGGGAGGCTGGAGTGGGAATAAACACCACCATGGTTACTGTCAGGGAGGCTGGGAGTGGGACTAACACCACCATGGTTACTGTCAGGGAGGTGGAGTGGGAATAACCACCATCATGGCTATGTCAGGGAGGTGGAGTGGGAATAAACACCATCATGTGTTACTGTCAGGGCAGGCTGGAGTGGGAATAACACCACTATGGTTACTGTCAGGGCAGGATGGAGTGGGAATAACACCATATGGCTACTGTCATTTGAGGTGGGGTGGGAATAAACTCCACCGCGATGCTACTGTTAGGGAGGATGGAGTGGAATATCACCACATGGTTACTGTCAGGGAGGCTGGAGTGGAATAACACCACTGGTTACTGTCAGGGTGGTGGATGGGAATAAACACCATCAAGGCTACTGTCAGGGAGGCTGGAGTGGGAAATAACACACCGATGCTACTGTTGGGAGGTTGGAGTGGGAAATAACACCATCATGGCTACTTGTCAGGGAGGCTGGAGTGGGAATAAACACCACCGATGCTACTGTTAGGGAGCTGGAGTGGGAATAACAACAAAGATGCTACTGTCAGGGAGGCTGGAGTGGGAGAATAACACCACCGAGCTAATGGTTTAGGAGGTGAGTGGGGGATAACACCAACCGATGCTTACTGTCAGGGAGGCTGGAGTGGAGATAACACCACCTGCCGTGCTACTGTCAGGAGGGCTGAGTGGGAATAACACCACCGATGAAAACTGTCAGGGAGGGCTGGAGTGGGATGGATAACTCCACCGATGCTACTGTCAGGGAGGCTGGGTGGATATAACACCACCGATGTTACGGTTAGGAGGCTGGGTGGGAATAACACCACGAGCTACTGTCAGGGAGGCTGGAGTGGGAATAACACCACCGATCTACTGTCAGGGAGGTGGGTGGGTAAAACACCACCATGTTACTGCAGGGGGGCTGGAGGGAATAAACCCCCGATGCTACGTCAGGGGGGCGGGGATGGGAAAACACCCCCGGTATGCAGGGGGGCGGGAGTGGGAATAACACCCCGAGCTTGTCAGGGGGGCTGGATGGGAAAAAACACCCCCATGCTACTGTCCGGGAGGCGGAGTGGGAATAACACCACCGATTGTATCTCAGGGAGGCTAAGTGGAATAACACCCCGATCTACTGTCAGGGGGCTGGAGTGGGACTAACACCACGATCTCCCCCTCAGGGGGGTTTGGAGGGGGAATAAACCCCCAAATGCTACTGTCAGGGGGGCTGGAGGGGAATAACACCACCAATGCTACGTCAGGAGGGGGATGGGAATAACCCCACCGATGCTACGCAGGGGGCGGGGAGTGGGAAAAACACCACCGATGCTACTGTAGGGAGGGGAGTGGGAATAAACACCAATGTCAGGGAGGCGGTTGCGCTTTTAATCCAAATCATGATAATAACAATAAAAAATTATAATAATAACAAATAATAAAAAAATAATAATAATAATAACATAATAATAATAATATATAAAATAAAAACATAATAATAAAATAACATAATAATAATAATAATAAATATTATAATAAATTTATAATATATTTGCGACCACTGTCAGCCTAAAAGGGTTATTCTGAGTTCCAGACCTTGCCACGGGGGCCCAGTGGCGTCTTTAAAGGGCCCCCCCCCCCTCGCCTCCCCAGGTTCATGTGTCCAGGAATTCATCCGGGGGCCCCCCGATTCTCCCCTTCCTCTTTTTCCCTAAGGTCAGCCCCGCCTCTCTTTCTCTTCTGCCTTCCACCTCAGCCTTCCCCGGGTTTCATGTACCCAGGAATCCATTGTCTGCCCCGGATGTTTTCCCTTCCTCACTTCCAAGGTCAGCCTCCCCCAACCCTGTTTTTTTGCTTTTCCCCCAGGTTCAGTACCAGGAATCCTTCCGCTACCCCCGGGATATCTTCCCTTCCCTATTCCCCAAGGCACCTCAACGAGTATTTTTGCCTTCCAAATCATGACCAGGATCCATCCTTTCCTCCCAGATTTCCCCTTCCCCACTTACCCGGGTCACCCAAACGAAATTTTCTTGCCACCCCGGCAGTATCCAGGAACCCTCCTTTCGCCCCCGGATGTCTCCCCTTCCCCACTTACCCAAGGTCAGCCTCAACACAACCCCCCCTAATTTTTCATGTATCCGGGAATCCACCGTTCGCTCCCGGTGTCTTATTCCCCCTTTTTCCCAAAGGGTGGGCGGTCCCTTTCCCCCCGGATCATGTCTCCAGGAATCCACTTATGTCACCTCAGGTGAACTCCCTTCCCCATTCATCAAGGTCGCGGTTTTCTTGCCGTCCCAACCCATGTCCCCGGAATCCTTCCGTCCCGCCGGATATTTTCCCTTCCTCACTTACCCAAGGTCGCCTCAACTGCATGTATTCTTCCCTTCCGGGGTTTCATGTATCCGGGAATCCTCCGCCGCTCCGGATGTCCCCCTTTCCCCACTCCCAAGGTCAGCCCAACAAAAACCCTTTCCTCAAGTTCATGTATAAAGGGAACCCTTCCGCCGCCCCGGGATGTTTTTCCCTTCCCCATTTCCCAAGGTCGGCGGTGCCTTCCCCGGATCAGTTTTCCCCAGGGTCCATTATTCACCTGAGTGGATCCCTTTCCCCCCTTTCCCCCAAAGGGTCAGCGTATTTCCATTCCTAGGATCTTTACCCAGGAACCTTCCGTCTACCCCCGGATATCTTCCCTTCCCACTTACCCCAAGGTCGCCTCAACTGCATGTATTTTTGCCTTGCTCAGGTTCATGCCCGGGGAACCACCCCTCGCCCCGGGTTTTCCCCCCTTTCCCCACTTACCCAAGGTCAGCCTCAACAAAACCTTCCTAAAGTTATGTATCCAGGAATCCATCCGCTCGCTCCGGATTCTTCCCTTCCCCATTTCCCAAAGGGTCGGGGGTTTCCTTCCCCGGGATCAGTGCCCTCCAGATCCACTTGTGCACCTGGGGGGACTCCCTTCCCCACTTCCCCAGGTCAGCGGTGCCTTCCCCGGATCGTGTCTCCATGATCCACTATGCACCTCGGGTGGACCCCCTTCCCCATTTCCCCCAGAGCAGGGGTGCCTTCCCCGGTCAGTGTCCCCGGGAGTCCATTTAGTCACCTCAGGTGGACTCCTTTCCCCATTTCCCCAGAGTCAGGGGTCCCTTTCCCCCGGACAGTGTCCCCAGGAGTCCACTAGTGTCACCTCAGGTGGACCCCCTTCCCCCTTCCCCCAGAGTCAGGGGTTCCCACCTTCAGTGCCTCGCTGCAGGGAAAATTTGGGTCTTGCAGCTGGTCTACGGTAAGACGTCCAGGTGGGTGGAATTACGGGAGGGCACACACAGAAAACTCGGTCCAGTAATTACACCCACCAAACAAACCTGGACCGAGGTCACTAGACGCCACCAAGCTGCCTCACGCTCGGCCACATCGAGAGTAATTAAAAGAAAATTTTTGGGAAACCTTTTAGTTAACATGAAAATTTTTTGAAACAATTTATTTTTACTTTTTTAGCTGTTTAAAAGTTTTTTTTAGGGTTTTTTTTTGCGAGAATACCCAAATGTTTGGTTAATTTTTCCACCACCATCATAACATGTTTAAAAAAAAACCGCTTTCTTTTTTTTTTTTTTTCCCTGTTTTTTATTTGCCCTTGAAAGCCCAACAAAACAAGAAATTTTTTTGCATACACAATTTTAAAAAAATTTCCAAATATTTAACGTTTAAACACATCACCTTACTCATACTCTTATACATACACTTGCATCATAAAAAAAACACACACAATCCCAGACTACAAAAAACCCCACACAACAATTACACATTTTTCTACTATCACTTTAAAAAATGTCTGAGATCCACATACACGCACAAAACTTTTCATCAAAGCCCATCCACGTAAAATTATGTACACATACAGTGTACACATTCTCATAGACATACATGACCGTCCACATAATTAAAAAAATGTAGCGAGAAAAGGGGAAAATTTTGATATGAGTATTTGCTTCAATATTCGTATTAAAAAAAAAAAAAAATGTTTGGGTTTTCAGTAATTTGAGAACTTGTTTGTGTAATTGTGAATTTTAAAGATGTGACACACTGAGGCCTAGTGGGGGACTGTGTGCATGTGCACAGTTATTTTGTACAATTAAATACTCGTTTGTGTATGTGTTCCCTTGACAGTGTGTTGATGATTTTCCCGGTACATGTTTTTTGTTATGATTGTCATGTTACATTTTGGGGGGGATTGTCTGTGACATTTTTGTTTGATGATTGTCATGTGTACATGACAGGGGAAAAAGGTCAAGGCAATGAATAGACAGGGGGCACCCCTCCAGAGAGATGGAATATGACAGAAAAACCCGTTCAGGGGGACTTTTTGTCCAAAAAACCATGGGCTTTTGGCACATAACCATGGGAAATTTTTGCTCACTAACCTGGACTTTATGTCCCATGACCATGGAATTTAGCTCTTAACCCGAACTTATGCTCACTAACCAAAAACGTTATGCTCACATAACCATGAACTTATGCCCACATAACCATGGACTTTTTGCTCAATAACCATTTTAAATTTTTCTCACATAATCAAGAACTTTTTAACCCCAAATATCCATGGCTTTTTTCTCACAAAAAAACCATGGACTTTATGCCACAAACCATGGACTTTTGCTCACTAACCATGGGCTTTTTGCTCACATAACCTGGACTTTATGTCACAAACCATGGATTTTTTGATCGCATAAAAGTATATTTCGGATAAAAATTGTAAAACATATCTTTGACTTTGTAGTGGAGACTTAACAAGGTAAATTTTCGGTAAGGGAGAAGGGAATGGAGGGCAGGGGCAAGGTAGGGGGGGGGTGAATGTGGTTGCCCACAACCTGGCCAGTACGACTGTGTGTTGTCACAACCTGGGCCAGTACGACTGTGTGTTGTCACAACTAGCAGTACAACTCGTATGAGTCACAACCTGGCCAGTACGACTGTGTGTTGCAACAACCTGGCCATTACGACTCTGTGTTGCCACAACCTGGAAAGTACGACTGTGTGTTGTCAAAACCTGGCCAGTACGACAGTTTTTTGTCACAAACTGGCCAGTACCACTGTGTGTTTCTACAACCTGGCCAGTACGACTGTGTGTTGTCACAACCTGGCCAGTACGAGTGTGTGTTGTCAGAAACTGGCCAGTACGACTGTGTTGTCACAACCTGGTCAGTACGAATTCGTGTTGCCCCCACAACCTGGCCAGTACGACTGTGTGTTGTCACATCCTGCCCTTACGAATGTGTGTTGCCACAACCTGGCCAGTACGACTGTGTTGTCACAACCTGCTCAGTACGACTGTGCGTTGTCACAACGTGGCCAGTACGACTGTGTGGTGTCACAACCTGGCCAGTACGACTGTGTGTTGCTACAACCTGGCCAGTACGACTGTGTGTTGTCACAAGCTTGCCAGTACGAATTCGTGTTGCCACAACCTGGCCAGTGCGACTGTGTGTTGTCCACAACCCTGTCCAGTACGACTGTGTTGTTGTACACAACTTCCGTACGACTGTGTGTTGTCACAACCTGTCCAGTACGACTGTGTGGTTGCACAACCTGTCCAGTACGACTGTGTGTTGTCCCAAACCTGTCCATACGACTGTGTTTGCCACAGCCTGGCCAGTACGACTGTGTGTTGCCCCACCTGGCAGTACGACGGGGGGGGGGGGGGGGTGTTGTGGTATTCCACAACCTGGCCAGTGCGACTGTGTGTAAGTCACAACCTGGCCAGTGCGGCTGTATGTTTGTCACAACCTGGCCATACGACTGTGTGTAGTCACAACCGGCCAGAAAGACGGTGTGTTGTCACTCCCTGGCAAGTACGACCCTTTGGTTGCACAACCTGGTCAGTACGACTGTGTGTTGTCACAACCTGGCCAGTACGACTGTGTAGTCACAACCTGGTCAGTACGACTGTGTGTTGTCACAACCTGGCCAGTACGACTGTGTGTTGTCACAACCTGGCCAGTTCGAATGTGTGATGTCACAACCTGCCCAGTACGACTGTGTGCTGTCACAACCTGCCCTGTACGACTGTGTGTTGTCACAACCTAGCGAGTACGACTGTGTGTTGTCACAACCTGGCCAGTACGACTGTGTGTTGTCACAACCTGGAGAGAACGAATGTGTGTTGTCACAACCTGGCCAGTACGACTGTGTGTTGTCACAACCTGGCCAGTACGACTGTGTGTTTTCACAACCTAGCCAGTAAGACTGTGTGTTGTCACAACCTGGCCAGCACAACTGTGTGTTGTCACAACCTGGCCAGTACGACTGTGTGTTGCCACAACAACCTGGCCAGTACGACTGTGTGTTGCCACAACCTGGCCAGTCACGTGGTAATTGCCACAACTGGCCAGTACGACTGTGTGTTGTCACAACCTTGCCAGTACGGTTTTTTCCTCTGTGTTGTCACACCTGGCCATACAACTGTGTGTTGTCACAACCTGGCCAGTACGACGTGTGTTTGCCACAACCTGGCCAGTATGGGGGGGGGGGGGGGGAGTGGGCGACTGTGTGTGCCACAACCTGGCCAGTAAGGGGGGAGAGGGGGAGAGGGGAGGGCGACTGTGTGTTGCCATAACCTGGCCAGTACGACTGTGTGCTGCCACAACCTGGCCAGTACGACTGTGTGTTGTCAAAACTTGGCCAGTACGACTGTGTGTTGTCTCAACCTGGCCAGTATGAATGTGTGTTGCCACAACCTGGCCAGTACGACTGTGTGTTGTCACAACCTGGCCAGTACGACTGTGTGTTGTCACAACCTAGCCAGTACAACTGCGTATTGTCACAACCTGGCCAGTACGACTGTGTGTTGCAACAACCTGGCCATTACGACTCTGTGTTGCCACAACCTGGAAAGTACGACTGTGTGTTGTCAAAACCTGGCCAGTACGACAGTTTTTTGTCACAAACTGGCCAGTACCACTGTGTGTTTCTACAACCTGGCCAGTACGACTGTGTGTTGTCACAACCTGGCCAGTACGAGTGTGTGTTTTTTTTGGGGGGGGGGGGGGGTCAGAAACTGGCCAAGTACGACTGTGTTGTCCACAACCTGGTCAGTACGAATCGTTTGTTGCCACAACCTGGCCAGTAACGACTGTGTGTTGTCACATCCTGCCTCCCTGTACGAATGTGTGTTTCCACAACCTGGCCATTACGACTGTGTTGTCACAAACCAGCTCAGTACGACTGTGCGTGTCACATCAACGTCCCAGGACGACTGTGTGGTGTCACAACCTGGCCAGTTCGACTGTGTGTTGCTACAACCTTGCCAGTACGACTGTGTGTTGTCACAAAGCTGCCAGTACGAATTCGTGTTGCACAACCTGGCCCCAGTGCGACTGTGTGTTGTCACAACCTTGTCCAGTACGACTGTGTGTTGTCCACAACCTGTCCAGTACGACTGTGTGTTGTCACAACCTGTCCAGTACGACAGTGTTTGTCACAACCTGTCCAGTACGACTGTGTGTGTCAACAACCTGTCCAGTACGACTGTGTGTTGCCACAGCCTGGCCAGTACGACTTGTGTTGGCCACAACCTGGCCCAGTTACGACTGTGTGTAGTCACAACCGGCCAGTCACTGTGTGTAGTCCACAAACCTGGCCAGAGCGGCTGTATGTTTCACAACCCTGGCCATACGACTGTGTGTTAGTCACAATACCTGCCAGTAAGAACTGTGTGTTGTCACAACCTGGCCAGTACGTCTGTGTTTGCACAACCAGGTCATACGACTGTGTGTTGTCACAACCTGGCCAGTACGATGTTAGTCACAACCTGGTTCATACGACTGTGTGTTTGTGCACAACCTGGCCAGTAAGACTGTGTAGTCACAACCTGGCCAGTACGACTGTGTAGTCACAACCTGGCCAGTACGACTGTGTGTTTGTCACAACCTGGCCAGTTCGAGTGTGTGTTGTCTTCAAACCTTTTTTGGCCAGTACGACTGGTGTGTTTCACAAACCCTGTCCAGTACGACTGTGGTGTTGTCACAACCTGCCGTACGAACTGGTGTGTTGTCAAAACCTGTCCAGTACGACTGTTGTTGTCACAACCTGTCCAGTACGATTTTTCTGTGTGTTGTCACACCTGTCCAGTACGACTGTGTGTTGCCCACAGCCTGGCCAGTACGACTGTGTGTTGCCACCAACCTGGCCATACGACTGTGGTGTAGTCACAACCTGGCCAGTGCGACTGTGTGTAGTCACAACCTGGCCAGTGCGGCTGTATGTTGTCACAACCTGGCCAGTACGACTGTGTGTAGTCACAACCTGGCCAGTAAGACTGTGTGTTGTCACAACCTGGCCATACACTGTGTTGTCCAACCTGGTCCGTACGACTTTGTTGTTGTCACAACCTGGCCAGTACGACTGTGTAGTCACAACCTGGTCAGTACGACTGTGTGTTGTCACAACCTGGCCAGTACGACTGTGTAGTCACAACCTGGCCAGTACGACTGTGTAGTCACAACCTGGCCAGTACGACTGTGTGTTGTCACCAACCTTGCCATACGAGTGTGTTGTAGTCCCACAAGCCTTGCCAGTACGACTGTGTGTTGTCACACCTGTCCAGTAACGCCTGTGTGTAGTCCAACCTGTTCAAAATTGGTGAAGGATAATGCAAGTCAAAAGCTTTTCCTGTTGTGTTTATTTCCGCTGCCTTGTAACACCCAGGATAACAGGCCTTTGGGACTCCTGGGTTGTTATAGTAACAAAAGAAAGTACAGTAACTTCCAATAACAGCATACTAACACAACACCAAGTGAAAGTTTGTGTATGCAAATAATTCTCAAAAATCATTCTTAACCTAACGGAAAAAAATGTTATTTCCATTGTGGTTTGTTTATTATTAAATTATTGTAAACTTATCTAAAACATTTTTAGTTAAATAAGCTAAACCAAATTAATTAAATTACAGGTTAGGTAAGTTTTCTAAGGTTCTTTTAAGAAGAAAGTTATTAGTTTTTACATTAACATAAATGAAAAAAAATATATCTTTAAACGCACAGAGAAAATATAAGAAAGGACTCAATTTTACATGAGGTCTTGTTACAGACCAGTTTCACCATTCGCATATTGGGATATTGGCAGTTTGGAAGAGTATCTAATATTACTTCATAAATCTTCTAAAACTGTTGTGACTGAGCTGCCTTCTGCAAAGACAGTGATTATGTTAGAGTGAGGTGAAAGTGTTGAAATGATGTGAAAGTATTTCCTTTTTGGGGATTTTTGTTTCATATTATGATAACGTGGTGGCCCAGCGAGATGCCACTGACGTGTTATTCCCGAGTAGGAATAACCCCACCATTGTACTGCATGGAGGCGGAGTGGGATAACACCACCATGGTTACTGTCAGGGAGGCTGGAGTGGGAATAACACCACCGATGCTACTGTTAGGGAGGCTGAAGTGGGAATAACACCACCGATGCTACTGTCAGGGAGGCTGGAGTGGGAATAACACCACCGATGCTACTGTTAGGAGGGCGGGAGGGAATAAACACCACCGATGCTACTGTCGGGAGGCTGGAGTGGGAATAACACCACCGATGCTACTGTTAGGGAGGCTGGAGTGGGGAAATAACACCACCGATGCACTGTCAGGAGGCTGGAGTGGGAATAACACCACCGAGCTGCTGCAGGGAGGCTGTTGACGCTTTGAATACCAAATCCATGAATAATAACTAATAATAATTAATAATAATAACATAATAAAAATTAATGAATATCAATTTGAGATGGGTATGTGAGGGGTAAACATAAAAGTATAAAAATAATAATAAAATATAATATTATAATGAATTAAAATATATTTGCGACCACTGTCAAGCCTCAGAGTTATCTCGAGTTTACCAGACCTTCCACGTGGAGGCCAGTGGTTTTTCGTCTTTAAGGTCCCCCCCCCCTCGCCTTCCCCAGGTTCATGTGGTCCAGGAATTCATCCGTGGGCCCCCGGATGTCCTCCCCTTCCTATTTCCCTAAGGTCAGCCCTCGCCTCTCTTTCTCTCCTGCCTTCCAAGCCTCATCTTCCAAAGGTACATGTGTCCAGAATTCATCCGTGGGCCCCCGGATGTCTCCCCTTCCTCACTTTCCCTTTAAGGTCAGCCTCGCCTCTCTTTCTCTCTCTGCCTTCCAGCCTCAGCCTCCCCAGGTTCATTAACCAGGAATCCATCTGTCTGCTCCGGATGGTTTTCCCCTTCCTCACTCCCTAAGGTCAGCCTCACCAACCTGTTTTCTTGCTGTCCCCAGGTTCATGTATCCAGGAATCCTTCCGTCTACCGCCGGATATCTTCCCTTCCCTACTTACCTAAGGTCAGCCTCAACTGCATGTATTCTTGCCTTGCCAAGGTTCATGTATCCAGGGATCCATCCGTTCGCTCCAGATGTCTCCCCCTTCCCCACTTACCCAAGAACAGCCTCAACTGCATGTATTCTTGCCATCCCCAGGTTCATGTATCCAGGAATCCTTCCGTCTACCGCCGGATATCTTCCCTTCCCCACTTACACAAGATCAGCCTCAACTGCATGTATTCTTGCCTTGCTCAGGTTCATGTATCCAGGAATCCATCCGCCTCGCTCCGGATGATCTCCCTTTCCCCATTTCCCTAAGGTCGGCGTGCCTTCCCAGGATCATGTCTCCGGGAATCCACTTATGTCACCTCAGTTGAACTCCCTCCCCACTTCCCCAAGGTCAGCCGGTATTCTTGCGTCCCCGCAGGATCATGTATCCAGGAAATCTTTCGTCTACCGCCGGATATCTTCCTTCCCCACTTACCCAAGGTCAGCCCAACTGTCATGTATTCTTTCTTGCTCAGGTTCATGTATACAGGAATCCATCCCGCTCGCTCCGATGTCTCCCCTTCCCACTACCCAAGGTCCAGCCTCAACAACAACTTTCCTCAAGTTCGTGTATCAGGATCCATCCGCTCGCTCCGATGTCTTCCCTTCCCATTTTCCCCTAAGGTCGCGGTGCCTTCCCCGATCAGTGCTCCAGAGTCCACTCATTCACCTGAGTGGACTCCCTTTCCCACTTCCCCCGAGGTCATCGGTATTCTTGCATTCCCAGGATCATGTAATCCAGGAAATCCTTCGTCTACCGCCGGATATCATCCCTTCACCCACTTGCCCAAGGTCAGCCCTCAACTGCATTTATTCTTGCCTTGCTCAGGTTCATGTAACAGGAATCCATCTGCTCCGCGTCCCGGATGCTTCCCTTCTTCATTTCCCTAAGGCAGCGGTCCTTCCCGACATGTCCTCCGGGAATCCACTTATGTCACCTCAGGTGAACTCCCTTCCCACTTCCCCAAGTCAGCGGTATTCTTGCCGTCCGCAGGATCATGTATCCAGGGAAAAAAAAAAAAATTAAATAAAAAAAAAATAAAAAAAAAAATAAATAAAAAAATCCATCCGTCACCGCCGATATCTTCCCATCCCCCACTTACCCCAAGTCCCAGCCTCAACTGCATGTATTCCTTGCCTTGCTCAGTTCATGTATCTAGGAATTCCATCCGCTCGCTCGGATGTCTCCCCCTTCCCCACTTACCCAAGTCAGCCTCAACAACAACCTTCCTCAAGTTCGTTATCCGAATCCATCCGCTCGCTCGGATGTCTTCCCTTCCTCCATGTTCCCTAAGGTCGCGTGCCTTCCCCGGATCATGTCTCCAGGGAAGTCCCACTTATGTCACCTGAGTGGACTCCCTTTCCCACTTCCCCGAGTCAGGGGGTATCTTGCCATTCCCAGGATCATGAACCAGGAATCCTTCCGTCTACCGCCGCATTACTTCCCTTCCCCAGCTTGCCCAAGGTCAGCCTCACTGCATTTATTCTTGCCCTTGCTCAGGTTCAATGTATCCAGAATCCATCCGCTCGCTCCCGGATGTCTTCCCTTCTTCATTCCCTAAGTCCAGCGGTGCCTCCCCGGATCAGTGTCTCCGGGAATCCACTTATTCACCTCAGGTGAACTCCCTTTCCCCAACTTCCCCAAGGTCAGCGTATTCTTGCCGTCCCCAGGATCATGGGGGTATCCAGGAATCCATCCGTCTACCGCCGATATCTTCCCTTCCCACTTACCCAAGGTCAGCCACAAAACTGCATGTATTCTTGCCTTCTCAGTTCATTTATCCAGGAATCATCCCTTCGCTCCGGATGTCCTCCCCTTCCCCACTTACCAAGGTCCAGCCTGCAACTGCATGTTATTCTTGCTTGCTCAGGTTCATGTTAGCCAGGAATGCCAACCGCTTGCCCTCCGGATGTCTCTTCCTTCCCCACTTTACCCAAGGACACCTCAACCAACAACCTTCCTCAAGTTCATTTATCCAGGAATCCATCCGCTCCGCTCCGGATGTCTTCCCTTCCTCCATTTCCCTAAGGTCAGCGGTGCCTTCCCAGTCATGTCTCCAGGATGTCCACTTGTGTCACCTGAGTGGAACTCCCTTCCCCACTTCCCCAGAGTCAGCGGTGCCTTCCCCGGATCAGTGTCCTCCAGGAGTCCACTAGTGTCACCTCAGTGGAACCTCCCTTCCCCACTTCCCCCCAGAGTCAGCGGTTGCAACCTTCGTGAACCTCGGCTGCATGGAAACATTGGTCTTGTCTAGCTGGCCCTCGGTAGAGGAACTGTCCAGGTGGGTGGAATTACTGGAGTGACACACACAGAAATCTGCGTCCCAGTAATTACACCCACAAAGACAGCCGCGACGTAGGTCAGCTAGACGCCACCAAGCTGCCTCACATTTCCGCCACCTCCGAGAGGCTAATTAACGTAAATTTTGGAAATCCTTTTATGTACACTTTGAAAATATACTGAGCACGAGTTGTTTTTACTTATTCAGCTGTTATAAGTATTTGAGAGTGTTTTATTATTGCAGATGAATACCAAATTTGGTTAATTTGTCCACACCATCATAACTATGTTAAATATTACACTGCTTTCATTTTTTGTTATTTTATCCGTCTTTTACAATTGGCACTGAATAGCCTAACAAGCACAAAATTGTTTGCATACAAACTTTATATAAGTAATTTTCACGAAATATTTAATACGTTTAAACACATTCACCTAACTCATACATCATTATACATACACTGCATGCATAAAAATCACACACAATCCCATGTACTACAATACGCACACAACAATGTACACAGTTATCTGCTTCACTATAATATGTCTGAGATCACACTTACATGCAACAATATATCACTCCAAGCCCATCCCACGAACACTTATGTACACATACATGTGTACACATTCTCATAGACATACCTGTATCGCCACATGATTAAACAATGTAGATATGATATTTGCTCATATTCAGAATATATAAGACAAAAAAATGTTGGTTTTACAGTAAGTTGAGAACCTTGTTTTGTGTAAGTTTCTTGTGAACATTTAAAGATGTGACACGACTGAGGCACTAGTGGAGGAGTTGTCATGTGTACATTTTTTTTATGTACACATTTAAATACACGTGGTAGTGTATGTGTGCCAATGTACATGTGTGTTGAGATTGTCATGTGTGCATGTTGTGTGTTGATGATTGTCATGTTTACATGTGTAATTGATGATTGTCAATTGTACATGTTGTGTGTTTGATGATTGTGCATGTGTACATGTTGTGTGGTTGATGATTGTCATGTGTACATGTATGTAATTGATGATTATCATGGGTACATGCTGGTAGTTGATCGAGACATGTGTACGTGGTATGTACGCATTAATACACGTGCTATTGTGTTGTGTGCCATATGTACATGTGTGTTGATGATTGTCCACGTGTACATGTTTATGTTGATGATTGTCAGTGTACATGATATGTACACATTAAATACTCGTATTGTGATGTGTTGCCATGTGTACTATGTGGTTGTGAGTTGATGATTGTCATGTGTACTTGTCCATTATGTATACATTAATACACTGTTATTTGTGTATGTGTACCATGTGTACATTTTGTGTGTTGATTGTTCATGTGTACATTTTGTATATGATGATTGTCATGTGTATACATGTTGTGTTGTTGATGATTGGTCATGTGTACACGTTTGCGTTTTGATAGTCTTGTGAACATGTAATTAAGTATGAATGCTTTATACCATGTATGAATACGCGTGTACATGTTATTGTATTAGTTTGAGTTGAAAGTGAGAATCTCTAAATCTCCTCCATGAAAATTGCAACGAATTTAAAAAAACTTCCCGTTTTTTCTGTTTTCATAAATGAATTTGAAGGTCCGCAAATGTTTGTATATATACATACATGCATTACATGTAATAAATGGTGTGTACAGAGTTTTAACACAGTATGTTAATAAAGTTCTGCTCTACATGATGGGCGTGCCTTGTATACATACGTATAATATAATATATATATATATATATATATATATATAATATATATATATATATATATATATATATATATAATATATATATATATAATATATATATATATATTTAGGTAGTAGGTTGGTAGACAGCAACCACCCAGGGAGGTACTACCGTCCTGCCAAGTGAGTGTAAAACGAAAGCCTGTGATTGTTTTACATGATGGTAGGATTGCTGATGTCTTTTGTCTGTCTCATAAATATGCAAGATTACAGGCATGTCTTGCTACTTCTACTTACACTTAGGTCACACTATACATGTACACATTTATTTATACACACTCATCTGAGTTTTCTTTGATTTTATCTTAATAGTTCTTGGTCTTATTAATTTTCCTTTTATATCCATGGGGAAGTGGAATAAGAATCTTTCCTCCGTAAGCCATGCGTGTTGTAAAAGTCAACTAAAAATGCCGGAACAATGGGCTAGTAACCCCTTTCCTGCAAAGATTACTAAAAAGAATAAGAAGAAGAAAATTGTCAAAGTGGGAAGTCTGAATGTGCGTGGATGTTGTGCAGATGATAAGAAAGAGATGATTGTGGATGTTATGAGTGAGAAGAAGCTGGATGTCCTGGCTTTAAGTGAAACAAAGCTGAAGGGGGTGGAGAGTTTCAGTGGAGAGGAATAAATGGGATTAGGTCAGGGGTTTCAAATAGAGTTAGAGCTAAAGAAGGAGTAGCAATAATGTTGAAGGATAAGCTATGGCAGGAAAAGAGGGACTATAAATGTATTAATTCAAGGATTATGTGGAGTAAAATAAAGATTGGATGTGAAAAGTGGGTTATAATAAGCGTGTATGCACCTGGAGAAGAGAGAAGTGTAGAGGAGAGAGAGAGATTTTGGGAAATGTTGAGTGAATGTGTGGGGAGTTTTGAATCAAGTGTGAGAGTAATGGGGGTTGGGGATTTCAATGCTAAAGTGGGTAAAAATGTTATGGAGGGAGTAGTAGGTAAATTTGGGTGTGCAGGGGTAAATGTAAATGGGGAGCCTTTAATTGAGCTATGTGTAGAAAGAAATTGGTAATAAGTAATACATATTTTATGAAAAAGAGGATAAATAAATAATAACAAGGTATGATGTAGCACGTAATGAAAGTAGTTTATTAGATTATGTATTGGTGGATAAAAGGATGATGGGTAGGCTCCAGGATGTACATGTTTATAGAGGGGCAACTGATATATCGGATCATTATTTAGTTGTAGCTACAGTTAGAGTAAGAGGTAGATGGGAAAAGAGGAAGGTGGCAACAACAAGTAAGAGGGAGGTGAAAGTGTATAAACTAAGGGAGGAGGAAGTTCGGGTGAGATATAAGCGACTATTGGCAGAAAGGTGGGCTAGTGCAAAGATGAGTAGTGGGGGGGTTGAAGAGGGTTGGAATAGTTTTAAAAATGCAGTATTAGAATGTGGGGCAGAAGTTTGTGGTTATAGGAGGGTGGGAGCAGGAGGAAAGAGGAGTGATTGGTGGAATGATGAAGTAAAGGGTGTGATAAAAGAGAAAAAGGTAGCTTATGAGAGGTTTTTACAAAGCAGAAGTGTTATATAGAAGAGCAGAGTATATGGAGAGTAAAAAGAAAGGTAAAGAGAGTGGTGAGAGAGTGCAAAAGGAGAGCAGATGATAGAGTGGGAGAGGCACTGTCAAAAAATTTTAATGAAAAAGAAAAAATTTTGGAGTGAGTTAAACAAGTTAAGAAAGCCTAGGGAAAAATGGATTTGTCCGTTAAAAACAGAGTAGGGGAGTTAGTAGATGGGGAGATGGAAGTATTGGGTAGATGGCGAGAATATTTTGAGGAAATTTTTAAATGTTAAGGAAGAAACAGAAGCAGTAATTTCATGCACTGGTCAGGGAGGTATACCATCTTTTAGGAGTGAAGAAGAGCAGAATGTAAGTGTGGGGGAGGTACATGAGGCATTACGTAAAATGAAAGGGGGTAAAGCAGCTGGAACTGATGGGATCATGACAGAAATGTTAAAAGCAGGGGGTGATATAGTGTTGGAGTGGTTGGTACTTTTGTTTAATAAATGTATGAAAGAGAGGAAGGTACCTAGGGATTGGCGGAGAGCATGTATAGTCCCTTTATATAAAGGGAAAGGGGACAAATGAGACTGTAAAAATTATAGAGGAATAAGCTTACTGAGTTATACCAGGAAAAGTGTACGGTAGGGTTATAATTGAAAGAATTAGAGGTAAGACAGAATGTAGGATTGCGGATGAGCAAGGAGGTTTCAGAGTGGGTAGGGGATGTGTAGATCAAGTGTTTACATGAAGCATATATGTGAACAGTATTTAGATAAAGGTAGGGAAGTTTTTATTGCATTTATGGATTTAGAAAGGCATATGATAGAGTGGATAGAGGAGCAATGTGGCAGATGTTGCAAGTATATGGAATAGGTGGTAAGTTATTAAATGCTGTAAAGAGTTTTTATGAGGATAGTGAGGCTCAGGTTAGGTGTGTAGAAGAGAGGAAACTACTTCCCGGGTAAAAGTAGGTCTTAGACGGGGATGTGTAATGTCACCATGGTTGTTTAATATATTTATAGATGGGGTTGTAAAGGAAGTAAATGCTAGGGTGTTCGGGAGAGGGGTGGGATTAAATTTTGGGGAATCAAATTCAAAATGGGAATTGACACAGTTACTTTTTGCTGATGATACTGTGCTTATGAGAGATTCTAAAGAAAAATTGCAAAGGTTAGTGGATGAGTTTGGGAATGTGTGTAAAGGTAGAAAGTTGAAAGTGAACATAGAAAAGAGTAAGGTGATGAGGGTGTCAAATGATTTAGATAAAGAAAAATTGGATATCAAATTTTGGGGAGCAGGAGTATGGAAGAAGTGAATGTTTTCAGATACTTGGGAGTTGACGTGTCGGCGGATGGATTTATGAAGGATGAGGTTAATCATAGAATTGATGAGGGAAAAAAGGTGAGTGGTGCGTTGAGGTATATGTGGAGTCAAAAAACGTTATCTATAGAGGCAAAGGGAAAGGGGAATGTATGAAAGTATAGTAGTACCAACACTCTTATATGGGTGTGAAGCTTGGGTGGTAAATGCAGCAGCGAGGAGACGGTTGGAGGCAGTGGAGATGTCCTGTTTAAGGGCAATGTGTGGTGTAAATATTATGCAAAAATTCGGAGTGTGGAAATTAGGAGAAGGTGTGGAGTTAATAAAAGTATTAGTCAGAGGGCAGAAGAGGGGTTGTTGAGGTGGTTTGGTCATTTAGAGAGAATGGATCAAAGTAGAATGGGCATGGAAAGCATATAAATCTATAGGGGAAGGAAGGGGGGGTAGGGGGCGTCCTCGAAAGGGTTGGAGAGAGGGGTAAAGGAGGTTTTGTGGGCAAGGAGCTTGGACTTCCAGCAAGCGTGCCTGAGCGTGTTAGATAGGAGTGAATGGAGACGAATGGTACTTGGGACCTGACGATCTGTTGGAGTGTGAGCAGGGTAATATTTAGTGAAGGGATTCAGGGAAACCGTTATTTTCATATAGTCGGAGTTGAGTCCTGGAAATGGGAAGTACAATGCCTGCACTTTAAAGGAGGGGTTTGGGATATTGGCAGTTTGGGGATATGTTGTGTATCTTTATATGTGTATGCTTCTAGACTGTTGTATTCTGAGCACCTCTGCAAAAACAGTGATAATGTGCGAGTGTGGTGAAAGTGTTGAATGATGATGAAAGTATTTTCTTTTTGGGGATTTTCTTTCTTTTTTGGGTCACCCCTGCTCGGGGGGAGACGGCCGACTTGTTGAAAAAAAAAAAAAAAAAAAAAATATATATATATAAAATATATATATTATATATATATATAATATATATATATATATTATATATATAAATATTATATATATATTATATATAATATATATATATAAATATATAAAATATATATGCAATAAGATCACAGTAAAAAGGTGATTTTCAATATGCAAAACAACCACTGTGAAAGAGTAGTGAAATTCCAAGCGCTTTCTTGACTACTCACATTGTCGGTGAGTAGTCACGAAAGCGCTTGGAATTTCACTACTCCTTCACACTGGTTGTTTTGCATATATATTTTTTTTATTATTTTATTATCACACTGGCCGATTCCCACCAAGGCAGGGTGGCCCGAAAAAGAAAAACTTTCACCATCATTCACTCCATCACTGTCTTGCCGGAAGGGTGCTTTACACTACAGTTTTTAAACTGCAACATTAACACCCCTCCTTCAGAGTGCAGGCACTGTACTTCCCATCTCCAGGACTCAAGTCCGGCCTGCCGGTTTCCCTGAACCCCTTCATAAATGTTACTTTGCTCACACCCCAACAGCACGTCAAGTATTAAAAAACATTCGTCTCCATTCACTCCTATCAAACACGCTCACGCACGCCTGCTGGAAGTCCAAGCCCCTCGCACACAAAACCTCCTTTACCCCCTCCCTCCATCCTTTCCTAAGCCGACCCCTACCCCGCCTTCCTTCCACTACGACAAAATACACTCTTGAAGTCATTCTGTTTCGCTCCATTCTCTCTACATGTCCGAACCACCTCAATAACCCTTCCTCACCCCTCTGGACAACAGTTTTGGTAATCCCCACCTCCTCCTAACTTCCAAACTACGAATTCTCTGCATTATATTCACACCACACATTGCCCTCAGACATGACATTCCACTGCCTCCAGCCTTCCCTCGCTGCAACATTCATCACCCATGCTTCACACCATATAAGAGCGTTGGTAAACTATACTCTCATACATTCCCCTCTTTGCTCCAAGGACAAAGTTCTTTGTCTCCACAGACTCCTAAGTGCACCACTCACCCTTTTCCCCTCATCAATTCTATGATTCACCTCATCCTTCATAGACCCAAACCACTGACACGTCCACTCCTAAATATCTGAATACATTTACCTCCTCCATACTCTCTCCCTCCAATCTGTTATTCCAATCTTCATCACCTAATATTTTGTTATCCTCATAACCTTACTCTTTCCTGTATTCCACTTTTAAATTTTCTTCTTTTGATACCCTACCATTTCATCCTCTCATTCTCTGCAACTTCTCTTCAGAATCTCCCAAGAGCACAGTGTCAGGCAGCAAAGAGCAACTGGTGTCAACTCCCACTTTATGTGTGATTCTTTATCTTTTAACTCCACGCCTTCTTGTCAAGACCTCTCGCATTTACTTCTCTTACTCAACCCCCATCTATAATATATTAAACAAACACGGTGAATCACACATCTTGTCTAAGGCCTACTTTTATGGGAAATATATTTCCCTCTTTCCTACATACTCTAACTTGAGCCTCCAACTACCTCGTAAAAACTCTCCATGACCTTTCAGTAAACCTACCCCTACACCATACACCTGCACACATCGCCATATTGCCCCCTATCCACCCTGTCTTACGCCTTTTCCAAATCCATAAATGCCCAATAGACCTCTTAGCCTTTTCTAAATTACTGTTCACTTATATGGTTACACTGTAAACACATGTTCCACACACCCCCTACTTTCCTAAAGCCTCCTTGTTCCATCATGCCTATCCTATTCTCCGTCGTACTCTTAATTCTTTCAATAATAACTCTTTCCATACACTTTACTCAGGATATACTCAACAGTCTTATCCCACCTATAATTTTTGACAATCTCTTTTTTCCCCCTTTGCCTTTATTACAAAGGAACTATTAATGCTCTCTGACAATCCCTAGGTACCTTACTTTCTTCCATACATTTATTAAATAAGATTGACACCAAACCACTCCAAAATATAGCTCCACCTGCTTTTAGGCATTTCTATCTTTATTCATCAATACGGCTGCCTTACCCCCTTTCATTTTACCTATTGCCTCAACGAACTCTCTCCCACACTCACAAATGCTCTTCCTCACTCCCAAGTGTTTTTCCCTTTTTCCTTGCCCTTTACACGAATATCACACAGCTTCCTATCTTCATCAACTTTAAACAATTGCTCAAAAATATTCCCTCCATCTTCCCATTACTCTAACTCTCCGTCTAATTACTCTCCCTCTCATATTTTTAACTGACAAATCATTTTGTTCTTAGGCATCCTTAACTGTTAAATTCTCACTCTCCCAAATCTTTTTCTTATTTTCAACAAATTTGTTGATAACATCTCACGCCACTCTCTCATTTGCTCTCTTTTTACATGCTTCCACCACACGCTTACCTCTCTCTTTTTTCTCCATATACTCTCCCTCCTTGCATCACTTCTACTTTGTAAAAACTTCTCATATGACGCTAACTTTTTTTCCTTACTACTCTCTATAATCATCATTCCACCAATCGCTCTCTTCTCCCGCACCCACTTTTTGTACCGCAAACTTCTGCTGAACACTCTAACACTACATTTTTCAACCTACACCATTCCTCTTCGACCCCATTCCTATGCTCTCATTGCCCATCTATCCCTCCAATAGCTGATTATATATTACCCTAACTGCCTCCTCTTTTTAGTTTATTAAACTTCAACTCTCTCTTCCCTGATGCTTCTATTCTACTTGTATCCCATCTACCTTTTACTCTCAGTGTAGATAAACTGAAAGTGATTCGATATATTCTGTTGGCCCCTCTATAAACAAGTACATCCTGAAGGTTTACTCAACAGTCTTTTATCTACCAATACATAATCCAAACAAACTACTGTCATTTCGCCTACATCATTACTTGTATTACTTATTTAGCCTTCTTTTTCTTAAATATGTATTACCTATAACTAAACCTTTTATACAAAAGTTCAATCAAGGGCTCCCCATTATCATTTACACCTGGCACCCCAAAACTTAACTACCACACCTTCGTCTAAAAGTTCCTCCTACTCTTAGCATTCAGGTCCATTTCCCCAATTATCTTCATTGGTTCAAAAGGCTCTATAATTTCACTTAAAATCTCCAAAATCTCTCTCTCTCCTCTACTTCCTCGCTCTTCTCCAGGGCATACACGCTTATTATGACCCCCTTTTCGCATCCAACCTTTACTTTAATCCACCATAATTCTTGAATTTACACATTCTATTCTCTTTTCTACTTCCATAAATGATCCTTCACCATTACTACTTCCCCTTCCTTTGCTCTAATCTCTCAGATACTCCGATTTAATCCCATTTATTTCCCCCACGAAAACTCACTAGTTCACCTTAAGCTTTGTTTCTCACTTAGGGCCAGGACATCCAACTTTTTTCATTCATAAACATCGCAATCATCTGTTTCTTGTCATCCGCACTACATAAACGCACATTCAATGCATCCTAGTTTTTTTCTTCTCTTTTTTAGTAAATGTACTACAGGAGAAGGGGATACTAGTAATTGCTCCCGGCATTTTAGTGCCTCATACGTACGGGGCATGGCTTACGGAGGAAAGATTCTTTTCACTTCCCCATGGACAATAGAGAAATTAAAGAGGGAACAAGAGCTATTAGAAAAAGGATAAAAACCTAGATGTATGTATATATATATATATATATATATATGCATGTGTACAGTTGTGTCTGTGAAGTGTGACCAAGTGTAAGTAAGGAGTAGCAGATATCCCTGTTATCTAGAGTGTTTATGAACAGAAAAAGAAACCAGCAATCCACCATCATGACAAAACAGTTAAAGTTTCTGTTTACAGTCTCATCTGGCGGGGACGGTTATAGTACTTCCCTGGGTGGTTGCTGTTACTACCTACTGTATATATATATATATATATATATATATATATATATATATATATATTATGTATATAATTATATATATATATTTATTATATATATATATATATATATATATATATATATATATTTTATATATTTTATATATTATATTATTATTAATAGGGAAGTACCACGTCTATAGCTGGGAATGGGACCCTCATCCTCAGAGAGAAGACAATTAAACGTAATCTCATGGAAAACTCTAGCCTCTCCCGGAGTGTTTATATTTTATTCTACCTTCACCCCCTGTATATTTATATTCTATGTGAACATTTATTAATAAACAGAATACATTTATAGAAAAACGAAAACATGAATATATATATATTTTATATATAAGTATATATAATATATATTATATATATATATATTATATATTATATATTATAAATATATATATATATATATATATATATATATTATGTGTGTGTGATGTGTGTGTGTGTGTGCAAGACATTCGCAAGAGCAGTCGAAATATACACAAACACTGATCTACGGCTGAGAGACTCGAACCTACGAACCTTAAATACAAGGTACCCAGTGCTTTACCAACTACCCCACTGGACCAATACCTTGGAAGTCAGCTTGCGTAGACTTGATTCAAGGCAGCCCAGCTTTCAGGGAGAAGGGCTTTCAGCTTTTCATCTATCCACCTGCATGATCACAGCCTTACAGAGATCATTAAACAATACAGGGAATTCGCACAAGAGCAGGCGAAATATACACAAACACTGATCTCTGGGCTGAGGAGACTGACCTACGAACCTTAGAACAAGGTATGCAGTGCTTTACCCAGTTCTACCACCTGACCAAGGTATATTTCACCTACTCTTGCGAATTCCTTGCATTGTTAATATCTCTAGTAAGGCTGATGCAGGAGGGAGATGAGATGAAAAGATTTAAGCCTTCTCCCTAAAGCTAGTGCTTTGGATTCAATATCTAGCGAAGTGGACTCAAGGTATTGGTTCCAGTGTGGGTAGATTGTAAAGCACGCCAACCTTGTTCTTAAGGTTCATAGGTTCGAGTCTCCTCAGCCAGGATCAGTGTTTGTATATGTATATATATTTCTTATATATATATTATATATATATATATATAGTATATTATATATATATTTATATATATATATATATATATATATATGTATATATAGATATATATGTATATATATGTATATATATTTATATATCTATATATTATATATAGATATTTTTTTTTTTAATTATATATAAAAGTATTCTATTGGTAAAAAAAAAATAAGTTTAAAGGTTGGGGTGGTAGGGGAAGTGGAATATTCAATGGCTTCAGGAAGAAATCAAAATATTCTTCCTTGAAGCCTTTTTATCCACTTCTCCGAGGCTATGGGTCCCAATTTACACCAGAGGTCGGACCCCATCCTGTATATATAATATATATATATATATTATATATATATTTATATATATAATATATATATATATATATATTTATGTATATATATATTATTATATTTTATATGCATGCAAAACAACCAATGTGATGATAGAGAAATTTCAAGCGCTTCGTGGGGGGGGGAATACTCACTTTATCAAGGGCGAGCAATATAAAAGTAATGCATCAAAGGAAGGTATTAAAGGGTCTAGCGACTATCATCCCTATCACATCCCACAACAAAAGCTAAACACCTGACGCGCGACACATAAGAATGGAAACTGCAGCAGAGCCCGGCTTCCCCCTTGACCCAATAGGCAGGATCCTTTCACACAACCCTCCAACAAAACTATTCTACCCAAGAATTAAGAATTTTAAAATTATTATTGTCCAAGTGTATTTTAAATTCTTCCCAAATTATATTTAATTATTAAATTGCGATCTGTATTTATATAAACTAAGGAAATATATTAGGTCAAAAATGCTTTTTATGATGAACATGACTTAATTATTTCCTGTCGTCCACAGACTTGCTTGTTACAAACTTTCTCAACTTTTTTGAAATCAATTGGATGGTTATAATCTCTCACATGATAATAGAGCATTGGAATCTTTTGTCCAGTTCTAAATGTAATTTCATCGATGTCATTCATCTGTACAATACTGTCTGAACACTGCAACTTCTTGGGTTATAACATTGGGAATTCTTCGCTTGCCTAACCCTTGGGCACGAACCCTACTTCCACATTGGGACAATGTGACGCCACCTAACGCTGCTTGCACTCTCTGCGTACGGTTTATAGCTTGTTCTCTGCTCCCTATGCCGTATTTCTATTCAAGATTGGATGGACTGACCACATCGTCAAGGCTGCGGGTCTGATTACCTCATTTTCCTCCTGTTCTTCAAGTTTATCTCTTTGTATGGACTGATGAAGCTAACTGTGTGGCGAAACGTTTCCTCATTGAAGATACCCAGGTTACACATGTGTCTAATTTAACAACTTGGTGGGGGTTGAACTCCAGGAGCCAATTGCTGGACAGGTCTGCAGCTGTCCAGATCCCTTTGAGTTCTGCCTGGTCTTCGATCGAAAGAATTTTCTCAGGAACTTCACGTTTCATCTGCCATACAGGGACACTTCGGAGTCTATCCTCTTCCGTCATGTCGTTCACAAATACCAGAAACAGACAACACTGGTCCTAGATGAACCCTGTGGGACCCTCGCTGGTCAAGATGCCCACTTGACACCTCGCCACGTACCATGACTCGCTGCTGTCTTCCTGACCAAGTATTCCTGTTCCATTGTTAGTGCCTCCCTGTTATCCTGCTTGGTCCTACTGTTTTTGCACTAATCATCTTGGTGTAACTGTGTCAAAAGGCTTCTTGCAGTCAAGAAAATACAATCCACCCACCCTCTCTTCTCTGTCTTACTGCTGTCACCATGTCATGAACTCCAGTAGGATTGTGGACAACAGGATTTCCCGTCCTGAAACCATGTTGGCTGCTGTTGATGAGGATAATTCCTTTCTATGTGTTCACCACTCTTCTGATAATTTTTCCATGACTTTGTATACTATACATATCATGACACTGGTCTTGTAGTTTAGTGCTTAATGTCTGTTTCATTTTTTTAAAGATTGAGACTACATTGCTGTTTTCCCCATGCCTCAGGCAATCTCCCTTTTCGATAGATTTATTGAATTTTGTTTTTTAGGGGTCCACATAGCGCTTCTGCTCCCTCTCTCAGGGCCCATGGAAAGATGTTATCCGCCCCCTTGCCTTTGAGGTATCTAGCTCACTCAGAAACCTCTTCACTTCTCCTCGGTTGTGTGTACTGTTGACACTTGGTGGTGTGCCCCACCTCTCCATCTTTCTGGAGCCCTTCTGTCTCCTCTGTGAACACTTCTTGAAAACTCTCGTTGAGTTCCTCCACATACTTCACTCTCATTTCTTGTGCATATATGTGGTGTGTGTGTGTGGTTTGTGTGTATGGTTAAATCACCATTTGTACTCACCTATTTGTGATTACAAGGGTTGGTTCATAGCTCCCCGGCCCCGCCCTCTTCACTGCTACTGGTCCTCTCTCCCCTACTCCATGAGCTTTATCAAACGTCGTCTTAAAACTTTGTAAGGTTCCCGCCTCCACTACTCACTTTCTCCGGCTATTCCACTGCCTGACAACTCTATTCTGAAGAAATACTTCTTAACATCCCTTGACTCATCTGAGTCTTCAGCTTCCAATTGTAAACCCCTTGTTTCTGTGTCCCATCTCTGGAACTTCCTGTCTTTGTCCACTTTATCTTTTCGCAAACGTATTTATTTGTCGTTATTGTGTCTTCCCTGACCCTCCTGTCCTCCAGTGTCATCAGCCAATTTCCCTTAACGTTTCGTAGGGACAATCACCTTAGCTCTGAGACTAGTCTTGTCGCAACCTTTGCACTTTCTCTATTTCTGACGTGCTTGACCTTGTGAATCCAAACTGGTGTTGAGTCCACCAGTTGGCGCCTTTAAGTATATTGGTTGTTGAACGATTATTACTGTGGTATCGGACCTATCCTATTATATTCAGGGATCTTTTTCCTTTGGAACGTTCGCGTCTTTGCCCTCTTTGCATTGGCAGGATTAAATTCAAAGTGCCAGTTGCTGGGCCAGGCTTTTCATCCTGTCCACACGACCTAGCTGATCCCTGCCCATTTGATTCTCCTGACAGAAATCGTAATTAACATTGCAAAACATTAGCCCTCCAGCTCAATTGAACCCGCGTTCATAGATCTCAAAACTCCAGCCCTCCGCTTTAGCCACTACCAGCTAGCCACATAATTTCATTCCAACTATGTGTCATTCCTACCCTAGCTCAGTAGCACGGCACCAATTGACCTTAACAGTTTGGTAGACAACACCTTAGCGTTTTGCGCAACCTAGCTATCGTAATTTCTTGACTGCTGAGCGATGGGTAACTGGCTGATCGCCATATGGCCGAGTAGTATCAGAGCTAACTTCATACTGTGTATCGAACGATCCTTTCTCCCCAATTCTTTGTGTGAATATCTGATGTTGGCCTTATTTTGCTTGGTCAGGGTTAATCAAGACGGGCTGAAGTTTTGAGCTTTTGACCGCGGTTATCCCGGCCGGGGGATGGTTTGATTCTCCTCATTAATTTCACGTCATCTGCGAACAAGAACACTTCGAGTCTACCCCTTCCGTTATGTCATTCACATATATCAAAAACAGCACAGGTCCTAGGACTGACCCCTGTGGAACCCCGCTTGTCACAGTCGCCCGCTCTGACACCTCGTCACGTACCATGAATCGTTGTTGTTTTCCTGTCAGATATTCTCTGATCCATTGCAGTGCCTTTCCTGTTATGTGTGCCTGATCCTCTAGCTTTTGCAGTAACCTCTTGTGAGGAAATGTGTCGAAGGTCTTCTTGCAGTCCAAGAAAAAGCAGTCTATCCACCCCTCTCTCTCTTGTCTTACTTCTGTCACCTTGTCATCAGACTCCAGTAGGTTTGTGACACAGGATTTTCCTTCCTTGAAACCGTTCTGGTTGTCGTTTATACGTTTGTTTCTTTCCAGGTGCTTCACCATTCTCCTCCTGATGATCTTCTCCATGACTTTTCATACTATACACGTTAATGACACAGGTCGGTAGTTTAATGCCTCATGTCTGTCTCTTTTTTTAAAAATTGGGACTACATTTACCATCTTCCATACCTCAGGTAATTGTCCAGTTTCAGTGGATGAGTGTGTGTGTGTATGTGTGTGTGTGTGTGTGTGTGTGTGTGTGTGTGTGTGTGTGTGTGTGTGTGTGTGTGTGTGTGTGTGTGTGTGTGTGTGTGTGTGTGTGTGTGTGTGTGTATGTCGTGCCGGATAAGTAAAATCGGTAAATTAGCAAGAAGTCATTTAAAATTTAGTCCTTTCTAAAATTTTCTCTTATACATTTAAAGATATATTATTTTCATTTATGTTAACGTAAAAATTAATAATTTTGTACCAAAAGTATCTTAGAAAACTTACTTAACTCATTATAACAAGCTCAATTTAATTTAGCCTAATCCAGCTAAATATACTATTTTAGGTAAGTTTACAGTAATTTAATAATAAACATATACATGTTTATGCACATTGTTTACTTACTTTGAGTAAAATAAGTTTAATTAATATTTAATTAATATAACTGGTATGTAACTAGCATAACGTTCAAGGTAATTTACACAACTGTGTGAGCGAGAGCGGGTGGTCAAGTATCACCTGGGAGATGGACCCTTCGGATGACTAGTATTGATCAGTGGAAAGCAAGAGACACGCCCAAGCCCCCAACCCAGCACACCTCACGCACCCAACCACTCACTCACTCACTCACACTCACCCACTCACTCATGACGCCAAGGAAGATAGACGTTACTCACCATATCCAGGGGGTAAAAAAGCACTGTGTCTAGTTGGTACTGCAAGAAGTAGAGTTTTTAATGAGTGGTGTCCTAACAAACTGAATGAAATTATTGATGGAACATTTTCTGGATTACGATTAAACATTAGAGTGGTGCGTTTGTAGACAAAATGGTAGAAGGTACACGATTTCAGCACTGCTATGCTTGTACACCTGTAGACAAGGAAACTAATGGATAGCTGGACAGAATGACTACACAGTAAGTGAACATATTCATTTAGCCCAAGAAGGATTATGCAACCTAATGGAAAATGCAGCTTAATAGAATGAGATCGAAATTTTGACTTATTTACAACAAATACGGAAAACATTAAAGCTGAGACAATGAGGAAGAGAAAGGGATAGATCTGGAATTGGGTAAAAATATGACCAAATAGACCAAATAAAAAATAAATTTTTTCCCCCCGAAAATTGGGGGGTTACAAGGTTATACAAAAAAAGGGAAAAATCTTTAAAAGGAGAGTAAAGGAAATTAAAAATTTAAAAAAAAAATGCAGGAAGCTAAAAGGGATGATAGAATTTGGGGGGAAAAAAAATGAAATTTTATTTAGGATTAAAAGGACGGTAAAGCTCAAATCCTGTTTTTCCCAAAAAAAAAAATTACAGGTTACATAAAAATCATATCGTAAAAATAGGAAAAAGGGGCAACACAATAAAGCGGGAAAAATAGTAAAAATATAAAAAAAGTTTTTTTAAAAAAGGAAAAAAATTTTTATAAAACGAAAAAAACAAAAAATTTTAGTTGGGTTTTTTCAAAAACGGGGGAAAAACCAAAATTGAAAAAAACTTTTTTCAATATTTTTTGCATTAAAATTCCCTTCGGTTCAAAAAAAAAAATTTTTGGGGGAAAAAATAAAGGGGAAAAACCTTTTATAAAAATTAAAATTTTCCCAAAAAAATAAAAATTTAAAAAAAATTGAAAATTTTTTAATAAACCCTTAAAATAAAAAAAAAAACTAATTAAAAAGTATTGTATTGGGGTTTAACAAAAATAATTAGAATTGAAAAAAAGAAGACTTTCCTTTTTTGATTGATTAATAAGGAAAACTTTAAAAAGGGAAATTTTTTGAAAATTATTAGATAAAAATTTTATTTAAACTTGGGAAAAATTTTAACTTCCCTTTAAAACCTTAAAAAAATTGTAATTTAATTTGAAAAAACTTTTATAAAATTCGGGAAATAAGAATAAAAATTTTAAAAATTTTAATGCAAAAATGAAAATTCCTCCTTTATTAAAAAATTTTAAAAAACAACCCAGGGAAGGAAAAAAATTTTAAAAACCCAAAAATTTAAAAAAAATTAAAACAAAAATTTGTTTAAACCTTTTTTTAAAAAACCCATAAGTTAAAAAATAAAAACATAAGATTTAAAAAAAAAAAAAAATTTTAAAACCAAATAAAACAAAGGGAAAATTCCCGTAAAAAACCATTGTTTTTAAACCAAATTATAAAACAACCGGGTATAAAGTAAACCCGGAAATAAAAACAACCGGGTTTATATGAAAAACCGAATATAAAAAAACCCCAGGTATGATGAAAACCCCAAATAAAAAACCCGGGTATGATGTAAACCAAATATAAAACAACCGGGTTTAATGTTTTAAAACCCCAATATAAAACAACCAGGTATGATTAAACCCAATAAAAACCCAACCGGTATGATTAAACCAAATATAAAACAACCGGGTATGATTTTTAAACCCCAAAAATAAAAAAAAACCAGGTATAAAGTAAACCCAATATAAAACAACCAGGTATAACAGCAGAATGAAAGGATAGGGAAATAATTACAGAGGAAGGGGAAATAAAAAAAACACATAAGCAGTAAAACTTTACCTTTATTACAACGTTTCGCCCACACAGGGGTTTAAATTTATCAATCAAAAAATTGTTTAAATTTCCACTGTGGGGGTAAAAACTTGCCAAAAAAGGGATCCCCATTATCCCTGCTTTTTTTTTTTTTATTTTCCCCCCATTATGTCGGTTTTTTTATCCCATTTTTTTTCCCAAAAGGAAATAAAAAAATTTGGGTGCGAGAAAACTGAAAAAAAAAGGGGTTTTGGGCCCAAAAACAGGATACCTTCCCACCGGGGCCCGGGTTTTTCCCCGGGAAACAAAGGAACAGGGAAAAACCAAAAATAACTTTCCCTTCCCCAAACGGTTTGGAAGAGAAGATAAAGAACTTTTTTTTAATTTTCCTGCAGCAAAGATAATAACGAAAAAATTTTAAAAAAAACTGAGAAAAAAGTGGGGGAAAATTTAAAGATAAAACAGGGGAACGTTTAGTGGAAAGCTTTAAAACAAAAAATTTGGGTAAAACGATTGGGGATTTTAAATTACATAAATGATCTATTTCTGAAGACGGGACAAAAGGGGGGCCACTTCTCCCTCTATAGTTATGAATATGAAATTAAAACCGCATATACACTTCACACACTCACACACACACACACACACCCCAAAACCACACACACAAAACAAAACACACACACACACAAAAACGGGGCCGGGAGCAAAGGACTCGACCCCTGCAACCACAAATAGGTGAGTCCCACAAAACGGGGTTCCACAGGGGTCAGTCCAAAGCCCTGTCTTTTTTTGGGTATATTTGAAAACAAAAAACGGAAGGGGAAAAACTAAAAGGAAGGGTGTCCTTTTTTGGCGGGTGATGTGAATTAATGAGAAGAAAAATTCAAATGGGATGAGGATCAGCAGGACTACAAAGAGACCTGGACAACACAAGCCTGGTCCAGCAATTTTGGGTCCTTGGTTTAAAAACCCCGCCAAATGCAAAGTCAAGAAGATTGGGGAAGGGCCCAAAAAAAGACCCCAGACCAATATAGATTTAGATGGCCCCCAAAAACCCGCAAACCCCCCAAGGAAAAAGATCTGGGGGTAGTTTTAAAAACCCCAGCATATCCCCCTTTAGGGGCACATCAAACAGATAACTGCTCAGCAAAAATTGCACCGGCAAACCTACGGATACGTTTTTCCCATTTCCTCAGTAAGGAAATTTGTTCCAAAACTCTTTTATACCATTTCCCTCAGGGCCCTTTCTGGGGTTTTGGGAGCAAACCCGTTTTAAAAACCAAAACCTAATCAAGCACGTCAAAAATTAGATAAAGTTTCAAAAAGGGGTTTTCAACAAAACTAGTTTCCCAAGCTACGGGGTTTTTCCTAAAAAGAAAGGTTTAGGGAAATCGGGCCCGACGACCCCTGGAGGACAGTAGGGTCAGGGGAAAAAATGATTTAAAGACATATAAAAAAACTGCGCAGAATAGCAAGTTTGACAAAGGACGGGATTTTCCAGAGAAGGACACGACACAAAGAGGCACAATTGGAAGTTGAAAACTCAATGAATTTAAAGGGGTGTTTTGGGAAAAATTTCTTCAGTCATAGATAGTCCCAAGGGCATGGGAAAAGTCTTTGAAATTTAAGATGGAGGCGGGGAAACCCTACAATATTTTTAAAAACGAGGGATGATAAAGCTCATTTACAGGGAAAAGAGGGACCTAAGTTGCAATCAGTGAAGAGGCGGGGGGCCCGGAGCTTTTGACCACCCCCTTTTTAACCCCCCCACAAATAGGTTAGTACAAATAGTGAGTACCAACACACAAACACACACACCACACAAGCCCAAAAAAAAACAAAAACAAAAAAACACACACACACCTTTAAAGCACCTCAGTAAGGAATCGTTCAAACCCCCTGTCCCCGTGTTCATCAGGCCCCTAAATTTTAAAATATTCAGCACCCTTTTTGGGGGAAACCCCCTCCCCGGTCAAAACATGTCGAGAAATTTTAAAAAACTGCCCCACAAGAAATACCCCCGAGGGTAAGGGAGAACGTCCACAAGAAAAGGTTTAAAGGGGAAAATTTTCCTGACGAAAATGGAAAGGGCAGGAAGGGGTTTGGGGGGAAAATGAAACGACAAGTAAAGTACTGCTAAAATTTACAACGTTAAAGAAGACTGGGGTTTCCCAAAATGAAAACTCCGATGGGGTCAAAAAGGATGAAGATTTAGACACTTCAACATTTAAAAAAAATTTAATCTTTTCGAAGAAAAAAGTTTTATCAGACGAGGTCTATGAAACTCATGGGGCCGGAGAGAGACGGGGCCAGGAGGTAAGACTCCACCCTTTTCAAAAACCCCAAATAGGTAGCATTCACACAACCCCACACACAAAACAACACTATTATATATATATAATATAATATATATATATATATATATATATTTTATATATAAATAATATATAATATATATATATATATAAAAAATAAAATTTTAAATATATATATAAAATATATATAATTTTATAAATTATATATATATACACAGGGCACACAAAAGCTACACACACAAAACACACCACACACACACACAAAACACAGAAAAACACACCTACCACACACCCACACACAAACACACCCCACACACACACACAACCACACACACAGACACAAAACCTACAAACACACCTACACACACACACACCTACACACCCTACACACCAAAACACACCTACACACACCTACACACACACACACAAACCCCACCTCACACACACACACACACACACACACACCTACACACACAAAACCTACACACACACACACACAAAAAAAACACCTACACACACACACCTACAAAACACACACCTACTCACAAACAAAAACCCCCCCACACACACACACACCCCACCCCACACCACCCCCACCCCTACACACACACACCACACCCTTCCCCCCACAACCTCACCACACACCTAAAACACCCCTTTCACACAACCCCCCTAAAAAACAACACCTACACACAAAACACACACCTACCCACCACAAACACCCTAAAACACACACACACACACACACCTACACACACACACACACCTAAAACCCCACACACCCCCAAAACACCAATACACACACCCCAAACCCACCCCACACACCCCCCACACACACACCTACACCCACACAACACCAAAAACACACACCCCACCTCCACACACACACACACCTTTCACAAAACACAACACACACAACACCTACACACACACACACACACACACACCTAAAAACACACCTACACCACACACCCTAAACAAAAACACCACACACACACCCCCCACACAAAAACACCACAACACACAAAACACCACAACAACACCACAAAAACACACCACAACAACACAAACAAACACACACACACACACACACACACACACAACACACACACACCACACACACACACACACACACACACACCACACACACCCCCAAACACACACACACAACCAGGGAGATAAAAAAAAGGGTAGTAGAGTATGACTCCCAGTGTACATTTCAACATGAAAAAAAACAGAAAGGAGCCGGAAAAGGGAAGCATTTTTACAGCGAAAGATGAACAGTGCAGGCAGCCTGGGGGGGCGGGAAAACAACTTAAGAAAAATAATTACTGACAGAGGGGTAGAACTGGGGGAAAGGGGGAAAAAAGGTGGGGGGCCAGAGGCACTGTAGGGGACGGCAGGCATAAAAGGGGGGGAACCAGAGGCACTGTATCTCGTGCAGGCCCGTAAGGTGGGGGCCAGAGGCACTGTGTGCACGTGCAAAGGGAGTAAGGGGAAACCCAGAGGCACTGTTTGTGCACGTGCAGGCAGTAAGGGGGGGGACCAGAGGGAAATGTAATCACGTGCAGGGAAATAAGGGGGGGACCAAGGCACCCGTAAGGGACGTGCAGGGGCATAAGGGGGGGACCAAAAGGGACTTTTAAATGCACGTGCAGGGAGTAAGGTGGGGACCAGAGGCCCCTGAAATGCACGTGCAGGCAGTAAGGTGGGGGGCCAAGGCAGTAGTGACGTCAGGCCCTTTAAGGTTTGGGGCAATTAAAAACAAAAATTGCCCCTTAATTCCATAAGAAAATCCAGGTATAAAACTTAGGCCCCACAGGGGTTTTTTTCAGCAAGTAATATACTTTTCCCGGTAAACCCCAAATAGGTTTCAGAGGGTTTTTCTCCCGTAATACAAACTCCAGGTATACACGAGTAGGTACACAAGTGTTTACTCATTAAGTAAGTATAGATCCAGATATGCACGAGTAGGTGCAAAGGCATAGGCAGGGTGCTCCCGGTACAGGCTCTCTCGGTACATAGGCAGGGTGCTCCCGGTACAGGCTCTCTCGGTACATAGCAGCATGCACGTGGAGAGTCTAGGATAGGCCCATAAGCCTGGCAGCGAGATTATCCCTCCCTCTCCTCCTCCCTCTCACCTCGCTTGACTCGCATGGCAGGATAGTAACGCACAAACGCACACACACCCTACCATAACGGACCCGTCTCATAAACCCACTCATACACACACATACCCACGGTTCACACTCTCCCTGTACCTCCCCTACCTCTCTCTTTCCCTCCCTCCCTCCCTCTCTCTTTCCCCCCTTCCTCCTCCTCCTCCTCCTATACTTCCTCCATCTTCCCCCCACCTCCCCTCCCTTCCTACCTACCTCCCCTACCATTATCTTTCCCTGGCTCCCTCTCTCTTTCCCTGGCTCCCTCTCTCTTTCCCTGGCTCCCTCTCTTTCCCTCCTTTCCTCCTCCTGCTATACCTCCATCTTCCCCCCACCTCTCCTCCCTTCCTCCCTACCTACCTCTCCCATTCCCTCCCTCCCTCTCTCTTTCCCTCCATTCCTCCCCCTGCTCCTCCCCCTCCTATACCTCCTCCATCTTCCCCCCACCTCCCCTCCCTTCATCCCTACCTACCTCTCCTACCCCTCTCTTTCCCTCCCTCCTCCTGCTCCTCCTCCTCCTATACCTCCTCCATCTTCCCCCCACCTCCCCTCCCTTCACCCCTACCTACCTCCCCTACCCCTCTCTTTCCCTCCCTTCCTCCTGCTCCTCCTCCTATACCTCCTACATCTTCTCCCCACCTCCCCCGAGAGCTCTCTCTCTCAACCTCCCCTACCTATCTCTTTCCCTCCCTTCCTCCTCCTTCCCCCTCCACCTTCCCTCCAATCTCCCCCTCCCTCTCCCCTCGCCTCCTAGGCCTGCAAGAACACTACCCAACCCACACGCTCCACACATTCTAACACTCGCTTCCCTCCTCTCTCTCTCTCCCTCTCTCTCTAACTCACTCAACCACACTGTCTCTCTCTATCCTCCTCCTCTTTCTCTAACCCTCTAGCTCACACTCAAACACACTCTCTGTCCCTCTCTATCATCCTCCTTCTATACCTCCTCTATCTCCCCCTCACCTCCTCTTCCTTCTCCTCCTCCCTTTCCCCTCGCCTCCAAGGCCTGCAAGCACACTAAAGGCTGATCTTCTGCAACTCACATGCTCCACACACTCTGACTCTCCCTTCCTCCCTCTCTCTCTAACTCATACTCAGCCACACTCCCTATCTCTCTTTATCCCACTTTCTCTCCCTCATCATCTTCCTTCTCATCCTCCCTACTCCTTCTACTCCTTTCCCCCCATTGCTCTTCCCCCTGTCCCCCTTAGTCTTCCCCCCCATCTCTCTTCCATCTGTTGCTGTCCCCCCTCCAGCTCACTATCCTTTTCCCTCCCTGTCTCCTCCTCCCTTCTCCCCACAACAAACACCCCCCTCCCCCAAAACAAACACCCCCCTTCCCCCACAACAAACACCCCCCTCCCCTCACATCAAACACCCCCCTCCACAGCACCCTTGGCATAAGATCTTCCTTCTCTGAAAAAAAACATGGGACACCAAAAACCTGGACGGAGAACCAGAGGAATGGTGGATGAAGCGAGTGGTGGACCTGGGAGAGAAGACTGGGAGGCAGAGCTCACGCGAAGAGAGGAGTGGGGGAGGAAGCTGGAAGTGATCAGCAAGAAAATAGAAGAGAAAATAGCTGAGGAGAGCAGGAAATGGGAATTACAAATCACAGCAGCTGAAGCTAAGATACAGAGCTTAGTAAAAGAACTAAAGAGTCTGAAACAGCCTAAAGAACCAAAGGACAGTACAGCCATGACACCAAGAGCTACTACATCAGTCACCGATGAGGGAACAGTAGGGGACAAAGGAGATGTACTGTATGCGATGACCCCATAGGACCCAAGGGGGGCCCGGGAAAAGGCAGGGAGATCAGCAAGAACTAATGAGGGGACTAAAGTCAATGAAGGAGCTAAACTTTACACAGAGGCTCTAACAGACAACTGCCATGTCCAGGAACAAATAAGGAGAGGGACACCAGATAGGGAAGAGACAGTAAGAAGCAATGAGTCAATGGCAGGAACTAATTTGAATCAGAGGATGCACAGTGAGAGGATGAAAGGGAGAGGGCCATTTTTGTCTATGGGCTCCAAGAAGTAGATGGAGAAACTTACAAGGCAAGGAAACAGGAAGAGAAAAAAACGATTGAAAGCATCATGAAAGCAATAGGAGAGGACGACATGACTCAGCTGGCAAATTTTCAGATAATTGGGTGGTTTGCGAGGGGAAAAAAGCATCCAGTCAAAGTGATTTTCAAGGCAGAGTCAGCTCGAAACCGGATGCTGCAGGAGAAAGCACGCCTAAGGGACAATCAGGTGTTCCGGAGTGTGTACCTCGACCGAGACAGAACACAAGAAAGGATGACACTGAAAGAGAGGGTGCAACATCACAAGGAGGAATGGGAGGCAAGGAAAAGTGGAGAGCAGGAGAAATCAGGCCACGTGGAAGAACAAACACAACCCCCTCCAGTACCACCCACAGAAGGAACACAACCATGGCAATCCCAAAGTAACCTAAAGACCTAACCCAAAACCCACTCACTGCACCCTCTGCCCCCATCCTCCCAACACAAACCCCACCCCCACAGAAA
>NC_069408.1:78550267-78580466 GCF_026875155.1 Cherax quadricarinatus
TCAGAAAAGTGATATATTTCCATTGTGCGGGCGCTTGTAACCACTGCGCGTTTTGCGAATATACGGATAAAAAACCCAAATGAAAAAAAAAAAGTTCAACCTTATTACAGTTCTCGGGGGGTGGACAAACACAATAAAAAACGAGCCCATAAAATACCAAAAAACTTTCACAAACACACTTAACTGCAATTAAGTAAAAAAAAACTTATATTTAATGTAGAAAAATTGTATAAAATAAAAGAATCCCAAATTTCATGAGTGACCACCTTGGTGGCCGAACTGGACGGTAGCTTGGCTGCGTCTGGTACCTGGGTCTAGACTGTCTTGGGTAAAATTATTTACAGGACCAGTTTCTGTGTGCCCCTCCTGAATTCCCCCATGGACAGTCTCTACCCTAGACCACTAAAAAGGCCTCGTTCTCATCTGGCTAGATCACGGAGGGGTCATAACCCGGGGGGAAAGGGTAGGCGGGGGAATCCTAAGGGAATGAGGAAGGGGAGACAATTTTTGGGGGCCCACGGGTGGATTCCGGACCATGGACCTGGGAAAGGCAAAAAATACCTTGGGAAAGTGAGGAAGGGGGGGTATCTGAGGCGGGCAGATGGCTTCTGGACCTGGACCGGGGGAAAAAAAAAAGGGGATACGTTGCTAAGGGAACCCGGGAAAGTGGGGAAGGAGAAAAATCTGGGGACACGGATGGACTCCCGGACACATGGGCCTGGAAAGGCGAAAGCACCTTGGGAAAGGGGGGGGGGAAAACGAGGCAGACTCCGGGGAAAAAAGGGGAAAACTGGTTGCTAAGGCAGACCTGGAAAGGGGAAGGGAGAACATCCGAGGGACACGGATGGTTCTGGCATATGGGCCGGGGGAAAGGCGGAGCCCTTGGGGAAATGGGGAAGGGGGGGGGGGGGAAAAAATTCGAGGGGGACTTGGGAAAGAAAGAAAACGGTTGCTAACAGACCCCGGGGAAAGTGGGGAAGGGAAAACATCGAGGGACACGGGGTGGACCCCGGGCACATGGGCCTGGGAAAAGGGGAGGACCTTGGGGAAATGGGAAAGGGGGGGGGGGGGAATTCTAGGGGATCCTGGAAAAAAAAGATGCTGGTTGTAAGGCATACCCTGGGAAATTTGGGGGAAGGGGGGAACATCTGAGGGGGCACGGAGGGCTCCGGGAAAATGGACCTGGAAAGGGGGGGGGGAGCACCTTGGGAAGTGGGGGAAGGGGAGGGGGGGAAAATCTGAGGGGGGACTCCTGGGGAAAAGGAGTAGTTGCTAAGGGAGACCCTGGGGGTGGGGAAGGGAGAACCTTTAGGGGACCCCGGATGGACTCCTGCACATGGACCCGGGGAAAAGGGGAGACACCTTGGGGAAGTGGGGAAGGGGGAAGGGGGGAAAATTGGGCGGACTCCTGGGGAAAAAGGGAAAACTGGGGTGCAAGGAGACCCTGGAAAGTGGGGAAGGGAGAACACTGGGGACACGGGTGGACTCCTGGACCTGGGCCTTGGAAAGGCGAGAGCACCTTTGGGGGAATGGGGGAAAGGGAAGGGGGGAAAATCCGAGGGGAAGACACGGAGGACCCCCGGGGACACATACAGGGAAAGGCGAGAGCACCTTGGAAGGGGGGAAGGGGGGAATATCTGGGCGGACTCCGGGGAAAGAAGGAGAACTGGTTGCTAAGGCAGACCCGGGAAAGTGGGGAAGGGAAACATCTGAGGGGACACGGATGGACTCCCACACATGACCTGGAAAAGGCGAGAGCACCTTGGGGAAGTGGGAAGGGGGGGGAAAAATCTAAAATCGGATCCTGGGGAAAGGAGTACGGGTTGCCAAGGCAGACCCGGGAAAGGGGGGAAAGGGGAGAACATCTGGGGGGGACAGGATGGACTCCCGACCATGGACCCGGGAAGGCGAGACCCCTTTGGGGGAAGTGGGGAAGGGGGGGGGCATATCCGAGGCGGATCCGGGGAAAAAGGATACGGGTTGCCAAGCGACCCTGGGAAAGTCGGGAAGGGGAAACATCTGGGGGGACAGGGATGGACCCCGGACACTGGACCGGGGAAAAAGGCGAGACCCCTTTGGGGGAAGGGGGGAAGGGGGGGGGAATATCCGAAGGGACTCCGGGGAAAAAAGGAATACGGGTTGCTAAGGCAACCCGGGGAAAGTGGGGAAGGGAAACATAAAACATAAAACATAAGAAAGGGGGAAACACTGCGGGAGCCTGCGGGCCCCCATATTTGGGGGCCCTTTTACAATTATCCCACTAACAAAACTTTTACCCAACCCCAAAATTTTCAATTTTACCCAAAAAATAAGCTCTGATGTCAAGTCCCACTCAAATCCAACCCCTCCCACCATGACTTATCCAACCTAGATTTAAACACCCAAAGTCCTAGCCTCATAACCCAACTAGGTAGACTGTTTCCACCATCAACTACCCTATTTCCAAAACCAATACTTTTTCCCATGTCCTTTTTTAAAACTAAAAATTTTCTAATTTAAATCCATTTCTGCGGTTCTCTCTTTTGGGGAGACATCCCCCAAGACCTTATTAATACCCCTTTATTAATACCTACTTTTCCCCTTTACACTTTTGATCAGGTCTCCCCTCATTCTTTTCTAACATGAAAGAACTTAAAAGTCCTTCAATCTTTCTTCATAAGGGGGAAATTTCTATGCATGATTTTAAATTTTGTCTCCACGCTGAATGTTTTCAACGAAATTTATCCATTTTGAATACGGAACCAAAACGACTGCATAATCAAGGTGAGGCCTTACTAATGATTATAAAGCTGCAGTAGACCTCTGGGCTTCTGTTCTTTCACTTCTTGATATAAAAATTCCCCGTAATCATTTGCCTTTTTACGTACTTTAGGGATTGCTGTCTTGGTTTTAAAGGGTTGCTGCTTACCATAACCCCCAAGCCTTTTCGCAATCTGAAATGGCAAAGGGTTCTACATCTTTTAATTTAAAATATTTAGGGTTTAGGGGCCCCTTCCCAAGCTTCAAAAACCCTTGCACTTATCAACATTAACGCATCTCCAAATTTTTTTTTTCTGCCCAAAAAAAAGAGTTTTTTTAAATTCCTCCTAAAGTCCCTAACATCTACGTTTGAAATAAATTATCCTACCTATTTTTGGTGCCCTTTCGGCAAATTTTGCTAAATATCCCCTAGAAATTCCCTCATCAAGATCATTGATATATATTATAAAAAACAAGGGGCCCAAGACTGATCCCTGTGGAACGCCACTTTTTTACAGAACCCCACTCGGTTTTAACCCCCCATTTATGGAAACTCTCTGCTTCCTGTCGTGAGCCATGACCAAATCCACAGAGCACTTTTTCCCCCCCAATGCCATGAGCTGCCATTTTCCCTTTAAAGTCTATGGTGCGAACTCAAATAAAAACCCTTACTAAAACTAAGTAAATAAAAATCAAATCTTTTTTGTGGCCCAAACAGCCTAAAAAGTTTTTACTGAAGAAAGTTAATAAATTAGTTAGACAAGCCCCGGCCTCTTGTAAAACCCAGCTGAGTATCTTTAAAATAAAGCAAATGCTTATCGAGATGGCTTCTATAATCTCAGCTTAATTGACTCTAGAAATTTTGCCTACAATTGAGGTAAAGGGCCTTTATTGGGCGGAAATTTTTGACGGTAACGACTTGTCCCCTTTTTTAAAAAATAGGAGTTACATTACCCATCTTCCACATATCAGAAAAATACAACCTTTTTGGAAGAAAAAAAATTAAAAAAATTAGTTAATGGTTCACAGATTTTCCCAAATTTTCCCTTTCCCTTTAAAAGAACCCTTAAAAAAACCTCATCAGGCCCCGGGTGATTTAAATTTTTGCTTCAGTTTTCCCCTATCTGCCCCCCAAAACCCCTCTCCCCTAGGGGAACGGGGTTTAACAAAATTTTACCCTTCTTCAAAGCCCCCCTGAAAAAATTTAAAATTACTGGAATATTTTTTATTGTCTTCCGTGTAAAAACTGAAGAAAATAATTTTTTAAAAAAATAAACCCAAAATTTCTTTTCTCATTGTCAGTAAGGTCCCATAGTTTTTTTTTTTTTAAGGGGGGACCTATCTTATGTCTAACTTTTTTTTCTATAGCCCTGGAAAAAACTTTTTTGGGGAGTTTTAGAATCCCAAAGCAACTTTAATTTCATAGCCCCTTTTTAAACCCTTTTCTTTTTTTCCCCCCTTTTTCTGTCCCTTTTAAAATTTTAAAATATACGATTAAATAAATGCCCCCACCTTTTTTTTGATACGCTAAAAAATTCCTTTTTTAGCCCTAGTAATATTTGAGCCATTATTCATCCTTTTTTGGGTCTTTTCTTTTTGATCAAATTTTCCCTTTATAGGGGAAAAAACGCTTTTTGAGCACCATGTATAGGGGTTCAGAAAACTGTAAAAATTGAAGCTCTCTTCGTTACCCCAGCCCAACAGATAAAATAAGTTTCCAAAAGGCCCACGAAAATCTGCTAAGCGAAAATCGGGGAAACTGTTACTGATTTACGCTACAATCGTATTTCCATTCAATGCAAAAAGGTAATTGATTTGTGGTCGCTAGCACCCAGTTCCCGGGAAATTTCAAAAATTTTTTAACAAGGGTTTCATTTTTTTCCCCATAACTAAGTCAAGCAGGTTTTTTTCCCCTTGTGGGTTTCGGGCCAAAAAACGTTTAAAAAAAAAAAAATCCTGAAATTTTTTCTAAGAATTTCTTTAACCCTTTCCCTAAATTCCCATTTCCAAAAAATTCCAATCAACATGACAAAAGTTAAAGTCTCCTAAAAATTACAAACATTTTTCGTCCCTTTGTGGCCTTAAAAATTTCCCCCATAGTAGTTTCCCTTGGTCCCTATCTAATTTTTAGGGGGACGGAATATCATCCTAAAATAAATTTTTTAAATCCCCCTCTAAAAATTTCTACCCCAAACGGGACTCTGTATGTTTTACTTAAACCCTTAATACCCCTTTTTTAAAATTCAACATTTTCAAGCGATCTGGGACATACAATGCCACCCCCCCCCCCCTCCCAATACTTCTATCTTCTTGGAACAATTTAAAACCCTGAATATGACATTCCGCGGGAAAGGCCCCCCGATTTTTTTAAATTTAAAACCAAACCCCGTCCCCGGGAAAAGGGCAAATACTCAATTTACCTAACTAGCAACTAATCCAACCCCGTCCATCTTATTCCTAGCACACGGCAATTACATAATAAACTTTTGAAAGCCCTCCCCTTTTTCTTTTTAAAACCCTTTCCCTTTCTCTTTTTTTTTAATTTTTTTTTTTTTATTTTAAAACCCTTTTTTTACCCCCGTCCTTATCACCCAATCCCTGGTTTTTTAAATATCTAACCTCTTCTTTTTTATTACTTTTCCCCCTTTAAACTCGTAATATTACTACCCTGGGACTTCACTTTTTTTCCCCCCCTCCCAAAAAACCCATACCACAACTTTTCCCTAGTTTAAATCCTAACTGCTCCCTCCACTGCAGTTGCCAGTGCTCCCCCCCCCCAAAACCTAAAAAGTGAACCCCTCCCTAGCATACATTTTCATTTTTTCTGCCATAGAAGGGGCCCCATTTTTGCAAAAAATTTCCCCCGCTTTTTCCTTCAGAAATTTGTCCAGGCCGAAAATAAACACCAATTGCCCTGGCCCAACCTTTCCCCTTTTCCAATTTCCCCCCCTTTGGGCAAAAAAACCACATATGGGGGGGAAAACGGAGGGACCCCCGGGCAAAAGGACCTGGGAAATCCGAGACCCCCTTTGGGGGAAATTTTGGGGAAGGGGGGGGAATACCGGGGCGGACTCCTGGGAAAGAAGGAGATACGGTTTTTGCTAAGGCAGACCCCTGGGAAAGGGGGGAAGGGAGAACATCTGAGGGGAAAAACGGATTGGGAACCCCGGACACAGGACCTGGGAAAGGCCGAAGCCCCTTTGGGGGAAAGGGGGGAAGGGGGGGAATACCCGGGGGGGGCGGACTCCGGGGGAAAAAAGGGGAGATACGGTTGCTAAGGCAGACCCGGGGAAAAGGGGGGAAGGGGAGAACTTTCGGGGGGGACACGGTTTGGATCCCGGACACAGGGAAACCGGGAAATCCGAGACCCCCTTTGGGGGGAAGGGGGGAAGGGGGGGGGGGAAAATCCAGGCGGACTCCTGGAAAAAAGGGGGGAGAACTGGTTGCTAAGGCAGACCCTAGGAAAGTGGGGAAGGGAAACTCTGGGGGGACACGGATGGACCCCCGGGCCCCCTGGACCTGGGAAAGGCAAAGAGCACCTTGGGGAAGTGGGGAAAGGGGAAGGGGGGGGAATATCCGAGGGGGCTCCTGGGAAAAAAGGGAAAATACGGGTTTTGCAAAGGGCAGCCCTTTGGAAAGGGGGGAAAGGGGAGAACATCGAGGGGACACGGAGGGACCCCCCGACAAAAGGACCAAGGAAATTTCGAGAACCCCCCTTGGGGGAAGGGGGGGAAGGGGGGGGGGGAATATCCGAGGCGGGCTGCTGGGAAAGAAGGGATGCGGGTTGTTTAAGGGCAGAAAACGGGAAAAAAGTGGGGAAGGGAGAACATCTGGGGGGACACGGATTGACCCCCGGGACACAGGCCCAAAGGGAAAAGGTCGAGAACACCTTGGGAAGGGGGGAAAGGGAAAGGGGGGGAATATCCGAGGCGGGCTGCTGGGAAAGAAGGAGTTTACGGTTGCAAGGCAGCCCGGGGGAAAAAGGGGGGGAAAGGGCCCAAAAAACTGGGGGGACACGGATGGACTCCCAGACCCAGGGACCGGGAAAGGGGGAGAGAAATAAAATTTTGCCCTTTTTCCCCTTTAAGTTACCTGATTTTAATCTATTCTAATAAAGTCTAGCCCTGGGGCAAAAACCAAAATCTAATTTTTACTTAATCAATCTAGCCCAATCCTTCATACTTAATCTAACTTTAAACCTAATCAAACCTTCGTTGAACAAACCTAATTTAACCTATTTTCATCAAATCCACCTTTTTTAAATTTAACCTATGAAAACCTAATTTCCCACCCTACACTTGCCTAATCAGTCCTAACCTGACTTAAATCTATCCTAAACGAGCCCCTACCCCAACCAAAAATAAATAACTTAACTAGCCTAACCTAACTAAACCTCTATATCCAAAACCCACCCCCTTCCCCAACAAAATCCCAAATATTTTATTTAATTTTGTGTTTTTAAACGTTTTATTTTAAATTTAATAATATGAGTTTTTTTTTTTAAACGATTTTTTAAAAAGTTTGGGAAAAACATCCGGGGTTGAAAAAAAGTGAAATTTAAAATTTTGGGCGGTGTGAAAATTACGTGTTTTCAAACAGTGAGTCAAGTTTCCAATCAACTCTGATATTCTTGTCCAGTTTTTTCCCCATTCCTGCTATCCTGCCTGATTGTCAGCTTTTGTCCTAGTCTTGGTGTGATTCTGAGAAAATAAAGACTTCCAATTTCAAAGTGTGCAGTCCAACTTCCTTTTCTCTCCTGTCTCACTTTTGTTAGACTGTCAAAAGGAAAATCTAGTACGGATGAGACCCGGATTGTTTGGGCTCGAAGCCATCCTGGCTGTATTCAACTCACTCCTTTTTTATGTGCCCCACCACACTTCCTTGATAATTCCCTTTTTAGTAAGTTTTATTATGCAGATCCGTTTTATTGGCCAGTAAAACTGAATTTCTTTTTTGCCCCCCCTTTGTGTGTGTGTGTGTGTTTGTGTGTGTGTGTGTGTGTGGGGTGTGTGTTTGTGTGTGTTGGGGGTTACCTAAAATGTGCCACCTATTTGGATTTCAGGGACAAGTCACAGCTGGGTCAACTAATAGGTCGACCTTCCCCTCCCCAAATCCATGAGATTTTATTGTGTTTTCTTTTTTGTCCTTAGTTTCGTCGGGGGTTTATTTCTCTTTTAAACCCTTTTTGGCAACAAAAACCCCCTTAGCTCCGGGGCTAGTCTTGTTTTCAAACCTTTTCACTTTCTCTAATTTCCCCTTTACGGGGTTTTACCCGGGGTGGGTTTTAAAACAGTGCTTTCCCCTCTTATATGGGCCTGACTTACCGGGGTACAACTCTTGAGGGACCCCCTTACTCAGATGTCGAAAGGCTTTTCTTATGTTTTCCGGGGGAGTCAGTGCTGGGAGCCCGTTATTTGGGGGGTTTATCGCCTCAGGGGATATCTCAGTATGATGCCACTTTTTCCTTTTTGAAAATTTTTCCCAAACTTCATAACTTTTCACTTGGTGGGGTTAAACCCCCCGGGAGCCATTTGTCGACCAGGCTTTCACCTGTCCAAAAATTTTCCCTTTTAGGGTTTCCCCATCCTCTTCCGCTTGTATTCTCTTCATTAGTTTCACATCGTCTCGAAGAAGGGCAAAAACCCGACCGATCCCTTTTCCCTTTATGTCACCCCATATACAGGAAAATGCACCGGACATAGGGCTGACCCTTGTGGGAACCAAATCGACACATGCACCCATTTTGACATCTTGTCTCGTCCGACACGTTTTTCCCTTCCTGCCGCTATTCCCAGATCCATTGCGTTTCTTTTTTCCGCCCACTCGCACCTGCCCTCTTCCTTTTTTAAACCCTTTTCCTTTTTCGGTACGTGCTATACCTTTTACAGTCCAAGAAGATGCAGGGCTTTTCCATACCTCCTTTTCTCTCTCCCTTTCTTTAAGTTACCTTGTCAAAAAACTCCAAAAGGTTTTTTTGATGAAGGGTTTTTTCCTTTCTTTAAAGGGCGTTCCCGGTATCATGTATGAGTCCCCTTTTCCTTTTTAAAGGGGTTCCACCAAACCCTTTTCCCCCGATAATCTTTTCCCTAAGTTTACATACAAAACATACATACAATACAAACAATTCGGGATACATTTGCTGTTTTCCACACTTCGGCAGCTTCCCTTTTTTCGATAGATTTTTTAAGACTTTTTGTCCCGGCACATACAGTGCATCTTCTCCCTTTCAGGACCCAAGGAGCGATTTTTTTCTGGACCCACCGACTTTTAGTATCAAATTCCCCCATCAGTTTTCTTCAAACCCCACTGGGAAGGGTACTGTGCACTTGCCAGTGCAACCCTACCACCTTTAGTTTTCCCGGAAGGGCCTTTTTTCTTTTTACTGTTAAAAAACCCCCCTGAATCTCGAGCTGAGCTCTTTACATACTTCCTGGTCGTTCCCCGTGAGCTCCCCCCCCCTTTCCCTTTCCCCAGCCTGATTACCCGGTTTTTAACTTTTGTTTTTCCTTCCCCAAGTGGGTGTATAAAAAACTTTCGGTCACATCTGGCTTTTGAAAAAGTCATTCTCGTAATTTACACTGGGGTTTTTTTGGGTCTTCCCCGGGTCCTTTGCCTTTTAAAACTTTTTTCCCTAACTTGCCAAAATTTGGCTTTGGGGCCCCCCCAGACATCTTGGAAAATATGGGCCCCACACTGGTTTTTTCCGGGTTTTTCTGGGGTCTCCTTTTGGGACGAACTTCCCACTGGCCCCCCCTTGCAGTTACCCACTGCACCTCATGTAGGGAAAAGCCTTATGCTTGGTTGTCCCATTTTTGTTACAAACCATACCACGGGGTTTGGTTTTTTAGCCCGTGGGCAAGAGTCTCAAACCTCCAGACCGTCGCGTTAGCCCCCTGGTTTGGAGTTCAAACAAACCATACCCACGGGTGGGGTTTCCCAAAAAACCCCCCGTGGAAAAATTTTTTTTGCAAAACGTTCATTACATTTCGTGAGCCATTTATGTATGTTTAAACCCTTTTCCATTTCCCTTTTAAAAGCCTTTACTCTTCATTGTAAACTCTATTTTTATGCGAAACCCCAAGGGCAAAGTGATTTGCTAGTGAATAGCGGCCTTTTGTGCAAGATATCCCTCTGTCTGAACTGTTCAAGGTGAATGTTAGTTCTATCCTTGCTAGTTCATCGTCTTCTCTCTCTCTGCTTGTGTCCCAAACATGGTGGTACATGAAGTTTTCAAGTACCGCCTCCAGCATCATGGCTCTCCACGTCTCTGGTCCCCCTTGTGGCTCTGGGTGGTTCTATGTACAGTTGTGTTTGCTGTTCCAATCGAGGCTGTGCTTCCCTGTCTCCTGGTACCTGCCCTGTTCCTCCCTGCCTCTTGCACATTCTTACTCTTTCATGCAGCTGTTTCCATTCTTTTTGTGTTCTGTCATAGTCAAGGTACATTCATTGGTATTTTTGGGAACCCTTTGTCAGGGAGTTTCCACTGCAGGATTATTGTTTCCTATCATTTCTGACTTGAATGTCAATATGAGCGGCTCTTTTCGATTACCACCCACTTCTCTGAAAATTTGTCAGTTGAGTTGTGTCGTCTCCTGTTACTACAAGGATTCTCTCAGTCTCTTTTACCTCCCCTGTCTTCTTTCATCATAGGTCTTCCCTTCTGCCTAATGGAGCCCATGAATAATGAGTGTCCTCTCCCCTTCCTCATACCATTTTGTTTCCCTCTGTATCTCTGAGTCTGACTTAGGTATCTCCCTGGTTATATTCATCATCTCCAGCCATCCCAGAGGCCTGGTGTCATTTCCCTGAGACTTCTTTGCTTTTTTCCCTCCTATTCCCTCACCTCCCACTGTTCATCCTTCACCCAGCTCCTTGCTCCTATTTGTCTCACCTCTATACTCTGCTTCAGCACTTCCAGTTTCTCCACCCATGACTCTGAAGCAAGAGCTCATAACTCCCACTTCCTGCTCTCTGTTGGTATCTTCTTGATAACCGTGTCACAGAACTCTCTTAGCCTTTTTTTCCCACTCCTGTTACATTTTGCTCCTCATTCTTTCTGCCAATACTTCTTGTTAAGCCCAGCCATCCCCAGTACCTTCGTGTGTGTGTGCGCATGTGCATGTGTGTGTGTGTGTGTGTGTGTGTGTGTGTGTGTGCGTGTGTGTGTGTGTGTTTGTGTGTGTTTTTTGTGTGTGTGTATTTACCTGGTTGTGGTTGCAGGGATCGAATCATAGCTCCTGGCCCAGCCTCTTCACTGGCAGCTACTGGGTCACTCTCCCTGCACCATGAGCTTTATCATACCTCTGCTTAAGGCTATGAATGGATCCTGCCTCTACTACAATGCTTCCCAAACTATTCCACTTCCTGTCTACTCTGTGACTGAAGAAATACTTCCTAACATCCCTGTGATTCATCCGAGTCTTCAACTTCCAACTGTGTCCCCTTGTTCCTGTGCCCCATCACTGGAACATTCTGTCTCTGTCCATCTTGTTAATTCCTCTCAGTATTTTATATGTCGTTATCATGTCCTCCCTAGCTCGCCTGTCCTTCAGTGTCGTCAGGTCGATTTCCTTTAGCCTTTCCTCGTAGGACACACCGTTTAGCTCTGGGACTAGTCTTGCTGCAAACCTTTTCTAGTTTCTTTACGTGTTTGGCTAGGTGTGGGTTCCAAACTGGTGCCGCATACTCCAATATGGGCCTAACGTACACAGTGTATAGGGTCCTGAACGATTCCTTATAAAGATGGTGTAATGCTATTCTTAGGTTTGCAAGGCCTAACCCATATGCTGCAGCAGTTATTTGGTTGATGTGCATCTCAGGAGATGTGCTTGGTGTTATGCTCACCCCAAGATCTTTTTCCCTTGAGTGAGGTTTGTAGTCTCTGGCCCCCTAGGCTGTACTCCGTCTGCAGTCTTTTTTGCCCTTCCTCAATCTTCAGGGATTTTTGCACTTGGGGGGGTTTGGGAACTCCAGGAGAGAGTTGATTTACCTGGCCTGCAGCCTGTCCAGATCCGTTTGTAGTTCTGCCTGATCCTCGCCCGATTGAATTTTCTCTTTCAACTTCACATCATCTGCAAAGAGGGATCTTCAGAGTCTATTCCTTCAGTCATATTCGCAAATACCAGAAACAGCACCGGTCCTAGGACTGACCACTGTGGAACCCACTCGTCACGGGCGCCCACTCCGACACCTCGAGACATACCATGACTCGCTGCTGTTTTCCCTGACAGGTATTCCCTGATTCATTGTAATGTCTTCCTTGTTATCTTTGCCTGGTCCTCCAGTTTTTGCACTAATCTCTTGTGTGGAACTGTATCAAATGCCTTCTGACAGTCTAAGAAAATGCAATCTACCCACCCTTCTCTCACTTGTCTTACTGCTGTCACCCTCTCATAGAACTCCAGTAGGTTTGTGACACAGGATTTTCCGTCCCTGAAACCGTGTTGGCTGTTGGTGATAAGCTCAATCCTTTCTAGATGTTCCATCACTCTTCTCCTGATAATCTTCTCCATGACTTTGCATACTATACATGCCAGTGACACTGGTCTCTAGATTAGTGTTTCATGTCTGTCTCATTTTTCAAAAATTGGGACTACATTTGCTGTTTTCCATGCCTCAGGCGATCTCCCTGTTTCGATAGATATGTTAAATATTGTTGTTAGGGGTATACATAACGCCTCTGCTCACTCTCTCAGGACCCATGGCGAGATGTTATCCGGTTCCATCGCCTTTGAGGTATTAGCTCACTCAGCACCCTCTTCACTTCTTCCTCTGTTGTTGTACTGTGTCCAGCACTTGGTGATGTACCCCACCTCTCCGTCTTTCTGTAGTACTTTCTGTCTCTCTGTGACACTTTGAATCTTATGTTGAGTTCCTCATATATGGTCGTTTCTTGTGATCTCTCCTTCCTTCCTTAGCTGTGTGTGAGCTTGGTGTGTGTGTGTGTGTGGTGTGTGGTGGTGTGTGTGTGTGTGGTGTGTTGTGTTGTGTGTGTGTGTTGTGGTTTTGGTGTTTTGTGTGTGTTGTGTTGTGTGGTCTGTGTAGGTGTGTTTTTTTTTTCTCACTAATTGGGGTTTGCGGGGTCGAGACCAGTCCTGGCCCGCTCTCACGCTGTACTAGGCCTCTCTCCCGCTCTAGTTTATTTACTGTCTTAAAATTGTATAGTTCCTGCTCACTACATCGCTTGCAGAATTCCACTTCTAACACTTATGACTGAAGAATACTTCCTAACATCCTTTGACTCATCTAGTCTTCGCTTCCAATGTGCCCCTTGTTCTGTGCCCCTCTCTGGAAATCCTTCTGTCCACTTGCTATTCCACGCAGATTCGTATGTGGGTATCATGTCTCCTGACCCTCGTCCTCAGTGTTGTCAGACCGATTTCCTTAACCTTTTCATAGGCATTCCCTTGGTCTGGATCCTTTGGGTGCAAACCTTCGCACTTTCTCTAATTTTTGACGTGTTGCCAGGGTGGGTTCCAAACTGGTGCTTCGTACTAGTAGGTCTGACGTACACAGTGTATAAAGTCTTGAACGATTCCTTACAAAGGTACCGGAACGCAGCAGTTATCTGGTTAATGGTGCTTCTGGCGATATACTCGGTATTATAGGTCTTTCTCCTTGAGTGAGGTTTGCAGCCTTTTGCAACCTAGCCTATACTCTGTCTGCAGTCTTCTTTGCCCTCCTCCGATCTTCATGACTTTGCATTTGGCGGGGTTAAATTTTAGGAGCCAGTTTCTGGACCACACATCCAGCCTGTCCAGGTTTTTTTGTAGACCTGTCTGGTCCGCGTCTGATTTAATTCTCCTCATTAACTTCACGTCATCTGCAAACAGGGACACTTCTGAGTTTATCCCTTCCGTCATGTCGTTCACATATACCAAGAATAGCACTGGTCCCAGGACTGACCCCTGTGGGAACCCGCTCGTCACTGGCGCCCACTGTGATACCTCATCATGGACCATGACTCGCTGTTGCCTCCCTGTTAGGTATTCTCTGCCCCATTGCAGTGCCCTTCCTCTTATACGTGCCTGTTCCTCTAGCTTCTGTACTAATCTCTTGTGGAACTGTGGGCGAAGGCCTTCCTGCAATCCCAAAAAAATGCAATCAACCCACCCCTCCCTTCATTTTTTACTTCAGTTACCTTGTCGTAAAACTCTAGTAGGTTTGTGACACAGGATTTGCCTTCCATGAATCCGTGCTGGCTGTCGTTTATAATCTTGTTCCGCTCCAGGTGCTCCACCACTCTCCTCCTGATAATCTTTTCCAAGACTTTGCATACTATACATGTCAGTGACACTGGTCTATAATTTAGTGCTTCATTTCTGTCTCCCTTCTTAAAGATGGGGACTACATTTGCCTTCTTCCATACTTCAGGTAGTTGCCCAGTTTCAAGGGAAGTGTTGAAGATTTTGGTTAGTGACACACGTAGTGTCCCTGCTCCCTCTCTAAGGACCCACGGAGAGATGTTGTCCGGTCCCACCGCCTTTGAGGTATCAAGGTCACTTAGGAGCTTCTTCACCTCCTCCTCAGTTGTTTTGTCTTCCCATTGTCACTTCAGCCTCCACTGTAAATACTTCCTGAAATCTCGGTTGAGCTCTCACATACTTTCCCGGTCCTTCTTGGGGAGCTCCCCACTATCTTTCCTCAAACCTGATTTCCTGATCCCTTTACTGTCTTCCTCCTGATGTGGCTGTAGAGTAGTTTTTTCAGACTTGACTTTCGATGCTATGCATTTTTTATACTGCCGCTGCGGCCTCCCTTCTCATCTGTGCATACTCGTTTTGGGTCGTCGACTAATCTTTTATTCTCCTGAGTTCTTTGCCTTCTGTACTTTTTCCATTCTCTAGGCACTTAGTTTTGCCTCCCCGCACCTTCGGGTAAACCAAAGGCTCGTTCTTTCCTTCCATTATTTCTGTTATCCCTGGGAACAAACCTTTCCTCTGCCTCTTGCATTTGTTGTTACAAAGTCCCTCATTTCGTTTATGATTTTCCTACCAATTCCTGTTCCCACTGAACCTCCTGCAGGAAGGTCCCCATTCCTGTGTAGTCCCCCTTTTATAGTTTAGCTTTTTTCCCTTTCTACTCCTGTTACCCCTCTCCACTTTTAGCTCCACGATGTATTCAAAGCTCATAACTTTCGTGATCACTAGCTCCAGGGGACTTTCATATGTGAGGTGCTCAAAAGTCTGAGCTATCAGGGGAACAAAAAGGTCCAGTCTTGCTGGTTCATCCTCCCCTCTCTCTCTGGTAGTATCCCTAACATGTTGGTGCATGGGATTTGCCAGCACCACATCCATCATCTTGGCTCTCCATGTTTTGGGACCCCCATGTGGCTCCAGGTTTTCCCAATCAATCTCCCCCGTGATTGAAGTCGCCATGACCAGTAACTTCGCTCTACTTTAGTGGGGCCCCTTTTTGCCCCCCTCAGTAGATAGTCCACCATTGCTCTGTTGCATTCATCATATTCCTCTCTTGTCCTCCTGCAGTTATGTGGTGGGTTATACATAACTGCAATGACTACATTGTGTTCCCCTGACTGAACTGTACCACTACGTAATCCCTTTCTCCAATCTCGTCCATACCTTCCATTTCTTGATAAACCCCACCCGGTTTTTATTAGTAGTGCAACCCTCCTACCCCTTCTCCTTCTATCCTCCTCAGGATCTGATATCCGGGTGGGAGATTGCATCTGTTATTATCCCAGTGAGTTTTGTTTCTGTAACCGCTACGGGTCTGGGGAAAAATCCTTTTCTTTCGTGCCATCCTCACATTTATTCGTTATTACATCCGCGTTCTGTCCCAAACTTCAATTCTTTCAATAATTTGGGTCTGGGGGGGGAGAGGGGGGGTTAAGGGGAGCAGGGGCCTATGGGGTTGGTTGGGGGGGTGGGGTTTTGGTGCGGGGTTGGGGGCAGGGGGCTTGGGGGGTTTCATGGGGGGTGGGGGGGAGGGGGAAAAGGGCCTATGGGGGGTTCAAAGGGGGAGGGGGTTGTTGTGAAGGTGATGGGGTTTGGGGGTAAGTGTGAGATTTGCTGGGGGTTTATGTGAGGGTGGGGGTTTTTGGGAGGGGGATGGGGGGGGGAAGAGGGTACTTGTTTTATGGTTATTTGGGTGGTTCTGTGGGGGTGGGGTTTTGAGAGGGGGATGTGGGGGTTACTGTGGGTTTCTGTGGGGGGGGGTTTGTGCTGAGGGGGATGGGGCAGAGGGTGCGGGAAAGGGGGTTTTTGGGTTAGGTCGTTTGGTTGTTTTGGGGATTCCCAGGGTTGTTTTCCCTTCTTGGGGGGTACTGAGGTGGTTGTTTTGTTTTCCGTGGCCTGATTTCTCCTGCTCCCATTTTTTCTTGCCTCCCTTCCTCCTTGGGACGTTGCCCCCTCTCTTTCAGTGTCATCCTTCTTTTTTTCTGTCTCGGTTGAGGTACACATTGGAACCCCTGATTGTCCCTTAGGCGTGTTTTCTCCTGCAGCACCGGTTTCCGAGTTGACCTTTGCCCTTAAAAATCACTTTGACTGGACCTTTTCCTTGCCTTGAAAGTTTCTCCATCTACTTTTGGAGCCCATAGAAAAAAAGGCCTCTCCCTTTCATCCTCCATATGATCCTCTGATTCAAATTAGTTAATGCAATTACTCTTTGTTCTTACTGTCTCTTCCCTATCTGGTGTCCCTTCCTTTTTGTTCCGGGACATGGGCATTTGTTGTTAGAGTCTGTGCATAGTTTAGCCCCTTTCTTTGATTTTAGTCCCCTCATTAGTTCTTGCTGTTCTCCTGCCTTTTCCGGGGGCCCCCCTTGGGCCCTTTGGGGGTCATCGCATACGTACATTCCTTTGTCCCCTACTTTTCCCCTCCGGTGACTGATTTAGTGCTCTTGGTGTCAGGTGTACTGCCCTTTGGTTTTTAGGCTGTTTCGACTTTTAGTTTTTTTACAAATCTGTATCTTGTTCAGCTGTGTGTTTTGTAATTCCCTTTTCCCATCCCCTACTTTTTTTCTTCATTTTTTTTGCTGATCACTTCCCCCTCCTCCCCCACTCCTCTCTTCGTGTGAGCTTGCCTCCCAGTCCTCTCTCCCAGGCCCCCCACTCGCTTATCCACCTTCTCTGGTTCTCCGTCAATTTTTTTGTTTTGTCCCATGTTTTTTTTTTTCACGAAGGAAGACTTATCCCAAAGGGTGCTGTGGGGGGGGTTTTTTGTTGTGGGGGAGGGGGTGTTTGTTGGGGGGGGGAGGGGGGCTTTTGGGGTTTTTTGGGGGGGGAAAAGGGGAGGAGGGACAGGGAGGGGAAAAGGTAGTGAGCTGGAGGGGGACAGCAGCAGAGGGAAGAGAAAGGGGGGGGAAGACAAAGGGGGGACGGGGGGGAAAAGAGCAAGGGGGGGGAATGGAGTAGAAGGATAGGGGGGTGGGGGGAAGATGATGAGGGAGGAAAGGGGGATAAAGAGCACAGGGAGTGTGGTGAGTATGAGTTAGGAGAGAGGGAGGAAGGAGAGTCAGAGTGTGGGAAACATAGAGTTGCAGAAAATCGGCCTTGTGTGCTTGCAGGCCCGGAGGCGAGGGGAAAAAAGGGGGAGGGAAAGGAAGGGAGGTGAGGGGGGGTGGAGGAGGTATAGGAGGAGGATGATAGGAAAGGGGAAAAGAGTGGTTTGGTGTGGCAGAGGGTTAGAGAAAGAGGAGGGGAAGAGAGAGATAGTGGTTGGTGTGAGTTAGAGAGAGGGGAGAGAGTAGAGGGGGGGGAAAGGGGAGTGTTTTTGAATGTGTGGGGCGTTGGGGTTGGGTAGTGTTCTTGCAGGCTAGGAGGCAGGGGGAGAGGGAGGGGGAAAATGGGGGAAGGGGAGGGAAGAGGAGGAGGGAAGGGGAGGACAAGAGGGGAAGGGGGGAAAGAGAAGGGAGGGGAGGTTGAGAAAAGGGGGGAGAGAAGCTCCGGGGGAGTGGGGAGAAATGGAGGAGGTTTAGGAGGGGGCGGAGGAAAGGGAGGGAAAAAAAAAGAGTGGTAGAGGAGGTAGGTAGGGAGAAGGGAGGGGGGGGGGGGGGAAAAATGGAGGAGGTTTAAGGAGGAGGAGGGCAGGAGGAGGGAGGGAAAAAGGGGGGGTAGGGGAGGTAGGTAGGGGAAAAGGGGGGGGGGTGGAGGGAAAAGGAGGAGGTATAGGAGGGGAGGGCAGGGGGAGGAAGGAGGGAAAGGAGAGAGGGAGGGAGGGAATGGGAGAGGTAGGTAGGGGGAAGGGGGGGAGGTGGGGGGAAGATGGAGGTTTTGCAGGGGAGGGGGGAAAGGAGGGAAAGGGGGGGAGCCAGGGGAAAAAGAGGGAGCCGGGGAAAAGAGAGGGGAGAGGGAGCAGGGGAAAAAAGAATGGTAGGGGAAGTAGGTAAGGGAAGGAGGGGGGTGGAGGGAAAATGGGGAAGTATAGGAGGAGGAGGAGGAGGAAGGGGGGGGAAGAGAGAGGGGGGAGGGAAATGAGAGGGAGGGGAGGTACAGGAGAGTGTGAACCGTGGGGATGTGTGGGTATGAGTGGGTTTATGGGGACGGGTCCCTTATGGTAGGGTGTTGGCTTTGGGTTACTATCCTGCCAGCAGTCAAGCGAGGTGAGGGGAGGAGGGGAAGGGGGGGATAATCTCGCTGCCCGGTTTTGGGCTATCCCGACTCTCACGTGAGCTGCTATTACCGAGAGAGCTGTACGGGAGCACCCTGCCTATCCGAACACCGTGAACCTGGGGCTTTTACAAGAGTAAAACACCTTGTACTACTCGTGATACCTGGACTATACTTCTTAAAGGTAAAACCTGTGACCCACTCGTGTATACCCGGACTTACTTACTTTTAAAGAGTAAACACCTGTGATACCGTTTTATACCCGGACTTTTTTTAATGAGTAAAACCCGTGACCATCGTGATACCCGGGGGCTTTTACTTAAAGAGTAAAAAACCTGTGACTAACCCTGTATACCCGGAGCTTAAATGAGTAAAAACTGTGACCTATGTGTTACCTGGACTTACTTACTTTTATAAACCCTGTGACCTACCGTGTAACCTGGAGTTTTACTTAATGAAAAAAAAGTGTTTTTTGTTATGGAACTTACTTTGATAAACCCTGTACCTACCTGAACCCGGAGTTTAAATTAATGTTCCCTTTTGTTTTCCCCAATTATCCTGGGGTTAACTTTAAGAACTGTTAAGTGTTAATTTTTCCCCCCTTATGCCTGAGGGCCCCAGGCCCTTTTTCCCACTGTTCCCTCCGTCCCCCCTTCAGGAGTGCCCTAATGTTTATTCGCCTTAAAAGGCTTCCCCCCCGCTCCTTCCCATTCTTCCAATTCACTTCCTCATCCTGTCCTTTAAACCCCGATCACTACCACTCCCTTGTTAAAACTCCGTTGGTTTTTTTTTTCCTTTTTTTTTTTTTGTTTTTTGGGTTAATTTTATGTTTTTGTTGTGTTTTTTGTTTTTTGTGTGTTGTGTTTGTTGTGTGGTGTGGTTTTGTGTGGTTTGGGTGTGGGTGTTTTTGTGTGTTGAGTGTTTGGTTTTGTTGTGTGGTGTGGTTTTGTGTGTTGGTGTGTGTTTTGGTGTGTAGGTGTGTGTTTGGTTTTGTTAGGTTTTGTGTTTTGGTTTTGGTTGGTGGTGGTGTTTATTGTGTTAGGTTTTTTGTTTTTGTGTGGTTGTGTGTGTGTTTTGTGGTTTTAAAATGGGCCCCCCTTGGGGTTGTTGGTTTGGGGTTTGTTAAACTTTTCGGTTTTTTTGTGTGTAAAATTTTTTTATTTATAGGGTTTTTTTTGTGTTGGTTATATTTTGTTTTCGCTCCCTATTTGGTTTGTGATTTCCCCTTCTTTCCCTTGGGCCGGTTTTCCGCTCCTGGTTTTCGATTTTTCATTTGACACTTCCCAAGTGTTCCCAAAAGGTTGCATTTTTGTGCTAAACCCTTCATTTTTGACATTCCCGGGGCGTTTTATTTGACTTGGGTTTGTCTACCTGATTATAGTGTACTTTCATGGTACAGGGCTCCCCCTCCCTGCCCCCAAATTTTCAGGGAAATTCCCTTAAAATTTTTTCGTAAGTTCCCTTTCCCGGGATATCTTGCGGATTTTTCCTTCTCCAACTCTTTAGCTTTTCCCAATTTTAACTCTTGTGCTGTGCCCCGGGGAATGCTTGACCTTTTTATTTGGGGGTTTTTTGTTTTATCATATTTTTACTTCCCCTATTTTTTCCCGGCCCCCGCCTCTTCAGATTGCTTCAGGTCCCTTTTTCCTTTTTCCTTTTTTTTATTTTACTGCTTAAAATTGGTTAAATGCCGCTCCATGGCACTTAAAGGTTTTCCCGGTCCTGCATCTTACCCTTATTGTTTGTGTGTTAGCTTTGTTGTGTGTGTGTGTATAAATTGTGTGTGTGTGCATGCTCACCTATTTGTGGTTGTAAAGGTGGAGTCTTACCTCCTGGCCCGGTCTCTCTCCTGCTCCATGAGTTTCATCAGACCTCGTCTGATGAAACATTTCTTCAGTAAAGATTCATATATGTTGCATAAGTGTCTCAATCTTCATCCTTCTGACTCATCGGAGTCTATCATCTCTGGAACATCCAGTCTTCGTCTACCGTGTCAATTCATAGCAGTACTTTACATGTCGTTATCATGTCTCCCCTAACCCTCCTGTCCTCCAGTTTCGTCAGGACAATTTCCCTTAACCTTTCTTCGTAGGACGTTCTCCTTAGCTCTGGGACTAGTCTTGTGGCAGTTTCTCTAATTTCTCGACATGCTTGACCAGACGTGGGTTCCAAACTGGTGCTGCATACTCTAATATGGGCCTGATGAACACGGTGTACAGAGTCTTGAACGATTCCTTACTGAGGTGCGTGCGTGTGTGTGTGTGTGTGTGTGTGTGTGTGTGTGTGTGTGTGTGTGTGTACTCACCTATTTGTACTCACCTATTTGTGGTTGCAGGGGTCGAGTCATAGCTCCTGGCCCGCCTCTTCGCTGATTGCTACTAGGTCCTCTCTCTCCCTGCCCCCATGAGCTTTATCATACCTCGCCTTAAAACTGTGTATGGTTCCCGCCTCCACTACGTCACTTTCTAGGCTATTCCACGGCCTGACTACTCTATGACTGAAGAAATACTTCCTAACATCCCTTTGATTCATCTGAGTCTTCAACTTCCAATTGTGACCTCTTGTGTCTGTGTCCCTTCTCTGGAACATCCCGTCTTTGTCCACCTTGTCTATTCTGCGCAGTATTTTATATGTCGTTATCATATCTCCCCTGACCCTCCTGTCCTCCAGTGTCGTCAGGCCGATTTCCCTCAACCTTTCTTCGTAGGACAATCCCCGTAGCTATGGGACTAGTCTTGTTGCAAACCTTTGCACTTTATCTAATTTCTTGACGTGCTTGACTAGGTATGGATTCCAAACTGGTGCTGCATACTCCAGTATGGACCTGACGTAAATGGTATACAGTGTCTTGAACGAATCCTTACTGAGGTATCGGAACGCTATCCGTAGGTTTGCCAAGCGCCCGTATGCTGCAGCAGTTATCTGATTGATGTGCGCCTCAGGAGATATGCTCGGTGTTATACTCACCCCCAGATCTTTTTCCTTGGGTGAGGTTTGCAGTCTTTGGCCATCTAAACTATATTGTGTCTGCGGTCTTCTTTGCCCTTCCCCAATCTTCATGACTTTGCATTTGGCAGGGTTAAACTCAAGGAGCCAGTTGCTGGACCAGGCTTGTAGTCTGTCCAGGTCTCTTTGTAGTCCTGCCTGATCCTCGTCCGATTTGATTCTTCTCATTAACTTCACATCATCTGCAAACAAGGACACTTCTGAGTCTATCCCTTCCGTTATGTCATTCACATATACCAAGAACAGCACAGGTCCTAGGACTGACCCCTGTGGAACCCCGCTTGTGTGTGTGTGTGTGTGTGTGTGTGTGTGTGTGTGTGTGTGTGTGTGTGTGTGTAAGTGTATGTGCTTGTAATTACATATTCATAACTACTAGAGCAGAAGTGGCCCATTGTGTCTAGTCTTCAGAAACTAGATCATGATGTAATTTAAAATCCCCAATGGTTTTACCACTAATTCCTGTTTTAATGCTTTCCACTATCGTTCCACTGTATTATCTAATATCCTCTCCACTTTTTTCTCAGTTTAAAACTTTGTCGTCTATTGATCTTTGCTGCAGGAATTAAAAACAGTTCTTTATCTTCTCTTCCAAACCGTTTGGGGAAGTTATTTTTGGTTATCATGTCTCCTTTGTTCCTGGTATCAGTCCACGTGGATGGTATCCTGTCTGGTCCCAATAGCCCTTTTTTATCAGTATCTCGTACCAATTTCTTTATTTCCTCTTTGGAAATAAATGGTATAAAATACCGACATAATGGAAATATAAAACATAAGCAGTATAATGTGATCCTTTGTTGAACTGTTTCACCACACCGTGGACTTTATCAATTTTGTGATTGATAAATTTAGCCCACTGTGTGGTAAACGTTGTCATATACTGTGTTTTATATTCGTTTATACTTCGCTTTAACTGTTGTTTTATATTCGGTTACATCATACCTGGTTGTTTATATTCGGTTTACATCATACCTTGTTTATATTCGGTTTACATCATACCTGGTTGTTTTATATTCGTACATCATACTGGTTGTTTATATTCGGTTTACATCATACCTGGTTGTTTTATATTCGGTTTACATCATACCTGGTTGTTTTATATTCGGTTTACATCATACCTGGTTGTTTTATATTGGGTTTACATCATACCTGGTTGTTTTATATTCGGTTTACATCATACCTGGTTGTTTTATATTCGGTTTACATCATACCTTCCACGGAATTTCTCTTACTGTTTTAATGCATTAAAATTACATTTCTTATAATCTTATCGTCTCTGTCATATTCCACTACATATGTTATTTCAAATAGAACTTGATCACTTTTTCTAAGTAGGTTTAAGTAATGTTGAAAATTTCCTCCCATGTTAAAGTAACTTTTAAATCTAATAATGGAGTGTTGCATTCTCGCATTATTGATTATTTTGACTTCATTTATATGCTGAATCATAAAAGAATGTCTTCATATTTAATTACAATTCTAGCCTCATTAGTACGTAAGTTAAAACTTCAAGTACAATAACTTTTCCTTATCTCAGTCACATTTCATAATAGTTCCCTAAAGATACTATGTAATCAATCAATTATGGAATCGAATGCTTCTCTTTCTCAAGTATTAATAAATTGTGTTACAATACATATACTATTAATAGTTTCTCATCTTTATTTAAGGATTTATCCCTAAAAATTCAATTTTTTTTCAGTAATCTCGATATTCAGTCTTTCCTGTATAACTTATATGAGTCTTTTCGTAATATTTGCTCACTTTATAGTTATTTTTTTCCTAATTCTTCATCTATTTTCTATGCACAATTCTCTATTTCTTCGTAATTTCTGTGAAATACAAACATATCTGAAATACGCTTCTTCAGTTTGGTTTCAGTTAGACCAACTAAATCATGTTTCTTTTCGTTTATAATATCCTCAAGTTCTTATATTTTTACTATTATTCCAGCTATATTAGTGTTGCCCTTTTTCCTATTTGCTACGATATGATTTTCATGTATCCTGTATTTTTTTTTCTGTGAAAAACCGTATTATGAGCTTGTACCGTCCTTTTAATCTCAAAATAAAATTTCATTTTTTCCCCTCACTTCTATCCTCATTCAGCTTCCTGACATTTTTTTTTAAATCTTTTAATTACACTTTACTCTCCTTTGAAAGATTTTTCTTAATTTGTATAACCTTGTAACCCTCCAATTGCGAATATTTTCAGTGGTCTATTTGGTCATATTTTTACCCAATTCCAGATCTATCCCTTTCTCTTCCTCATTGTCTCAGCTTTAATGTTTTCCGTATTTGTTGTAAATAAGTCAAAATTTCGATCTCATTCTATTAAGCTGCATTTTCCATTAGGTTGCATAATCCTTCTTGGGATAAATGAATATGTTCACTTACTGTGTAGTCATTCTGTCCAGCTATCCATTAGTTTCCTTGTCTACAGGTGTACAAGCATAGCAGTGCTGAAATCGTGTACCTTCTACCATTTTGTCTACAAACGCACCACTCTAATGTTTAATCGTAATCCAGAAAATGTTCCATCAATAATTTCATTCAGTTTGTTAGGACACCACTCATTAAAAACTCTACTTCTTGCAGTACCAACTAGACACAGTGCTTTTTACCCCTGGATATGGTGAGTAACGTCTATCTTCCTTGGCCATGAGTTGAGTGGTGATGTGAGTGAGTGAGTAGTTTGGGTTGCGTGAGGTGTGCTGGGTTGGGGGCTTGGGCGTGTCTCTTGCTTTCCACTGATCAATACTAGTCATCCGAAGGGTCCATCTCCCAGGTGATACTTGACCACCCGCTCTCGCTCACACGGTTGTGTAAATTACCTTGAACGTTATGCTAGTTACATACCAGTTATATTAATTAAATATTAATTAAACTTATTTTACTCAAAGTAAGTAAACAATGTGCATATACATGTATACTGTTTATTATTAAATTACTGTAAACTTACCTAAAATAGTATATTTAGCTGGATTAGGCTAAATTAAATTGAGCTTGTTATAATGAGTTAAGTAAGTTTTCTAAGGTACTTTTGGTACAAAATTATTAATTTTTACGTTAACATAAATGAAAATAATATATCTTTAAATGTATAAGAGAAAATTTTAGAAAGGACTAAATTTTAAATGACTTCTTGCTAATTTACCGATTTTACTTATCCGGCACGACATACACACACACACACACACACACACACACACACACACACACACACACACACACACACACACACACACACACACACACACACACACACACACACACTCATCCACTGAAACTGGACAATTACCTGAGGTATGGAAGATGGCAAATGTAGTCCCAATTTTTAAAAAAAGAGACAGACATGAGGCATTAAACTACCGACCTGTGTCATTAACGTGTATAGTATGAAAAGTCATGGAGAAGATCATCAGGAGGAGAATGGTGAAGCACCTCGAAAGAAACAAACGTATAAACGACAACCAGAACGGTTTCAAGGAAGGAAAATCCTGTGTCACAAACCTACTGGAGTCTGATGACAAGGTGACAGAAGTAAGACAAGAGAGAGAGGGGTGGATAGACTGCTTTTTCTTGGACTGCAAGAAGACCTTCGACACATTTCCTCACAAGAGGTTACTGCAAAAGCTAGAGGATCAGGCACACATAACAGGAAAGGCACTGCAATAGGATCAGAGAATATCTGACATGAAAACAACAACGATTCATGGTACGTGACGAGGTGTCAGAGCGGGCGACTGTGACAAGCGGGGTTCCACAGGGGTCAGTCCTAGGACCTGTGCTGTTTTTGATATATGTGAATGACATAACGGAAGGGGTAGACTCAGAAGTGTTCTTGTTCGCAGATGACGTGAGATTAATGAGGAGAATCAAACCATACCCCCGGCCGGGATTGAACCCGCGGTCATAGAGTCTCAAAACTTCAGCCCGTCGCGTTAGCCACTAGACCAGCTAGCCACAATAAGATTCATCCAACTAGGTATATTTCTACACCATAGAAAGGTTAGCACAGGCACCTCTGTGACCACAAATGCAAGTTTTTACAGACGAATCTCCAGCTAGCGTGGCCGTGACGAACTCTAGCTCAAGTCGTTACGATTTCGTGAGTCATGTTGACGGCAGTGAAGGGACTTGAGCTAGAGTTCGTCACGGCCACGCTAGCTGGAGATTCGTCTGTAAAAACTTGCATTTGTGGTCACAGAGGTGCCTGTGCTAACCTTTCTATGGTGTAGAAATATACCTAGTTGGATGAATCTTATTGTGGCTAGCTGGTCTAGTGGCTAACGCGACGGGCTGGAGTTTTGAGACTCTATGACCGCGGGTTCAATCCTGGCCGGGGGTATGGTTTGTTTGCAATCGTGTCATTACGATTTCTTGAGTCAGGAGAATCAAATCGGTCGAGGATCAGGCAGGTCTACCTGGACAGGATAAAAGCCTGGCCCAGCAACTGGCTACTTGAATTTAACCCTGCCAAATGCAAAATCTAGGTGGCCAAAGACTGCAAACTTCACTCAAGGAAAAAGATCTTCGAGTGAGTATAAGGATAGCGTTCCGATACCACAGTAATGAATCGTTCAAGACTCTGTATACCATATACTTCAGGCCCATACTGGCGTATGCAGCACCAGTTTGGAATCCACATCTGGTCAAGCACGTCAAGAAATTAGAGAAAGTGCAAAGGTTTGCGACAAGACTAGTCTCAGAGCTAAGGTGATTGTCCTACGAAACGTTAAGGGAAATTGGCCTGATGACACTGGAGGACAGGAGGGTCAGGGAAGACACAATAACGACAAATAAAATACGTCGCGAAATAGATAAAGTGGACAAAGACAGGAAGTTCCAGAGATGGGACACAGAAACAAGGGGTCACAATTGGAAGCTGAAGACTCAGATGAGTCAAAGGGATGTTAAGAAGTATTTCTTCAGACATAGAGTTGTCAGGCAGTGGAATAGCCGAGAAAGTGATGTAGTGGAGGCGGGAACCTTACAAAGTTTTAAGACGACGTTTGATAAAGCTCATGGAGTAGGGAGAGAGAGGACCAGTAGCAGTGAAGAGGCGGGGCCAGGAGCTATGAACCAACCCCTGTAATCACAAATAGGTGAGTACAAATAGGTGAGTACACACATCACACCACACACACACACACACACATATATGCACAAGAAATGAGAGTGAAGTATGTGAGGAACTCAACGAGAGATTCAAAGAAGTGTTCACAGAGGAGACAGAAGGGGCTCCAGAAAGATGGAGAGGTGGGGCACACCACCAAGTGCTGCACACAGTACACACAACCGAGGAAGAAGTGAAGAGGTTTCTGAGTGAGCTAGATACCTCAAAGGCAATGGGGGCGGATAACATCTTTCCATGGGCCCTGAGAGAGGGAGCAGAAGCGCTATGTGGACCCCTAACAACAATATTCAATAAATCTATCGAAACAGGGAGATTGCCTGAGGCATGGAAGACAGCAAATGTAGTCTCAATCTTTAAAAAAATGAAACAGACATTAAGCACTAAACTACAGACCAGTGTCACTGACATGTATAGTATACAAAGTCATGGAGAAGATTATCAGAAGAGTGGTGGAACACATAGAAAGGAATTATCTCATCAACAGCAGCCAACATGGTTTCAGGGACGGGAAATCCTGTGTCACAATCCTACTGGAGTTCTATGACATGGTGACAGCAGTAAGACAAGAGAGAGAGGGGTGGGTGGATTGTATTTTCTTGGACTGCAAGAAGGCTTTTGACACAGTTACACACAAGAGATTAGTGCAAAAACTGGAGGACCAAGCAGGGATAACAGGGAAGGCACTACAATGGAACAGGGAATACTTGTCAGGAAGACAGCAGCGAGTCATGGTACGTGGCGAGGTGTCAGAGTGGGCATCTGTGACCAGCGAGGTCCCACAGGGGTCAGTCCTAGGACCAGTGCTGTTTCTGGTATTTGTGAACGACATGACGGAAGGAATAGACTCCGAAGTGTCCCTGTTTGCAGATGACGTGAAGTTCCTGAGAAGAATTCTTTCGATCGAAGACCAGGCAGAACTACAAAGGGATCTGGACAGGCTGCAGACCTGGTCCAGCAATTGGCTCCTGGAGTTCAACCCCACCAAGTTGTTAAATTAGACACATGTGCAACTCTTGGGTATCTTCATTGAGGAAACGTTTCGCCACACAGTAGCTTCATCAGTCCATACAAAGGATAAACTTGAAGAACAGGAGGAAAATGAGGTAATCAGACCCGCAGCCTTGAGTCGATGTGGTCAGTCCATCAATCTTGAATAGAATACGGCATAGGAGCAGAGAAGCAGCTTATAAACCGTACGCAGGAGAGGTGCAGCAGTCGTAGGTGGCGTCACATTTGTCCAATGTGGAAGTAGGTCGTGCCCAAGGGTTAGGCAAGCGAAGAATTCCCAAGTATTAAGATCCCAAGAAGTTGCAGTGTCTGACAGGATTGTAGATGAATGAATAGATGAATTTAGCATTAGAACTGGACAAGATTCCAATGCTCTATTTATTCATGTGAGAGATTATAACCATCCAATTGATTTTCAAAAAGTTGAGAAAGTTGTATCAAGCAAGTCTGTGGACGACAGGAATATAATTCAGTCATGTTTCATAAAAAGCATTTTTGACTAATATATTTCCTTTGGTTTATATAAATTAGATCCATTTATAATTAATATAATTTGGGAAGAATTTAATAATACATTGGACAAATAATAAATTTTAAAATTCTTAATTCTTGGGTAGAATAGTTTGTTGGTGGGTTTGTGTGAAGATCTGCCTAGTTTGGGGCCAGCGGGCCTGCTGCAGTTCCATTTCTAATGTGTCGCTGCGTTCAGGTGTTGCATTTTGTTGTTGGGATTTGATAGGGATGTGTCGGGGCTAGAACCCCTTAATATACCTTCCTTTGATGCATTACTTTTATTGCTCCCTTGATAAAGTGAGTAGTCACGAAAGCGCTTGGAATTTCTCTATTCATTCACAGTGTGTTTGCACGCATAATATATATATAAATATATATATATATATTAATATAAATATATATATAATATATATATATCTATATCTATATATATATATATATAATATAACATATATAATATATATATATCTATATATATATATAAATATATACACACACACACATATATATAGTATATATATAATAATATATATATATAAATAAATATATATATATATATATATATATATATATATATATACAAACACTGATCTCTGCTCTGGCTGAAGGAGACTCGAACCATGAACCTTAGAACAAGGTTATGCAGTGCTTTACAAATCTACCCACACTGGACCAATACCTTGGAGTCCATCTTTTGCCGCTAAGATTTTGATCAAAGCAGCAAGGTTCAGGGAGAAGGCTTTAAAGCTTTTCTCTCATCCCTGCCTGCATCAGCCTTACTAGAGATATTAACAATGCAAGGAATTCGCAAGAGCAGGTGAAATATACACTTGGTCCAGTGTGGGTAGACTGGTAAAGCACTGCATACCTTGTTCTAAGGTTCGTAGGTTCGAGTCTCCTTCAGCCAGAGATCAGTGTTTGTGTATATTTCGCCTGCTCCTCGCGAATTCCTTGCAATTGTTTTAAATCTCTAGTAAGGCTGATGCATGCAGGGGATGAATGAAAAGCTATAAGCCTTCTCCCTGAAAGCTGGCTGCCTTGAATCAAAGTCTAGCGCAAGCTGGACTCCAAGGTATTGGTCCAGTGTGGGTAGATTGGTAAAGCACTGGGTACCTTGTTTTAAGGTTCGTAGGTTCGAGTCTCCTTCAGCCAGAGATCAGTGTTTGTGTATATTTCGCCTGCTCTTGCGAATTCCTTGCACACACCCCACACACACACACACACATATATATTGTAATATATATATATAAAATATATATATATATATTATATATATATATATATATATATATATATATAATATATAAAATATATATTCATGTTTTGTTTTTTTTATAAATGTATTCTGTTTATTAATAAATGTTCACATAGAATATAAAATAACAGGGGGTGGTAGGAGAAGAAAATATTAAAACAAACTCCGGGGAGAGCCTAGAAGTTTTCCCTGAGATACGTTTATTGTCTTCTCTGAGGATGAGGGTCCCCATTCCAGCTATAGAAAGTGGTACTTCCCTATTTTAATAAAATATATATATATATATATATATATATATATATATATATATATATATTATAAATATATATATAATAGGTTAGTGGACAGCAACCACCCAGGAAGTACTACCGTCCTGCCAGATGACTGTGAAACAGAAACCTTTAAAATGTTTTGCATGATGGTAGGATTGCTGGTTTCTTTTTCTGTCTCATAAACACGCTAGATTTAAAAGGGATATCTTGCTACTCCTACTTACACTTTGGTCACACTTCACAGACACGCACATGCATATATATATACATACATTTAGGTTTTTATCCTTTTTCTAAATAGCTCCCTTTTTCTTCTTTATTTCTTCTATTGTCCCCTGGGGAATTGGAAAAGAATCTTTCCTCCGTAAGCCATGCGTGTCGTATGAGGCACTTTAAAAAGCCGGGAGCAATGAGCTAGTAACCCCTTCTCCTGTAGACATTACTAAAAAAGAGAAGAAAAAATGGATGCTTGAATGTTTCGTTTAATGTAGTGCGGATGACAAGAAACAGATGATTGCTGATGTTATGAATGAAAAGAAGTTGGATGTCCTGGCCCTAAGTGAAACAAAGCTTAAGGGGAAGTAGGGGAGTTTCGGTGGGGGAAATAAATGGGATTAAATCGGGAGTATCTGAGAGAGTTAGAGCAAAGGAAGGGCTAGTAGTAAGTGAAGATCAGTTATGGGAAGTAGAAAAGGAAAAATT
>NC_069408.1:78580966-78593466 GCF_026875155.1 Cherax quadricarinatus
CCCCTTTCCCCCAGTATTTTATGTAGTTACATATCCCCCCTATCTCTCCTGTCTTTCAGTGTCATCAGGCCGATTTCCCTTAATCTCTCCTCGTAGAACATGCCCCTTAACTCCGGGACTAGTCTTGTTGCAAACCCTTTTGCACTTTCTCTAGCCTCCCTTACGAGCTTGGCTGGGTGGATTCCAAAGTGTTGCTACATACTCCAATATAGGCATAACGTACACTGTGCACAGGGGCCTGAGCGAGTCCTTATCGAGATGTCGGAATGCTGTTCTTAGGTTTGCCAGGCGCCCGTGTGCTGCAGCAGTTATATGGTTGATGTGCGCCTCGGGAGATGTGCCTGGTGTTATACTCACCCCAAGAAACTTTTTCTTTAGTGTGGTTTGTAGTCTCTGGCCCCCTAGATTGTACTCCGTCTGCGATCTTCTTTGCCCTTCCTTAATCTTCACGACTTCGGGTTGAACTCCAGGAGAGAAGTTGCTTTACCAGGCCTGCAGCCTGTCCTCGAGATCCCTTTGTAGTTCTGCCTGGTCCTCGTCCGATTGAAATCTTCTCATCAACTTCCCATCATCTGCAAACATGGACACTTCTGAGTCTATTCCTTACGTCATGTTCACAAATAACAGAAACAGCACCGGTCCTAGGACGATCCCTGTGGAAACCCGCTCGTCACAGACGCCCACTTTGACTCCTGCCCACGTACCATGACTCGTCGTTGTCTTTCTGACAGGTATTCCCAGATCCATTGTGCATTCCCTGTTATCCTTGCGTAGTCCTCCAGCTTTTTGCACTAATATCTTGAGTGGAACTGGTGTCAAACGCCTTCTTGCAGTCCAAGAAAATACAATCCACTCACCCCTCTTTTTCTTGTCTTACTGCTGTCACCCTTTCATAGAACTTTCAGTACTCTGTGCACAGAATTTCGCATCCCTAAAATCGTGCAGGCTGTTGCTGATTAGCTCATTCTTTTCTAGGTGCTCCGCCACCCTTTTCCTGATAATCTTTTTCATAGACTTTGCATACTATACACGTCAGTGACACTGGTCTGTAGTTTGATGCTTTGGGTATGTCCCCCTTTTTTAAAATTTGGGACTACATTTGCTGTCTCCCATACCTCAGGTAGTTGTTCTGTTTCAATAGAGGAAGAGAGAGAGAAACGTTAAGAGAAAGAGATGGAGAGAAAGAGGGACACAGGGAGGGGGATTGAAGTTGATAGAGAAGGGGAACTGGGAGAAAAAGAGAGATAGAGAGAGAAGAGGGGTAGAGGGATAAAGGAGGTTGGGTGGAGAGTTGTAAGGAGGGGAGAGATGGGGAGAGGGAGGGAGAGTGACAGGGAGAGTGATGGGGGTGGAGAAAGAGTGGGAAGGGAGCTAGAGGGAGAGAAAGGGGGAAGGAAGGGAGGAAGAAAAAAAGAGAGGGGGAACGGGGGTGTAGAGCGAGGAAGAAAAAAGGAAGGGAGAAGGAGGAGAGAAAGAGAGGAGAAGAGAGAGAGAGAGAGAGAGAGAGATGAGAGAGGAGAGAGAGAGAGAGATGAGAGAGAGATGAGAGAGAGAGCACAGTGAGAGAGATAGATTAGAGAGGAGGCAGAGAGATGTATAGTAAATACTGAAGTACAGTGAGGAGTCAATTAGGCCTGAGTGCATTTATATATATAATATATATATATATATATATATATATAGTAAATATTTGTTAAATTTTTATATATATGTGTGATTGTGTGTGTGTTGTGTGTGTGTGTGTGTGTGTGTGTGTGTGTGTGTACGTACTCGCCCACTTGTGGTTGCAGAGGGTCGAGTCATAGCTCCTGGTCCCGCCTCTTCACTGGCGCTACTGGGTCACTCTCCCCACACCATGAGTTTATCATACCTCTTCTATGTATGGATCCTGCCTCCACTACATCGCTTCCCAAACTATTCCACTTCCTGTCTACTCTGTGCTGAAGAAATATTCCTTATCATCCCTGGGAATTCATCTGTGTCTTCTTCAACTTCCAACTGTGTCCCCTTGTTTTCTGTGTCCTATCTCAGAATCATTCTGGCCTCTGTCACCTTGTTCAATTCCACTTCAGTATTTTATTGTACCGTTATCATGACCGCCCCCCCTAACCGTCACCTGTGTGGTGTGCATATGTGAGAGGGGCGTCAGGGATATTGAGTAAGGGGAGAGAAAGGGGGAGAAAGGTGGCGAGAGGGGACAGAGTGAGATGAGAGAGGTGGAGATAGTGGAAAAGGGGTAGATGGAGGATTTGGAGAGAAAGGATCGAGAGGAGGAAAGAAGAGAGGGATAAGCAAAGGTGGAAGAGAGGGAGATGGAGGAGAGGAAGAAAGGAGGGGAGGGGAGATCGAGGAGGAGGGGAAGAGAAGGAGAAGGAAGGAGGAAGAGAGGATAAGAAAAGAGGAGCAGGAGGAGAACGAGGAGAAAGAGAAGGAAGAGGAGGAGGAATAGGTGTGTTTGTAGGTTTGTGTGTGTGTGTGTGTGTGTGTGTGTGTGTGTGGGTGTGTGTCCTGTGTGTGTGTACTAACCTATTTGTACTCACCTATTTGCTGTTGCAGGGTCGAGTCATAGTCTCCCAGGCCCCGCCTCTTTCACTGGATGATACTGTTCCTCTCTTTTCCTGCCCATTGAGCTTTAATCATCAAACCACGTCTTAAAACTATGTATGGTTCCGCGCCTCCACTACGGCACTGTTCTAGGCTCTAATTCCCCTGCCTAACAACTCTATGAACTGTAAGAATAACTGTCCCTAACGTGTGTGTGTGTGGTGTGTGTGTGTGTGTGTGTGTGTGTGTGGTGGTGTTGTTGAGTGGTGTGTGTATGTGTGGTGTGTGTGTGTGTGTGTGTGTTGTGTGTGTAGTGTGTTTTCACTTGCAGCATGAGTTAGCCAACTATATGTGGGTTCCAAGGTCGAATTCACACATCCTGGCCTCAACCATCATCCGACTGGTAGCGAGATCTAGAATACCAACCTCTACACCCGGACTCCAGGTGCATTTATCGTACGCTCTTCTTAAAGCTATGTATAATCCTGGCATGCTTAGCTGCTGTGCACCTCTCCATAATGTTCTCTGCTTCCTGACGTCACTAAGGCTGAATAAAATCCTTGCCTAACATCCCGATGACAATTGAGCTTTCAGCTTCCAGTTTGTCCCTTCTTGTGCTGTGTGTGTGTTGTGTGTTAGTGTGTGTGTTGTGTGTGTGTGTGTGTGTGTGTTTGTGTGTGGTGTGTGTGTGTTGGTGTGTGTGTGTGTGTGTAAGTGCTCTGCCAAAAATTAAATGTCCTACACGCCAGACGTTCTCACTGCAAGAATTGCGAATCTACATGCCAGTGCTCATTAGCAGATGTTTTTAAAACCCACAAATGTTTTCACAATAGTCTTTTTTATCGTCCTTAAATCTACCTCCATGCCCCAACCTTCTACCTTGGAAAACCCAATACCAATACCCATCCTAAAAGCTGAATCCCTTGCCTCTTACCTTCCTGAACCATTTTCCCTGTTTGCGAAGAGCCCAGTCCTGAACGCCGTGGGCACGTGGGGCGCTGCGACGTGCTCTGAGGAGGGAAATTCTTTGCAGCCTCACTAATCCAGAAACGTTACCATTAACTTTATATCCTTCTTCTATTGCTGCTCATTCTGGATAAAGTGCAGTCAGGATGCAGAGGCGGGGGGCGACCATCTCCTCTTCATTTTTCTCATCGCTACCCCATAATCACCACGTTTCCACACCCTGCACCACCACTCTAAAATGCTTTCACAACTTCCACCATCACACCATTACATTCGTACTCATTGCGCCCTTATAATCACAATCATATACAACCACTACGCCTCCAAGTATCGTAACACTAACACAGGTGTAACCATGCCGTCACTCCCAGTACCAGCACGACCTAAAGCAGTACATCAACGCCTTAACACGTCCCAATTCCCTGTAGTACAACGGCCTGCACACTACGCATAACGTCCGTCACGTCCTGCAACCACGCACAATGGGGGACCACCAAGCCCTTCAAGCCACACCATCACTACACTGCACTACAACGCCATGACGCTACAACCCATGTTTGTTCACTCCACCAGGCATGTACGCACTGTAAGACCACACCTCACTGATATTCAGTCGTAAATTTCATACGACTTGGATTCATCCATACATTGTTTTTGTAACTAAAGCATAGTTCAGTATGATTTATTTTTACACCATTCCTGTGGGAAAATCCGATTATTTTTGTGAGAAAAGCTTCTTGGTCATTACCGTAGTTTGAACTGATAACGTCGAAATAATGTTAAATTTTAGTCTATTAAACGTAACCGGAATCCTACAGTATTGCGTCTTATGCTGCAACATTTTTCTGCACATGTAATTTAATATATTTTTATTAATTGCGAATGTAATTTATATTATAATGCAATGCAAAATTACTAGTGTCAGCATACATGCCTTTGTCGGTATTAGTGCGTAACACCTAATACCGATAGCAGGCAAATATGCTTCGGACCTCCGTGAGACACACCTCCATTTTTTCCCAGTTCTGGTTGCCTGCTCAGCTTTAGATCATATAAAATAACAGTATAAAAGTCGGCTTCTTCACCAGGACCCAGAAGTTAGAACTTCGAGCCTAATAAAAAGCCTGTTTCGAGTTCAACAAAACAATAATAAAAGCTTTAGCTACAGAATTTGTATTAAGCCGGCAAGTAGTTACTTCCTTAATAACTTCCAATGTTTAAGTATTTCTCATGTTTCAGAAAGCATCAATTCAGAATTCATTGAAAGTTATTTTGCCATTAGTTTAAAAATATAGGAAAAGTAATTATTAAATTCGATGTATTTTCAGTACTTGATTCAAATATTTCCTCAGGTTCAAAGAAGCAAAGAATTTAAAGTCTTGCTCACATTGAAACAAAATTCCTAGGGATATTTAAATTAAGGAAATTAACAATTACTTTAGAGATAAAGATTATCACTGGTCAACAAAATATCGTTCGCCAAAGATATTTGTAAAAGATATTTAGGGTATTTTGGGTTACTGAATTAGAAAATGTCCAGTAGAATGTTTCCAAATTGGCTCTAGCTTGTGAGATATTGCATACCTAAACCACTCAGTAACAGGAAATTTATTAGGCCTAACGCGTGTACTGTGAGTGACAACTTGTATGTACAAAGATAGTTTTTTATTAAGATTAAATTATTTTTTTAAGTGATTTAATATTTAATGAATAGAGTTGAAAAACAACGACCACGTGACAATATTGTTGTAAGCCTTTTATTTTGTAATATTTTTGCTCTGAAAAAACAATGAATTCTTTTCTTCACGAAGAAGTCTGCTAAACAATCCCGAAGAAATTTGCTACATTTGGCGTTTGAGAGGATATTCTTGATGCAAAAGACAACGAAAAAAAATACACATTTTTTAATAAAAACACGTATTTTATTACCCTTATTTTGGCGGCGGAGCCAGAGAAACATGACACAGTCTTGGGCTCCCTACATGGTCCTAGCAAAATGTGTTGAAAACATAGGGAAAGAGAAAAATTTGTACTTCTGTGTGCCAATGGGTGGGGAAGAACTCAAAGAAACCACCAGAGCTTGATATTATCTGTATAGGGAATGTGAAAGGTTTTAATCGATACAGAAAGTCAAGTGGGAATATCCGATTTGGAGTCATCAAAAAGAGTTGTGTCACACAGCTAAGACCTTTCCCATACCATTGTTTTACAACACTGGACTGACCGTCAGTTTCAGATGTTGAAAAAATCTCAGTGTTTTAGGAATATAACACAGGTGGAAAGTAGTGGAGCCGAATATGAGTATGCAATTTCAAACCCCATGAAGTTCTCCCAAGAAGCAACACAGTGATCTGAATATGTATCCTCAGTTTTGTCAAAGCAGAATTAACTATCTACCAGAAGAAGTTTAAAATAACGGCTTATCAGGAGGTTGAACTCACCTGCCGATTACTTCAGCTAAATGAATATCTTGTATACTGCATAACACCTCTGGACTTTTTTTTGAATGGGTCTTGAATAACAAACCAGGACGAAGGGCAGTGTTTATACACATCTCCATTAAAAGTCTCTTGAAATGTACCATATTGCATAATGGTAATCAATATCATCTCATTTCCAATACTCAGCAAAAACTGTGCTGGTGACTAACACAGGAGGAAATAGAACAAACAACGTTTTCATATGCAGTAAAATAGTGGTATTATTATTATTATATATAGAATGAAAGCGCCATTTGTATATGATTCTGACCTTTTTGAGTGTGATCTAAAAGTTATAATTTCAATGCATTTATCAATATATATTTTTTTTACATCTTGGCATGTTTTGGACATCGGATTACCATACTGTATCAGAAACTAGAGCCAATTAAGTAAAAACCGATGAGTATTTGGAATCACAACATCACGCAACTTACCCTAAAATCGGTGGTAATAACATTGACTATAAAATTAGGGTTTGATGAGTGAATTCTTTTTATAACTGCAGATTTAAATTATATCCAGTGTTACCATGTTACATAATTTGAGGTTTTATACAGTTTCCAATGTCCATCGGAAGTTTATTGTGAGATTTTCAATACGCTCCCAAATCACCAACTAACCTCTAAATTAATGTAGAACTAGCATGGCGACATTTCGACGATACATAACTGAGAGTTCACTCATTAAGAAAGTATGTACAACTGTCCACAGCGTAACAACAATAATGATAAAAACGAGGTACAGTCAAACGAAGGAAACAAGAAGAGACGTAACGACTGACCCTGTGATGCAAACCTGAGGCATCGTCCAGAGGTAGAGACACTGAGGACTCTACGTGAAAACAATTGACAGAATGATCCTTAAACGTTCACGCCAGTGTGTGGAAGTGTGATGAACCAAGTTAAGGTCACAGCTGTGTAGTGGAGAAAACATTGCGTCGTCACACCCAGCAGGAAGACCCCCCTGACAATCCCACTGTGACGATCCTAACGAAGACCTGTTTGAATGAAGCACACATGCTGATCAACAGGTGTTCTTACCCAAATTGAGCTGTGGCTGGTGTCCGGCGAAACCCTACTGACCAGTGGAGGTCCTGACGACCAACTAAAAGCGATCCAGACACCTGTGGAGAAATTTTTCTCCAGAAAGGAGGGGTAATAGGCAATCCTTTCAGCGTTTACTGGTTCGTCGGGCCATTTTTCACCCTTTCAGAAAGGGCAAAGACGTCTTGTATCTTTGATCACGTACAACACCCAAACAAGTCTACAACACTCTACAGTACCATGCTTGTATATTGTGATAATATGCCATAATGATAGATAGCAAAATATTAGATATAACATAAACCAACCCTGAAGAACTTAATCCAAGACTAGTGGCATACCTGAAATTATTATTAATTAAATGTTACCTGGATCCGCGGGCGCATGAATAATGTATGCGGAATGCATTTTTAATCACTTTTCTTAGAGCAATTTGTATATGATAAGAGCAATAGAGGATCTGCTACACGATAAAGAAGGGTTCATGGATGGTCGTTTAAATAACAATACCATTAATATCAGAGTATATCAGGCAGGAAAATAAATAAAATAATAAATATAAATATAATATAAATATACTATAATACATATATAATGATATATATGATGAAATATATATAAATTTAAATACATATAATATATATAATATATATAGTATATATATATATATAATAAATTATTTTAGGTAAAAAAAATTTTTAATGCTTATCTTGATACTGAATGACCCACCTGGGTTTAGAGCTTTCAAGTGAATAATAATAATAAAAATAATAATAATAATACTAATATAATAATTCGTATCTTCTACAGAGTCTTATTGTTTAAATTCATTAAATCTTTAATTGTTGTTTATTTTTTTATTATTAAACAGAAATTAACGTAGACAAAAGCCTTTAAGTACTAATATGGGCCTTTGCTTCGAATTAAATTATATTTAAATTAAAAATAATAAAGGATTAATATCATATCGTTAGAGACTAAGTTACAAGAACTGAAGCAGCTTTCAGACTTGTAAGAATTAGGCACCATAAGTATGTCACTTACTCTAAGTGAGAACCTAAGTGAAGTATATCTTCGTAAATTGATTAAAGAGTTGACTTCACTACAAGACGGTCACGCGTTTGTACGCCCTCGTATCTGCACGCCCCCATTCTGCACGCCACCCATATCGCTGCACGCCTCCATGTCTGCCCGCCTCCAAGTACTGCACATCTCACGCAGCTTGTAGTCCATGCACTACACCATAACGCACCACATGACCACGTATCTCAGCTTTCTAATGCATCATGCATACCATACACAAACATCATGTAGCACACAGCGCGTCGCGCTAGGGAGCCCACACACACACAGCCATACAACACAACATGAGAGGAGGCTCAAAAGTCACTCACCAACCACAAGCCTCAGACATCAATACCACCACACAAAACATCAATATGGGCACCATATTTAATTTTGTAACACCATGTCCACAACATATCACACCACCACCAAACAAACACCACAAAGTCACCTACCATTTCATTATGCACCATATAATTTAAGACATCACCAGCACAACACCAATAAGCACCACGCAAACCATACACGACATCATCATGCATCAACACCACTAGTTGCACCAACCCACATGCACCACCCTACCATGCATTACACAATGCACAACAGTCACGACACCACATCACTCACGCAATGCACCCCACCAACATGCATCACACCACTATGTACACACCACCATGTAATCACACTACCATGTATCCCACTACCATGCACCACCACCACCATGCATCACACCACCATGTATCACACTACTATACACCACACTACTATGCACCACACCACCGGCATCACACCAATACAGTATCACATATCATATACAATCACACTATGCACCACACCATGCACACGACCACATTTGACACTAACATGCACCACACCACCATGCATCACACTACCATGTATAGCACTACACTAACCATGCATCATGATATCATGCACTCACACCACTATGTAACACTACCACCTCTGTATCACACCACCAACTATCACACTACACATGTACCTGCCACAACCACTATGTCACCACACGCCATGTATCACACTACCAATGCACCACACCACCATGCACACAACCGCAATGCCCACACCACCACGACATCACAACATATATCACACACCATGCATCACACCATCAGCATCACACGATCAATCATCACGCTACCATGCCACCACACCAATTGCATTTCCTGATGTAGTTCCCGGACACAAGGTTCTACAATCTTACCTTATTTAGGGTGGAGGTCATAGAATCTTCAGGGACGCCTTACGATCCTCCCGAGGGCTGAATTGCCTCTCAGAAAGATTCAGTCCCAGGACCAAAATGTGATCCTCTTCAGCCGCCGTACCCGTCACTATGTTGAAGGGTGTAGGGATTGCTGTGTTTAGGGTTTGGAAAGATTATGGCATGGTGAATGAATACCGTGGGATATTGTGGTGGGGAGGCATTGTCCGTGGGTTTAGGAGTTTATATTGTGAGCCAGTCAAAAGCTTTCGACAACAGTATTGAAAAGGTTTCGTTACTTGACTCTTTAACCGGACCGGAACGTTTTCTAATATGTCCAGTATGTTGTGATAACGTTCTTTTTTAAACCAACGAAGCGATATAAAGTACCAAATGTTTTTTAAATCCAACACTAAAAACCACCATTACAACAAATGGTAATAATGGAGTATAACCACAAGGGAATATTAATAATATAATTCAAGGCAAATTTCTATAAACTGGTAAAATCATTTATATCAAATAAAGGTTGAATTATAAATGAACAATGCATTATTGTGCGTAGAGTTGTGATTTAACCCAAATGGGTTAAATTAAACCACCTTTGGGGTCCTGACTGGCTGGCGAACCGCGATGTTGGAGCGGAGAATTTGAATGATGAGTGTCTATAATGTCCCACTTGCAGGTTTGGACAGTGAGTATAATGTAAGGGAAAATGAGCCCATATAAATAAATATGTGAAAAGTTTATTTTCGATCAATTGCAAATATGCGAACACCGACAAAACTCGGTCGTACCATCAAAGGGTGAACAATTTTAAATGTTGCATAGTGTGCAATAGAGTTAATTAAAACAGCTAATAGACTATTTTTTTTAATTTATATACAAAAAAAAAAACGATAACAAAAACATAAATTGAACTTGTATTCAAACATTTTGTAAGTAATAAAAAAAAATACAAAAATGAAACCAAGTACACACACGGACACATTGCAAAGGGATAAAAAATTATTCCTGTATATCCTAGAGTTTCCTGAAGAAGAACACGATTCAAGAAACTGCTAATTCGTGTCAAGAACTTTAATAAGCAAAATTTCTATCCTTCTTGATGCATATGATTTACTTAGTCAAATGGCACGAGGAAAATGAGGATGTGACATGTTTGTGTTTTGCTTGCAAAACTTGTATGTAAGTATCTTGCCTGGCACTGGGCCAGTTTTTTTTCCTAGATGTTTATCCAACCTCGTACACTGGTCATCTGCCTTTCTGCACATGGTACTGACACTGCAGATAGGCAATTGCAAGGCTGACAATCATTACTGTCCACCATTTGGAAAATATTTGGTGAAGCTCTTGGACTTGTTTCTTAATATTGCTTCGTCTAAACTTATTTGCGTCAGTTGGATCTTGCATTGATAGAGATGTCAAGCCTGAACAATAGCTTCATGACAATGCACTTGGCTATTGTAGTAACCGAATAATCACGGCAGTAAAGTAGCCATCATTGCACAACTGAGGCATGATCAAGAACATAGGCAAGACGCGTGCCGAGGCATGTACCAACCGTTAGATTTCATCAGGCTGTTTTGTGGCAGATGCACCAACCATGTTACTTTGTCAGTAATCTTCCTATGTTGTGCATTATAGTTCTTGATGACTGCAGGGCACTGGAAACCACCGGATTTTGGTTTTTGTAGCCTGTTATATCTGGTCAATAAAAGTGACAAGGATTAACCCCAACATCATTTTGTCACTAAGTCACAGCTTATTGTTCTCCTTCCATCATACAAAAAATGGATACCATCATTGGTTTTGAAGTCAAAAGAGCTCCCAGGGCACTACGTTTCTTCTTCCATTTTGTTTGACAGCATCAGTTTCAGGCTTTACCCACATCTATTTCACGTACTGTTCCAGTGTATCTGCAGTTATACTTTTCTTCTTAGCCAACTGGAGCAAATGGTAGCTTTTAAAAAAAATTGTACAGCATAGATTGCTGCATGTATTTTCTTTGGTTGAGAGTATGTTGCAAGTACCAGAACCAATCTTTGAACTTATTGCGGTAGTTTAGTTTCTTCATGTGCAGCTTAATATGGATGTTGTCAAAAGTTATTATGGCCTTTAACGTAAGTATATCGTGAATTATCCGCCCTCTTCACTTGCAAGACAAAACAGCTTGACAACTCCACTTGTCTGGTTTGATTTTGATGATAACTGCCGTTAGGTTTCCAGCGGTTTTACCCCTTGAAATCAACGCATACTTTACATCAAACAGACTACTTAGCTGTCTAGCTGGAACTTTCAAGCATTATGGAGGTTAGTAAAGGCACAATATGCAACAGATTTAGAGGTATCTTTATTTCCATAACCCAAAGACTATGGAACAAGACCTCTTCTTCCAGACTGAGGGACTGACCACCACAAAACTTTAAGGGTGATGGACTGATTACATCGTCTTCACAGTCCTTCTACTTCTATCAACTTTTCTGTTACTCGACTGAGAAGAAACCTACTGTGGGATAAAAAAAAAAGGCGAAACGTTTCGAAATAAAGATACCTAACTGTTGCATATATGTCCTTACGTAACAACCTGTCGGTAATTTATACCAATTTGATGTTCACTCAAGCAGAGCATTAGTAAGTGCAGAGTAAAGAGGCCTTATTTTGTGAATCTGTCTTGTCCTTCTTATTGGAGTGTGTTATCACTGAAATGAATTGAACCTAAGCAACCTAAACCTCATAGTTTTTCCTTGACATTTGTAACCTGGATGCCATAGTTCAAGTTGCCTAATAGTTCTGAATGCATGGGTGTGAAAATGATTACGCCATATACAACAGAATACCGTGAAACCCGTGATTTCTTCTTCATATCTGTCGAAAAAGTACTTGTATGTTTTTTGCATGGCATACAAAATTATTGAAAAATGAGATTTGGTCTATCTTGTCTTTAGTAAAAAGCTCGCTAAAATAGTCACATGCACACCTAACTGCAAGAGGCTTTTCATGTTCGTATACAGGCAATGGGTCATTGTGGATGCCAACTTTGTCCCAGCAGGGTCTGAGCCTTGAGAAGCAAGCTCATCATGAAGATCTTCATCAGGGTTCTCCTCGATCACAATACCTTTCTTCTTCTTCTTGTCCAATTTTGGCTCATCATCACTTGACACCTCTGCATCCGATGGC
>NC_069408.1:78598466-78633506 GCF_026875155.1 Cherax quadricarinatus
CGCACCTCTTCCCTCCCGCACCCACTTTCCTTAACCCCCAAACTTCTGCTGAACACTCTAACACTACATTTTTTCAATCTACCCCATACCTCTTCAACCCCATTGCCTATGCTCTCATTACCCATCAAATTCCTCCAATAGTTGTTTATATCTTACCCTAACTGCCTCCTCTTTAAGTTTTATAAACATTCCCCCCCTCTCTTTACCTGATGCTTCTATTCTCCTTGTATCCCATCTACCTTTTACTCTCACTCTCAACTAAAAAGTGATCTGATATTTCTGTGGCCGCTCTATAAGCATGGACATCCTGAAGTCTACTCAACAGTTTTTTATCTCCCAATACATAATCCAACAAACTACTGTCATTTCCCCCCTATATCATTTCTTGTGTACTTATTTATCCTCTTTGTTCTTAAAATATGTATTACCTATAACCAAACCCCTTTCTATACAAAGTTCAATCAAAGGGCTCCCATTATCATTTACACCTGGCACCCAAATTTACTTACCAAAACCCTCTCTAAAAAGTTTCTCCTACTTTAGCTTTCGGGTCCCCTACCAAAATTTACTCCTCACTTGGTTAAAAGGGCTCCTACATTCACTTAAAAATCTCCCAAAATCTCTCTCTCTCCTCTACATTCCTCTCTTCTCCAGGTGCATACACTCTTATTATGACCCACTTTTCTCATCCAACCTTTATTTTAATCCACATAAGCCTTGAATTTACACATTCATATTATCTTTTCTCCTTCCATAACTGATCATTCAACATTACTGCTACCCCTTCCTTAGCTCTAACTCTCTCAGATACTCCTGATTTAATCCCATTTATTTCTCCCCGCCGAAACTCCCCTACCCCCTTCAGCTTTGTTTCGCTTAGGGCCAGGACATCCAACTTCTTTTCATTCATAACACCAGCAATCATCTGTTTCTTGTCATCCGCACTACATCCACGCACATTCAAGCATCCCAGTTTTATAAAGTTTTTCTTCTTTTCTTTTTTAGTAAATGTCTACAGGAGAAGGGGTTACTAGCCCATTGCTCCCGGCATTTTAATTGTCTCGTACGACACGCATGGCTTACGGAGGAAAGATTCTTTTCCACTTCCCCATGGACAATAGAAGAAATAAAGAAAAACAAGAGCTATTTAGAAAAAGGAGAAAAACCCTAGATGTATGTATATATATATATATGCATGTGCGTGTCTGTGAAGTGTGAACAAAGTGTAAGTAGGAGTAGCTAGATATCCCTGTTATCTAGCATGTTTATGAGACAGAAAAAGAGACCAGCAATACTACCATCATGCAAAACAGTTACAGGTTTCTGTTTCAGTCATCTGGCAGGAAGGTAGTACTTCCCTGGGTGGTTGCTGTCTACCAACCTACTACAATATATTATATATATATATAAAATTATATATATATATATTATATATATATATATATATATATATATATATATATATATAAATATAAAACAACACTACACTTGCCAAGGAGTCAAACCCATGTAATTTTGGCCCCCCTTGTGTGGTCTAGGGGTCTAAAGCGTCATGCGTTATCTCTCATAATGATGCGGGTCAAAATACATGGGTTCGACTCCTTGGTTTAGTGCAGTGTTGTTACTGATCAATACCACTATTCCATGGGACAATAATATAATGTACTGCTTCTATATAAAATATATATATATATATATATAAATATATATATATATAATATATATATATATATATATATATATATATATATATATATATACACGCACAAAACACACACACACACACACACACACACACACACACACACACACACACACACACACATTGTATGTGTGTACTCACCTAGTTGAGGATGCAGGCGTCGAGTCCATGCTCCAGGCCCCGCCTCTTCACTGGTCGCTACTAGGTCACACTCCCTAAGCCATGTATGGATCCTGCCGCTTCCCAAACTATTCCACTTCTTGACTACTCTGTGGCTGAAGAAATACTTCCTAACATCACTGTGATTCATCTGTATCTTCAACTTCCAACTGTGTCCCTTTGTTGCTGTGTCCCATCTCTGGAACATCCTGTCATTGTCCACCTTGTCAATTCCTCTCAGTATTTTGTATGTCGTTATCATGCCCCCCCCCACTATCTGTCCTGTCCTCCAGTGTCGTCAGGTTGATTTATCTTAACCTCTCCTCGTAGGACATACCTCTTAGCTCTGACAAGTGTCTGACAGGATTGTAGATGATTGTTCAAAGAACCAAGACCATTCTCTACATCTCCTGCCAAAACGGTTTATAAGTTGCTTCTCCGTTCCTATCCCGTAATTCTATTCAAGATTGATGGATTGACCACATAGACTCAAGGCTGAGGGACTGATTCCCCATTCTCCTCCTGTTCTTCAAGTTTATCCTTTGTATGGACTGATGAAGCCACTGTGTGGCGAAACGTTTCCTCAATAAAGATACCCAAGAGTTGCACATGTGTCTAATGTAACAACATGTCAGTTCTTTGAACCATTCATCTACAATCCTGTCAGACACTGCAACTTCTTGGGATCTTAATACTTGGGAATTCTTCGCTTGCCTAACCCTTAGGCGCGACCTACTTCCACATTGGACAAATGTGACACCACCTACGACTGCTGCACCTCTCCTGCCATACGGTTTATAAGCTTTTTCCTCCTGCTCCTTTTGCCGTATTCTAATCAAGATTGATGGACTGACCACATCGACTCAAGGCTGAGGGTCTGATTACCTCATTTTCTTCCTGTTCTTCAAGTTTATCCTTTGTATGGACTGATGAAGCCACTGTGTGGCGAAACGTTTCCTCAATAAAGATACCCAAGAGTTGCACATGTGTCTAATGTAACAACATGTCGGTTCTTTGAACCATTCATCTACAATCCTGTCAGACACTGCAACTTCTTGGGATCTTAATACTTGGGAATTCTTCGCTTGCCTAACCCTTGGGCGCGACCTACTTCCACATTGGACAAATGTGACACCACCTACGACTGCTGCACCTCTCCTGCCATACGGTTTATAAGCTGTTTCTCTGCTCCTATGCCGTATTCTAATCAAGATTGATGGACTGACCACATCGACTCAAGGCTGAGGGTCTGATTACCTCATTTTCTTCCTGTTCTTCAAGTTTATCCTTTGTATGGACTGATGAAGCCACTGTGTTGCGAAACGTTTCCTCAGTGAAGATACCCAAGAGTTGCACATGTGTCTAATATAACAACTTGGTGGGGTTGAACTCCAGGAGCCAATTGCTGGACCAGGTCTGCAGCCTGTCCAGATCCCTTTGTAGTTCGCCTGGTCTTCGACGAAAGAATTCTTCTCAGGAACTTCACGTCATCTGCAAACAGGGACACTTCGGAGTCTATTCCTTCCGTCATGTTCACAAATACCAGAAACAGCACTGGTCCTAGGACTGACCCCTGTGGGACCTCGCTGATCACAGATGCCCACTCTGACACCTCGCCACGTACCATGACTCGCTGCTGTCTTCCTGACAAGTATTCCCTGATCCATTGTTGTCCCTTTCCCCTGTTATCCCTGCTTGGTCCTCCAGTTTTTGCACTAATCTCTTGTGTGTAACTTTGTCAAAAGCCTTCTTGCAGTCCAAGAAAATACAATCCACCCACCCCTCTCTCTCTTGCCCTTACTGCTGTCACAATGTCTAGAACTCCAGTAGGATTGTGACACAGGATTTCCCGTCCCTGAAACCATGTTGGCTGCTGTTGATGAGATAATTCCTTTCTAGGGTTTTTCCACCACTCTTCTGATAATCTTCTCCATGACTTTGTATACTATACAGTCAGTGACACTGTTCTGTAGTTTAGTCCCTTCATGTCTGTCTCATTTTTTAAAGATTGAGAATACATTTGCTGTCTTCCATGCCTCAGGCAATCTCCCTGTTTCGATAGATTTATTGAATATTGTTGTTAGGAGTCCACATAGCGCTTCTGCTCCCTCTCTCAGGGCCCCCATGGAAAGATGTTATCCGCCCCATTGCCTTTGAGGTATCTAGCTCACTCAGAAACCTCTTCACTTCTTCCCCGGTTGTGTGTACTGTGTCCAGCACTTGGTGGTGTGCCCCACCTCTCCATCTTTCTGGAGCCCCTCCTGTCTCCTCTGTGAACACTTCTTTGAATCTCTCGTTAAGTTCCTCACATACTTCACTCTCATTTCTTGTGCATATATGTGTGTGTGTGTATGTGTGTACTCACCTATTTGTACTCATGTATTTGTGATTACGGGGTGGTTCATAGCTCCTGGCCCCGCCTCTTCCACAATGCTACTGGTCCTCTCTCTCCCTACTCCATGAGCTTTATCAAACGTCGTCTTAAAACTTTGTAAGGTTCCCGCCTCCACTACATCACTTTCTAGGCTATTCCACTGCCTGACAACTCTATGTCTGAAGAAATACTTCTTAACATCCCTTTGACTCATCTGAGTCTTCAGCTTCCAATTGTGACCCCTTGTTTTTTGTGTCCCATTCTTGGAACATCCTGTCTTGTCCACTTTATCTATTTCGCGACGTATTTTATTTGTCGTTATTGTGTCTTCCCTGACCCTCCTGTCCTCCAGTGTCATCAGGCCAATTTCCCTTAACGTTTGGTAGGACAATCACCTTAGCTCTGAGACTAGTCTTGTCGCAAACCTTTGCACTTTCTCTAATTTCTTGACGTGCTTGAGCAGATGTGGATTCCAAACTGGTGCTGCATACGCCAGTATGGGCCTGAAGTATATGGTATACAGAGTCTTGAACGATTCATTACTGTGGTATCGGAACGCTATCCTTATACTCACCCCAAGATCTTTTTCCTTGAGTGAAGTTTGCAGTCTTTGGCCACCTAGATTTTGCATTTGGCAGGGTTAAATTCAAGTAGCCAGTTGCTGGGCCAGGCTTTTATCCTGTCCAGGTAGTCCTGCCTGATCCTCGACCGATTTGATTCTCCTCATTAATTTCACGTCATCTGCGAACAAGAACACTTCTGAGTCTACCTCTTCCGTTATGTCATTCACATATATCAAAAACAGCACAGGTCCTAGGACTGACCCCTGTGGAACCCCGCTTGTCACAGTCGCCCGCTCTGACACCTCGTCACGTACCATGAATCGTTGTTGTTTTCCTGTCAGATATTCTCTGATCCATTGCAGTGCCTTTCCTGTTATGTGTGCCTGATCCTCTAGCTTTTGCAGTAACCTCTTGTGAGGAACTGTGTCGAAGGTCTTCTTGCAGTCCAAGAAAAAGCAGTCTATCCACCCCTCTCTCTCTTGTCTTACTTCTGTCACCTTGTCATTAGACTCCAGTAGGTTTGTGACACAGGATTTTCCTTCCTTGAAACCGTTCTGGTTGTCGTTTATACGTTTGTTTCTTTCGAGGTGCTTCACCATTCTCCTCCTGATGATCTTCTCCATGAATTTTCATACTATACACGTTAATGACACAGGTCGGTAGTTTAATGCCTCATGTCTGTCTCTTTTTTTAAAAATTGGGACTACATTTGCCATCTTCCATACCTCAGGTAATTGTCCAGTTTCAGTGGATGAGTGTGTGTGTGTGTGTGTGTGTGTGTGTGTGTGTGTGTGTGTCGTGCCGGATAAGTAAAATCGGTAATTAGCAAGAAAGTCATTTAAAATTTATCCTTTCTAAAATTTTCTCTTTTAAAATTTAAAGATATATTATTTTCATTTATGTTAACGTAAAAATTAATAATTTTGTACCAAAAGTACCTTAGAAAACTTAACTCATTATAACAAGCTCAATTTAATTTAGCCTAATCCAGCTAAATATACTATTTTAGGTAAGTTTACAGTAATTTAATAATAAACAATATACATGTATATGCACATTGTTTACTTACTTTGAGTAAAATAAGTTTAATTAATATTTAATTAATATAACTGGTATGTAACTAGCATAACGTTCAAGGTAATTTACACAACCGTGTGAGCGAGAGCGGGTGGTCAAGTATCACCTGGGAGATGGACCCTTCGGATGACTAGTATTGATCAGTGGAATGCAAGAGACACGCCCAAGCCCCCAACCCAGCACACCTCACGCACCCAACCACTCACTCACTCACTCATGACGCCAAGGAAGATAGACGTTACTCACCATATCCAGGGGGTAAAAAAGCACTGTTCTAGTTTGGGCTGCAAGAAGAGAGTTTTTAATGAGTGGTGTCCTAACAAACTGAATGAAATTATTGATGGAACATTTTTTCTGGATTACGATTAAACATTAGAGTGGTGCGTATGTAGACAAAATGGTAGAAGGTACACGATTTCAGCACTGCTATGCTTGTACACCTGTAGACAAGGAAACTAATGGATAGCTGGACAGAATGACTACACAGTAAGTGAACATATTCATTTAGCCCAAGAAGGATTATGCAACTTAATGAAAAATGCAGCTTAATAGAATGAGATCGAAATTTTGACTTATTTACAACAAATACGGAAAACATTAAAGCAGAGACAATGAGGAAGAGAAAGGGATAGATCTGGAATTGGGTAAAAATATGACCAAATAGACCACTGAAAATATTCGCAATTGGAGGGTTACAAGGTTATACAAATTAAGAAAAATCTTCAAAGGAGAGTAAAGTGTATTAAAAATTTTAAAAAAAAATGCAGGAAGCTGAATGAGGATAGAAGTGAGGGGAAAAAATGAAATTTTATTTTGAGATTAAAAGGACGGTACAAGCTCATAATACGGTTTTCCAGAAAAAAAAAATACAGGATACATGAAAATCATATCGTAGCAAATAGGAAAAAGGGCAACACTAATATAGCTGGAATAATAGTAAAAATATAAGAACTTGAGGATATTATAAACGAAAAGAAACATGATTTAGTTGGTCTAACTGAAACCAAACTGAAGAAGCGTATTTCAGATATGTTTGTAAAAGACTCTATAAGTTACGGAAAGCGAAATCGAGATTACTAAAAAAAATTGAAATTTTTAGGGATAAATCCTTAAATAAAGATGAGAAACTATTAATAGTATATGTATTGTAACACAATTTATTAATACTTGAGAAAGAGAAGCATTCGATTCCATAATTGATTGATTACATAGTATCTTTAGGGAACTATTTATGAAGTGTGACTGAGATAAGGAAAAGTTATTGTACTCTGAGAGTTTAACTTACGACTAATGAGGCTAGAATTGCAATTAAATATGAAGACATTCTTTTATGATTCAGCATATAAATGAAGTCAAAATAATCAATAATGCGAGAATGAAACTCTCCATTATTATTATTATTATTATTATTATTATTATTATTATTATTATTATGATTATTATGATTATGATTATTATGATTCAGCATATAAATGAAGTAAAAATAATCAATAATGCGAGAATGCAACACTCCATTATTAGATTTAAAAGTTACTTTAACATGGGAGGAAATTTTCAACATTACTTAAACCTACTTAGAAAAAGTGATCAAGTTCTATTTGAAATAACATATGTAGTGGAATATGACAGAGACGATAAGATTATAAGAAATGTAATTTTAATTCATTAAAACAGTAAGAGAAATTCCGTGGAAGGTATGATGTAAACCGAATATAAAACAACCAGGTATGATGTAAACCGAATATAAAACAACCAGGTATGATGTAAACCGAATATAAAACAACCAGGTATGATGTAAACCGAATATAAAACAACCAGGTATGAGACAGCAGAATGAAAGGATATGGAAATAATTACAGAGGAAGTGGAAATATAAACACATAAGCAGTATAACATGATCCTTTATTGACAACGTTTCGCCGACACAGTGGGCTAAATTTATCAAGTCACAAAATTGATAAAGTCCACTGTGTGGGTGAAACGCTTCCAACAAAGGATCACATTACACTGCTTATGTTTTTATATTTCCATTATGTCGGTATTTTATACCATTTATTTCCAAAGAGGAAATAAAGAAATTGGTACGAGATACTGATAAAAAAGGGCTATTGGGACCAGACAGGATACCATCCACGTGGACTGATACGAGGAACAAAGGAGACATGATAACCAAAAATAACTTCCCCAAACGGTTTGGAAGAGAAGATAAAGAACTGTTTTTAATTCCTGCAGCAAAGATCAATAGACGACAAAGTTTTAAACTGAGAAAAAAGTGGAGAGGATATTAAATAATACAGTGTAACGATAGTGGAAAGCATTAAAACAGGAATTAGGGTAAAACCATTGGGGGTTTTAAATTACATCATGATCTAGTTTCTGAAGACTGGACACAATGGGCCACTTCTGCTCTAGTAGTTATGAATATGTAATTACAAGCACATACACTTACACACACACACACACACACACACACACACACACACACAAGCGGGGTTCTACAGGGGTCAGTCCTAGGACCTGTGCTGTTCTTGGTATATGTGAATGACATAACGGAAGGGATAGACTCAGCAGTGTCCTTGTTTGCAGATGATGTGAAGTTAATGAGAAGAATCAAATCGGACGAGGATCAGGCAGGACTACAAAGAGACCTGGACAGACTACAAGCCTGGTCCAGCAACTGGCTCCTTGAATTTAACCCTGCCAAATGCAAAGTCATGAAGATTGGGGAAGGGCAAAGAAGACCGCAGACACAATATAGTTTAGATGGCCAAAGACTGCCCAAAACCCCACCCAAGGAAAAAGATCTGGGGGTGAGTATAAAAACCGAGCATATCCCTTGAGGCGCAAATCAATCAGATAACTGCTGCAGCATACGGGCGCTTGGCAAACCTACGGATAGCGTTCCGATACCTCAGTAAGGATTCGTTCAAGACACTGGATACCATTTACGTCAGGTCCATACTGGAGTATGCAGCACCAGTTTGGAATCCATACCTAGTCAAGCACGTCAAAAATTTAGATAAAGTGCAAAGGTTGCAACAAGACTAGTCCCATAGCTACGGGGATTTTCCTACGAAGAAAGGTTGAGGGAAATCGGCCTGACGACTCTGGAGGACAGGAGGGTCAGGGGAGATATGATAACGACATATAAAATACTGCGCAGAATAGACAAGGTGGACAAAGACGGATGTTCCAGAGAAGGGACACAGACACAAAGGTCACAATTGAAGTTGAAGACTCAGATGAATCAAAGGATGTTAGGAAGTATTTCTTCAGTCAATAGAGTAGTCAGGCCGTGGAATAGCCTAGAAAGTGACGTAGGGGGGTGGGAACCATACACAGTTTTAAGGCGAGGTATGATAAAGCTCATGGGGCAAGGAGAGAGAGGACCCTAGTAGCAATCACGAAGAGGCGGGACCAGGAGCTATGACCGACCCCTGCAACCAAAAATAGGTGAGTACAAATAGGTGAGTACGTACACACACACACACACACACCACACACACACACACACACACCAAAACACACACACACACACACACCACAAACACAAACACACACACACACACACACACACACACACACACACACACAAAGCACGCACGCACCTCAGTAAGGAATCGTTCAAGGGCTCTGTACACCGTGTTCTCAAACCCATATTAGAGTAAAGCAGCACCAGTTTGGAACCCACATCTGGTCAAGCATGTCGAGAAAAATTAGAGAAACTGCCACAAGACTAGTCCCAGAGCTAAGGAGAACGTCCTACGAAGAAGATAAGGGAAATTGTCCTGACGAAACTGGAGGACAGGAGGGTTAGAGGAGACATGATAACGACATGTAATGTACTGCTATGAATTGACACGGTAGACAAAACTGGATGTTCCAGAGATGTAGACTCCGATGAGTCAGAAGGATGAAGATTGAGACACTTATGTAACATAAGAATCTTTACTGAAGAAATGTTTCATCGACGAGGTCTGATGAAACTCAGGGAGCAGGAGAGAGACCGGGCCAGGGGGTAAGACTCGACCTTTAAAACCACAAATAGGTGAGCATGCACACACACACATATATATATACCACACACACACACAAAGCTACACACACAAACACACCTACACACACACACACACACAAACACACACACACACACACACCTACATACACACCTACACACACACACACCTACACACATACACACACACACACACGCACCTAAAACACACCTGCACACACACACACACCTACACACACACCTACACCACACACACCACCTAACACACACAAACACCTACACACACACACACCCCCACACACACATACACACACACACACCTACACACCCCACACACACACCTAAAACACTCACACCTACACACACACACCTACACACACACACCTACACACACACACACACCTGAAACACACACACCTACACACACACCTAAAACCACACACACACCTACACACACACACACACCTACACACACACACCTACACACACACACACACCTACACAACACACACCTACACACACACACACCTAACACACCTACACACACACCAAACCCACACACCTACACACACACATACACACCTACACAAACACACATACACACACACACAGTCATGGTACGTAATGATGTTTTCACAGTGGGCACCTGTGACGAGCGGGGTCCCACAGGGGTCGGTCCTAGGACCAGTGCTATTTTTGGTATATGTGAACGACATGACGGAAGGGTTGGATTCAGAAGTGTCCCTGTTTGCAGATGATGTGAAGTTAATGAGGAAAAATTAAATCTGATGAAGACCAGCAGGACTTCAAAGAGACCTGGACAGGGCTGGACACCTGGTCCAGCAAATGGCTTCTCGAATTTAATCCTGCCAAATGCAAAGTCATGAAGATAGGGAAGGGCACAGAAGACCACAGACAGAGTATAGGCTAGGTGCCAAAGACTGCAAACCTCATCAAGGAGAAAGATCTTGGGGTGAGTATAACACCGAGCATGTCTCCGGGAAGCACACATCAATCAGATAACTGCTGCAGCATATGGGGCCTTGGCAAACCTGAGAACAGCATTCCGAACCCTTTGTAAGGAATCATTCAAGACACTGTACACCGTGTATGTCAGGCCCATACTGGAGTATGCAGCACCTGTTTGGAACCCGCACTTGATAAAGCACGTCAAGAAAAAAGAGAAAGTACAAAGGTTTGCGACAAGGTTAGTTCCAGGGGCTAAGGGGAATGTCCTATGAAGAAAGATTAAGGGAAATCGGCCTGACGACACTGGGGACAGGGGTCAGGGGAGACAATTTATAACGACATATAAAAAACTGCGTGGAAAAAGACAAGGTGGACAAAGACAGGATTTTTCCAGGGGGGGGACACGGGAAACCCAAGGGGCCAAAATTTTGGAATTTGAAGACCCAAATGATCAGAGGGGATAGTGGGAAGTTTTTCTTCAGTCATGGGGTTTTTGAAGGAAAGTGGAATAGCCTAAAAATGACGTAGGGGGAGGCAGGAACCATACACTTTTTTATGACAAAGGTTTGATAAACTCATGGAGCGGGGAGAGAGGGCCCCGAGCAACCGGGGGAAGGGCGGGGCCGGGAGCTAGGACTCGCCCCCTGCAACCCCCAAAAAGGTGGAAAATTTGGTTAGTACACACACACACAAAACACAAAGAGTATTTTCCTACGGGGAAAGGGGTTAAAGGGGAAATCACCTGACGACACTGGGGGGACAGGGAGATGGGGGGGACATGAAAAAGGGACAACAAAATACGAGAGGAATTGAAAAGGTGGACAAAAACGGGATTTTCCCCAGAATTGGCCCACAGTAAAAAGGGGGACACATTTTTGGAACTAAAGACCCAGTTTAATCACGGGGATGTTAGGAAGAAATTTCTTCAGCCACAGAGTAGCCCAGAAAGTGGAATAGTTTGGAAGCATGTAGTGGAGGCAGGTTTCCCTACAAACTTTAAGCAGAGGTACGGGTAAAGCTCCCGGGTCAGGGAGAAATGACCTTTGTAAGGGTCAGTGAAGAGGCGGGGGAGGTCTCGGACTCGCCCCGCAACCTCCAGGTGAGTCAACTTAGGTAAAACCACAAAACACCACAAAAAACCACACACCCCACCCCACCACCCTACCCCCCAAAAAAATTTTTCAAAACAACCCCTTTACACACAAACCCCCCCCCCCAACCCAAGGTTTTTACCACACAAAACAAAAACCTAAAACCAATTTCAAAAAATTAAACAAAACACACCATCTAAACAAACCACAACCCAAAAACTCACACCCCCTTACCCCTCCACCAAAACCACCTACACACCACAAACACCCAACCCCACCACAAAACCCCCCCCACCCACACACACCCCAAAACACACCACCCCAACACCTACAACCAACCCAAAAAAACACCTACACACAAAACACACATTTCACACACCAAAACCCACCCTCAACACCAAAACACCTACACACACACCCCAAAAAACCTACACAAAAACACATTTCACACACACAACCACACACACACAACCACAAACCCCCCAACACACACCCCCACACACACACACCCACCACACACACACATTTCACAACCCCAAACACACACCCAACACCCTACACACACAAATTTCACACCTCACAAAACACAACACACACACACACACACACACACACCCCACCCCCCACCAAACACAAAAACCACACCACACACACACACAAAACACACACCCACACACACCCACACACACCTAAACACCAAAACACACCACCAAACACAAAATTCACACACACCCAACACACACAACCAAAAAAAAAAAAAAAAAAAAAAAAAGGGGGGGAAAAAAAACCCTTTTGGCAACACAAAACCAAAAAAAACCCAAAAACACCCTTACACAAAAACAAGGCCAGGGGGGGAAAAAAAGAAAAATGGAAAAGGAAAGGGGTGCTAAAGGGTTTTGGGATACCTTTAAGAAGAAGAAAAAGGGGAAGGGAAGGGTCTTACAGGGGGATTGAACGGGGGGTTGGAAAACATGCAAGGGAAATTTGAAAAGGTTGGGATAAACATACTTAAAAAAAATTAAATACCCCGAAAAGAAGGGGTTTGAACTGGGGAGGTTTTAAAGGGACTAATCACTGACAGAAGAGTAAAAACTGGGGAAGGGTTTAAGGCACTAATCACTGACGGAGGAGTAGAACTTGGGAAGGTTAAGGCACTAATCACTGACAGAGGAGTAGAACTGGGGAAGGTTAAGGCACTAATCACTGACAGAGGAGTAGAACTGGGGAAGGTTAAGGCACTAATCACTGACGGAGGAGTAGAACTTGGGAAGGTTAAGGCACTAATCACTGACAGAGGAGTAGAACTTGGGAAGGTTAAGGCACTAATCACTGATGGAGGAGTAGAACTTGGGAAGGTTAAGGCACTAATCACTGACAGAGGAGTAGAACTTGGGAAGGGGAACAAAGGTGGGGACCAGAGGCACTGTAGTGCACGTGCAGGCAGTAAGGTTGGACCAGAGGCACTGTAGTGCACGTGCAGGCAGTAAGGTGGGGACCAGACGCACTGTAGTGCACGTGCAGGCAGTAAGGTTGGACCAGAGGCACTGTAGTGCACGTGCAGGCAGTAAGGTTGGACAATTAACACTAACATTGTTTATTCATTAAGTATAACTCCAGGTATACACGTGTAGGTACACTGGCGTTTATTCAGCAAGTAAGTATAGCTCCAGGTATACACAAATAGGTGCACAGGTGTTTACTCAGTAAGTACAGCTCCAGGTATGCACGAGTAGGTGCACAGGTGTTTACTCATTAAGTAAGTATAGCTCCAGGTATACACGAGTAGGTACACAGGTGTTTACTCATTAAGTAAGTATAGCTCCAGGTATACACGAGTAGGTGCACAGGTGTTTACTCATTAAGTAAGTATAGATCCAGGTATGCACGAGTAGGTGCAAAGGCATAGGCAGGGTGCTCCAGTACTGGCTCTGCTCGGTTACATAGGCAGGGGTGCATCCCGGTTGGCCTCTCTCGGACCATAGGCAGGGTGCTCCCGGTACAGGCTCTCTCGGTACATAGCAGCATGCACGTGGAGAGTCTAGGATAGGCCCATAAGCCTGGCAGCGAGATTATCCCTCCCTCTCCTCCTCCCTTCACCCGCTTGACTCGCGTGCGGATAGTAACGCAACAAACGCTCAACACACCCTACCATATCGGACCCGTCTCATAAACCCACTCTTTACCCCACATACCACGGTTCACACTCTCCCTGTACCTCCCCTACCTCTCTATTACCCTCCCTCCCTCCCTCTCTCTTTCCCCCCTTCTACTCCTCTCCTCCTAATACTTCTCCATCTTCCCCCCAACCTCCCCTCCCTTCCTACCTACCTCCCCTTCCATTATCTTTCCCTGGCTCCCTCTCTCTTTCCCTGGCTCCCTCTCTTTCCCTCCTTCTCCTTCTGCTCTATACCTCCATTTTCCCCCCACCTCTCCTCCTTACTCCCTACCTACCTCTCCCATTCTCTCCTCCCTCTCTCTTTTCCCTCCATTCTCCACTTGCACCTCACCCCCCCTTCTTACTCCTCATCTTCCCCCTCCATCCTCCCCTCCCTTATCCCTATCTACTCTTCTACACCCTTCTCTTTCCCTCCACTCCTCCTGCTCTCATCCTCCTAATACCTCCTCCATCTCCCCACCTCCCTCCCCTTCACCCTCTACCTACCTCCCTACCCCTCTATTTCCCTCCCTTCCTCCTGCTCCTCATTACTATACTCTACCATCTTCTCCCCACCTCCCCGAGAAGCTCTCTCTCTCAACCTCCCCTACCTATCTCCTTTCCCTCCCTTCCTCCTCCTTCCCGTCCACCTTCCTCCCAATTCCCCTCCACTCTCCCTCGCCTCCTAGGCCTGCAAGAACACTACCCAACCCACACGCTCACACATTCTAACCACTCGCCCCCTCCCCCCTCTCTCTCCCTTCTCTCTACTCACTCAACCACACTATCTCTCTCTATCCTCCTCCTCTTTCTTCTAACCCCTCTAGGCTCACACTCAAACACACTCTCTGTCCCTCTCTAATCACCCTCCTCACTATACCTCTCCATCTCCCCCCTCACCTCCTCTTCTTCTCCTCCTCCCTTTCCCCTAGCCCCCAAGGGCCTGCAAGACACCTAAAGGTGATCTCTGCAACTCACATGCCTCCACCACTCTGACTCTCCCTTCCTTCCTCTTCTCTAACTCATACTCAGCCACACTCCAGATCTCTCTTTATCCCACTTTCTCTCCCTCATCATCTTCCTTCAATTTCCCTACTTCTTTACTCCTTTCCCCCATTGATCTTCCCCTGCCCCCCTTGTCTTCCCACCCATCTCCTCTTCCTATCTGTTGCTGGTCCCCCCTCCAGCTCACTATTCCTTTTCCCTTCCTGTCTCCTCCTCCCTTTCCCCAACAAACACCCCCTCCCCTCACATCAAAACCCCCCTCACAGCCAGACCCTTGGCATAAGATCTTCTTCTCTGAAAAAAAAAAACAATGGGACACCAAAAACCTGGACGGAGAACCAGAGGAATGGTGGATGAAGCGAGTGGTGGACCTGGGAGAGAAGACTGGGAGGCAGAGCTCACGCGAAGAGAGGAGTGGGGGAGGAAGCTGGAAGTGATCAGCAAGAAAATAGAAGAGAAAATAGCTGAGGAGAGCAGGAAATGGGAATTACAAATCACAGCAGCTGAAGCTAAGATACAGAGCTTAGTAAAAGAACTAAAGAGTCTGAAACAGCCTAAAGAACCAAAGGACAGTACAGCCATGACACCAAGAGCTACTACATCAGTCACCGATGAGGGAACAGTAGGGGACAAAGGAGATGTACTGTATGCGATGACCCCATAGGACCCAAGGGGGGCCCGGGAAAAGGCAGGGAGAACAGCAAGAACTAATGAGGGGACTAAAGTCAATGAAGGAGCTAAACTTTACACAGAGGCTCTAACAGACAACTGCCATGTCCAGGAACAAATAAGGAGAGGGACACCAGATAGGGAAGAGACAGTAAGAAGCAATGAGTCAATGGCAGGAACTAATTTGAATCAGAGGATGCACAGTGAGAGGATGAAAGGGAGAGGGCCATTTTTGTCTATGGGCTCCAAGAAGTAGATGGAGAAACTTACAAGGCAAGGAAACAGGAAGAGAAAAAAACGATTGAAAGCATCATGAAAGCAATAGGAGAGGACGACATGACTCAGCTGGCAAATTTTCAGATAATTGGGTGGTTTGCGAGGGGAAAAAAAGCATCCAGTCAAAGTGATTTTCAAGGCAGAGTCAGCTCGAAACCGGATGCTGCAGGAGAAAGCACGCCTAAGGGACAATCAGGTGTTCCGGAGTGTGTACCTCGACCGAGACAGAACACAAGAAAGGATGACACTGAAAGAGAGGGTGCAACGTCACAAGGAGGAATGGGAGGCAAGGAAAAGTGGAGAGCAGGAGAAATCAGGCCACGTGGAAGAACAAACACAACCCCCTCCAGTACCACCCACAGAAGGAACACAACCATGGCAATCCCAAAGCAACCAAACGACCTAACCCAAAACCCACTCACTGCACCCTCTGCCCCCATCCCCCTCAACACAAACCCCACCCCCACAGAAACCCACAGTAGCCCACACATCCCCCTCTGCATAAACCCCACCCCCACAGTAACCCTCAGTAACCCATACCTCCCCCTCAGCTCAAACCTCACCCCACAGAACCCACAGTAATCCATCAATGTACCTCTCCCCCATCCCCCTCACCACAAACCCCACCCTCACAGTAACCCACAGCAACTCTCACACTGTACCCTCTATCCCCATCCCCTCACCACAACCCCCTCACCCATTGTAATCCCCATAGGCCCTTTTCCCCCATCCCCTCACCACCCCCCACCCCCACTGAAACCCCCATAGGTCTCTGCCCCCACACCCCACACCACAAACCCACCCCCACACCAACCCCCTATAGGCCCCTGCTCCCCCTAACCCACCTCTCTCCCCAGACCACAGTTATTGAAAAGAAGTTGAAGGTTTGGTACACGAACACGGATGTAATAACGAATAAATGTGAGGAGTGGCACGAAAGAATCAAGGAGTTGTCCCCAGACATCGTAGCGGTTACAGAAACGAAACTCACTGGGATAATAACAGATGCAATCTTCCCACCCGGATATCAGATCCTGAGGAAGGATAGAAGGAGAAGGGGGGAGGAGGGGTTGCACTACTAATAAAAAACCGGTGGGGTTATTAAGAAATGGAAGGTATGGACGAGATTGGAGAAAGGGATTACATAGTAGGTACAGTTCAGTCAGAGGAACACAATGTAGTCATTGCAGTTATGTATAACCCACCACATAACTGCAGGAGGCCAAGAGAGGAATATGATGAATGCAACAGAGCAATGGTGGACACTCTAGCTGAGGTGGCAAGAAGGGCCCACTAAAGTAGAGCGAAGCTACTGGTCATGGGCGACTTCAATCACAGGGAGATTGATTGGGAAAACCTGGAGCCACATGGGGGTCCCAAAACATGGAGAACCAAGATGATGGATGTGGTGCTGGCAAATCCCTGCACCAACATTTTAGGGAACTACCAGAGAGAGAGGGGGAGGATGAACCAGCAAGACTGGACCTCGCGTTCACCCGCGTAGCTCAGACATTGAGCACATCATATATGAAAGGGCCCCTTGGAGCTAGTGACCACGATTATGAGCTTTGAATACTTCGTGGAGCTAAGGTGGAGAGGGTAACAGGAGTAGAAAGGAAAAGCTAAACTATAAAAGGGGACTACACAGGAATGAGGTCCTTCCTGCAGGAGGTTCAGTGGGAACAGGAATTGGTAGGAAAAATCAGAAACGAAAGGATGGATTTGTAACAACAAAATGCGAACAAGGTGGTCAGAGGAAATGTTTGTTCGCCAAGGGTAACGAAATAATTGGGAATGACAGAAGAACGAGCCCATGGTTTACCCCGAAGGTGCAGGGAGGCAAAAACTAAGTGCTCTAGAGAAGGAAAAAGAACAGAAGGCAAAGACTCAGGAGAATAAAGAGATTAGCCGACGAGCCTGAAACGAGTATGACAGATGAGAATGGAGCCGCAGCGGGCAGTATGAAAATGACAATAGCATCAAAGTCCAAGTCTGAACCCAAAACTACTCCTACAGCCACATCAGGAGGAAACAGTCAAGACCAGGTAATCAGGCTGAGGAAAGATGGAGGGGAGCTCACAAGAAAGGACCCGGAATATGTGAGGAGCTCAACATGAGATTTTCAAGAAGTATTTACAGTGGAGGCTGAAGGGGACAACGAGGAAAAGACAAAACAACTGAGTAGGGTTGGAGACAGCTCCTAAGTGAACTTGATTACCTCAATAGGCGGTGACCGGACATACCATCTCCTCCGTGGTTCTTAGAGAGGGAGCAGGGACCCCGACGTGTGTCACTAACCAAAATCTTCAACACTTCCCTTGAAACTGGGAAACACCTGAAGTAAGGAATAAACAAAGTACTACCCCAATCTTTTAAGAAGGGAGACAGAAATGAAGCACTAAATTATAGACCAGTGTCACGACATGTAAGTATGCAAAGTCTTGGAAAAGATTATCAGGAATGAGAGTGGGTGGTGGAGCACCTGGAGCGGAACAAGATATAAACACAGCCACTCGGAATTCATAGGAAGCAAATCCTGTGTCACAAACCTACTAGAATTTTACGACAAGGTAACTGAAGTAAGAAATGAGAGGGAGGGGTGGGTTGATTGCAATATTTTTTGGAGTGCAGGAAGGCCTTCGACACAATTGCCTCACAAGATATTGTACAGAAAGCTAGAGGAACAGGCACGTATAGAGGAAGGGGCACTGCAATGGGGCAGAGAAATACCTAACAGGGAGGCAACAGCGATCATGGTCCGTGATGAGTATCACAGTGGGCGTCCAGTTTACGAGCGGGTCCCACAGGGTCAGTCCAGGGACCAGATCTATTCTTGATACAGTGAACGACATGACGGAAGGGATAGACTCAGAATGAGAGCACGATATCCCTGTTGTGCAGATGACGTTGAAGTTAATGAGGAGAATTAATAATCAGCACGCTGACAGACAGGACTACAAAAATACCTGGACAGCTGGATGTGTGGTCCAGAAACCTGCTCTAAAATTTATTCCACGCAAATGCAAAGTCATGAAGATCGAGGAGGGCAAAGAAACAGCAGACAGCGTAATAGGCTAAGGTTGCAAAAGGCTGAAAACCTCACTCAAGGAGAAAGACCTAAAATACCGAGATATCGCTAGAAGCACACATTAACCAGATAAACTTCTGCGGCATATGGGCACTTGGCATACCTGAGAATAGCGTTCCCGACCTTATAAGGAATCGTTCAAAGACTTTAGACACTGTGGTACGTCCGGACCATACTGGAGTACGAAGCACAAGTTTGAACCCAGCACCAGGTCAAAAACGCCAAGAAATAGAGAAAGTGGCAAAGGTTTTGCAACAAGGCAAGTTCCAGAGCTAAGGGGAAGTCCTATGAAGAAAGGTTAAGGTAAATCCGGTCTGACAACACTGGGAGGACATGAGGGTCAGGGAGACATGATAACGACAACGAAATACTGCGTGTAATAGACAGGTTGGACAGAGACAGGATGTTTCCCTAGATTGGGACACAGAAACAAGGGGTCAAAATAGGAACTGAAGACTCGGAGGAGTCAAAGGATGTTTAGGAAGTATCTTCAGTCATAGAATAGTTAGAAAGTGGAATATCTGCCAACGATGTATGGAGGCAGGAACTATAATACATAGTTTTAGACGAGGTAAGATAATGCTTATGGAGCAGGGGGAGAGAGGCCTGAGTGAGCAGTCGGTGAAGAGGCGGGGCCAGGGCTGAGTATCGACTCCCTGCAACCACAATAGGTGAGTACACCACACCTACCACACACACACACCCTACACACACACACCCGTACACACACACCTCTACACACACACACACACACACACACACACACACACACACACACACACACACACACACACACACACACAAGCTCACACACAGGCTAAGGAAGGAAGGAGGAGTGATCACAAGAAACGACCGTATGTGAGGAACTCAACATAAGATTCAAAGTGTTCACAGAGGAGACAGAAAGTACTACAGAAAGACGGAGAGGTGGGGTACATCACCAAGTGCTGGACACAGTACATAAACAGAGGAAGAAGTGAAGAGGCTGCTGAGTGAGCTAGATACCTCAAAGGCGATGGAACCGGATAACATCTCGCCATGGGTCCTGAGAGAGGGAGCAGAGGCGTTATGTATACCCCTAACAGCTGTATAGCCCTTGTGGCTTAGCGCTTCTTTTTTGATTATAATAATAATAATACCCCTAACAACAATATTTAACATATCTATCGAAACAGGGAGATCGCTTGAGGAATGGAAAACAGCAAATGTAGTCCCAATTTTTGAAAAATGAGACAGGCATGAAGCACTAATCTAGAGACCAGTGTCACTGGCATGTATAGTATGCAAAGTCATGGAGAAGATTCATACACAAATAACCCGCACATAAAAGAGAGAAGCTTACGACGACGTTTCGGTCCACTTGGACCATTGACATAGTCACTCAGTGATCGACAAAGTCACAGTGAGAACTTTGTCAATGGCCTAAGTCGGACCGAAACGTCCGTTCGTAAGCTTCTCTCTTTTATGGGCGGGTTATTTGTGTATCGTTCCAGTCACGGTATTGTGCCTTTTTGTTATTTATGGAGAAGATTATCAGGAGAAGAGTGGTGGAACATCTAGAAAGGATTGAGCTTATCACCAACAGCCCACACGTTCAGGACGGGAAAATCATGTGTCACTAACCTGCTGGTGCACAAATCCTCTGACAGGGTGACAGCAAGTAAGACAAGTAGAGAAGGGCGGGTAGATTGCATTTTCTTAGACTGTAAGAAGGCGTTTCATACAGTTCCACACATGAGATTAGTGCAAAAACTGGAGGACCAGGCAGAGGGAAACAAGGAATGCATTACAATGAATCAGGGAAAAACCTGTCAGGAAGACAGCCAAAAAAGCGAGTATGGCATGTCTCGAGGTGTCGGAGGGGCGCCTGTGACGAGGTGGGGGTCCACGTGGTCAAGGTCAAGGACAGGTGCTGTTCTGGTATTTGTGAATATGAAGCAGGAATATACTCTTGAAGAGTCCCTCTTTGCAGATGATGTGAAAGTGATGAGAAGGAATTCAATCGGTGCGAGGACCATGCAGAACTAACAACGGATCATGACAGGAGCAGGCCAGTTAAATCAACTCTCTCCGGATTCAACCCCACAAGTGCAAAGTCATTAGAAGATGAGGAAGGTCAAAAAAGACTGCAGACGGAGTAACAGCCTAGGGGGCCAGAGACTACAAACCTCAGTCCAGGGAAAAAGAACTTGGGTGAGCAATAACACCAGGCACATCTCCTGAAAGAATGCACATCAACCAAATAACTGCAGCAGCATATGGGTTAGGCCTAGCAAACACTAAAATAGCATTCACACCATCTTTATAAGGAATCGTTCAGGACCGCTATACACTGTGTACGTTAGGCCCATATTTGGATGTAGCCGGCACCAGTTTTGAACCCACACTAGCCAAACACATAAAGAAACTAGAAAAGGTTTTGCAACAGACAAGTCCCAGAGTAAACGTGTTCCCTACGAGAAAGGGCTAAGGGAAATCGACCTGACACACTGAAGACAGCAGCTATGGAGGACATGACTAACGATATATAAAATACTGAGAGGATTAACAAGATGGACATAGACGGAATGTTTTTCGTGATGGGGCACAGGAACAAGGGGACACAATTGGAAGTTGAAGACTCTGATTGAATCACAGGGATGTAAGGAAGAATTTCTTCAGATTTCACAAGAGTAGACAGGAAGTGGAATAGTTTGGGAAGCATTGTTATTGGAGGGCAGGATCTAATCATGATCCTTAAGCAAGGTATGTTAACGCTCATGGTGCAGGAGAGTGACCCAGTAGCTGCCATGAAGAGGCGTGGGCCAGGAGCTATGAATCGATCCCTACAACCACAACCAGGTGAATGACACACAAAAAAAAAACACACACAAACACACACACACACACCAACACACACACACACACACACACACACCACAGCACAAAGCACACACACAGTGTATGGAAAGGAAACTGAACGGTATGGTACACAAACAGCTGATGGAATAACAAATAAGTGGGAGGAGTGGCATGAAAGAGTCAAAGTAGCATGCACCGGACATCAAGCTCTCACAGAAACGCAAGCTTACAGGTATGATAACAGATGCCATCTTTCCAACGATTAACCAAATCCTGAGGAAAGACAGATGGAACAGAGGGGGGTGGAGGAGTGGCGATGCTGATCAAAAATCGCTGGAATTTTGATGACTGGAGAGAGGAGACAGCGGAGAAGAAAGTGAAAACATAGCGGGAACACTTCTACACTGGAGTGTGCCCAAGGATGTAATAGCAGTGATTAATAACCCACCCACAGAACACAGGAGGTCCAAGGCAAGAGTACGACGAGACCCTAGAGCGATGGTTGATACACTGGCTAGAGTGGCCAGAAGGGAGCTCATGCATGCATGGGCAAAGCCTCTTGATTCATGGGTGGACTTTAAAACCACAAGGAGATCGATTGGGAGAACTATTGACCCACATGGGGCCCCAAAGAATACATGGAGTGGCTAAGAATGATGAGGTGGGTACTGGAAAACTTCATGTGCCAACACGTAAGGGACACTACAAGAGAGAGAGGAGAGGATGAATCAGCAAGGCTGGACTTAGTATTCACCTTGAGTAGTGCAGATATCGAGGACATCACATACGAAAGACCCCTTGGGGCCAGTGACCATGTGGTTTTAAGCTTCGAATACACAGTAGAGCTACAAGTGGAGGGAGAAGCAGGAAGGCCAGGACGAATGAAGCCAAACTACAAGAAAGGGGACTACACAGGAATAGACTCTGTTGTGTCCCTGTTTGCAGATGACGTGAAGTTGATGAGAAGAATTCACTCGATCGAAGACCAGGCAGAACTACAAAGGGATCTGGACAGGCTGCAGACCTGGTCAAGCAATTGGCTCCTGGAGTTCAATCAAACCAAGTGCAAAGTCATGAAGATTGGGGAAGGGCAAAGAAGACCGCAGACGGAGTACAGTCTAGGGGGCCAGAGACTACAAACCTCACTCAAGGAAAAAGATCTTGGGGTGAGTATAACACCAGGCACATCTCCTGAAGCGCACATCAACCAAATAACTGCTGCAGCATATGGGAGCCTGGCAAACCTCAGAACAGCATTCCGACATCTTAATAAGGAATCATTCAGGACCCTGTACACCGTGTACGTTAGGCCCATATTGGAGTATGCGGCACCAGTTTGGAACCCACACCTAGCCAAGCACGTAAAGAAACTAGAGAAAGTGCAAAGGTTTGCAACAAGACTAGTCCCAGAGCTAAGAGGTATGTCCTACGAGGAGAGGTTAAGGGAAATCAACCTGACGACACTGGAGGACAGGAGAGATAGGGGGGACATGATAACGACATACAAAATACTGAGAGGAATTGACAAGGTGGACAAAGACAGGATGTTCCAGAGATTGGACACAGTAACAAGGGGACACAGTTGGAAGCTGAAGACACAGATGAATCACAGGGATGTTAGGAAGTATTTCTTCAGCCACAGAGTAGTCAGTAAGTGGAATAGTTTGGGAAGCGATGTAGTGGAGGCAGGATCCATACATAGCTTTAAGCAGAGGTATGATAAAGCTCACGGCTCAGGGAGAGTGACCTAGTAGCGATCAGTGAAGAGGCGGGGCGAGGAGCTCGGACTCGACCCCCGCAACCTCAACTAGGTGAGTACAACTAGGTGAGTACACACACAAGGGTACTGGGGATGGCTGGGCTTAACAAGAAGTATTGGCAGAAAGAATGAAGAGCAAAATGTAATAGGAGTGGGAAAAAAAGGCTAAGAGAGTTCTGTGACACGGTTATCAAGAAGATACCAACAGAGAGCAGGAAGTGGGAGTTATGAGCTCTTGCTTCAGAGTCATGGGTGGAGAAACTGGAAGTGCTGAAGCAGAGTATAGAGGTGAGACAAATAGGAGCAAGGAGCTGGGTGAAGGATGAACAGTGGAAGGTGAGGGAATAGGAGGGAAAAGAGCAAAGAAGTCTCAGGGAAATGACACCTGGCCTCTGGGATGGCTGGAGATGATGAATATAACCAGGGAGATACCTAAGTCAGACTCAGAGATACAGAGGGAAACAAAATGGTATGAGGAAGGGGAGAGGACACTCATTATTCATGGGCTCCATTAGGCAGAAGGGAAGACCTATGATGAAAGAAGACAGGGGAGGTAAAAGAGACTAAAGAGAATCCTTGTAGTAACAGAAGACGACACAACTCAACTGACAAATTTTCAGAAAATGGGGTGGTAATCGAAAAGAGCCGCTGATATTGACATTCAAGTCAGAAATGATAGGAAACAATAATCCTGCAGTGGAAACTCCCTGACGAAGGGTTCCCAAAATACCAATGAATGTACCTGACTATGACAGAACACAAAAAAAAATGGAAACAACTGCATGAAAAGAGTAAGAATGTGAAAGGGGCGGGAAAGGGGAGGAACAGGGCAGGTACCAGGAGACAGGGAAGCACACCCTCGTTTGGGAACAGCAAACGCAACTGTACATAGAACCACCCAGAGTATCTCAACCACTACCACCTCACCCCAACCCAAAAACACAATAACAAGAGCAGAGCCACACCCACAATCCCTTTCCCCCAGTGCTAATACTACCCCACCGCATACTACCATAATATTCCAGACCTGCCTGCCACACCCACAGCCAACACCAAACCCCCTCCACCCCCCAGAATACAGTTCTTGTAAGTAAGCTGATGATATGGTGCACCAACGCAGATGGAATTACAAATAAGAGGCATCCCCGGACATCATAGCAATCATAAAGCTCACGGAAGTGATAGAAAACACGATCATCCCATCTGCTTATCGGATCCTAAGGAAAAACAGGGAAGCAGAAAGGGGAAGCAGAAGCTGCACTGCTTATCAACAAACAGTGAAGTTTTGAAGAGATGGTAGGACTAGTTAGAGGAGTAGCAGATGACTACATAATAAGAACACTTCATACTGAGGGCCCAAAAGTGATGGGAGAAGTGATATGCAACCCACCACCAAACAGCAGAAGGCCAAGACAGGAATATGGTGAGAGCAACAGAGTGTTGGTGGATACAGTAGCCGAGGTTGCCAGAAGGGCCCATATGAGCAGGGCAGAGTGTTTCATAAGGGGGGAAATTTCAACCTTCAGGAGACTGGGAGACATTAGAGCCACAAGGGGGACCAGAGACGTGGAGAGCCATGATGCTGGAGGCGGTACTTGAAAACTTCATGTACCACCATGTTTGGGACACAAGCAGAGAGAGAGAAGACGATGAACTAGCAAGGATGGAACTAACATTCACCTTGAACAGTTCAGACAGAGGGATATCTTGCACAAAAGGCCGCTATTCACTAGCTATCACGTAGTCTTGAGATTCGCATACAAAATAGAGTTTACAATGAAGAGTGAGGCAGTAGAAGGACTGGAGAAGCTAAACATACATAAATGGCTCACGAAATCGTAATGACACGATTGCAAACAAACCATACCACGGGTGGGGTTTGAACCCCACCCGTGGTATGGTTTGTTTGAACTCCAGACCAGTGGCTAACGCGACGGTCTGGAGTGTTGAGACTCTCTGACCGCGGGCTCAAAACCAACCCGTGGTATGGTTTGTATACATAAATAGGACAACACAAGTATGAGGCAATTCCTACATGAGGTGCAGTGGGTAACTGAGCTAGATGGAAAGAGAGTCAACGAAATGATGGAACTCGTGACCACAATATGCAGGGAGGCAGTGGAGAAGTTCGTACCAAGAGACACCAGAAACAACGGAAAGACCAGTGTGAGCCCATATTTTACCAAGATGTCTGGAGAGGCCAAAACCAAATGTGCTAGATTATGGAAAAAGTATAAAAGGCAAAGGACTCAGGAAAACCCAGAAACCCAGTGTCAATACGAGAATGACTTATCAAAAGCCAGATGTGACCGAAAGCTGTTATACAGCCACTTGAGAAGGTAAACAACAGTTAAATACCAGGTAATCAGGCTGAGGAAGGAAGAAGGGGAGCTCACAGGGAACGACCAGGAAGTATGTGAAGAGCTCAGCTCGAGATTCAGGGAGGTATTCACAGTAGAAAGAAAGAGGCTTCCAGAAAACTGTGGTGGTACGGTGCACTGGCAAGTGCACAGTACCACTTGCCAGTGAGGTGAAGAAACTGATAGGGGAACTAGATACCTAGAAGTCGGTGGGTCCAGATAAAATCGCTCCTTGGGTCCTGAGAGAGGGAGCAGATGCACTGTATGTGCCACTGACAACAGTCTTCAATAAATCTATCGAAACAAGGAAGCTGCCTGAAGTGTGGAAAACAGCAAATGTAGTCCCGTATTGTATGTATTGTATGTATGTATTGTATGTAAACCTATGGAGAAGATTATCAGGAACAAGAGGGTGGAACACCTAGAAAGGAATGGACTTATACATGACTACCAGAACGTCTTCAGGTAAGGGAAATCCTTCATCAATAACCTATTGGAGTTCTTTGACAAGGTAACTTAATACAGGAGAGAGAGAGGTATGGATAGACTGCATCTTCTTGGACTGTAAGAAGGCAAATAGACACAGTACCCAAAAGAGACTGGTTGAAAAGGAAGAGGAGCAGGTGCGAATTAGGCGGTAAAGTACTGCAATGGATCTGGGAATAGCTGACAAGAAGGGAAAAAACTTTGTCGGTACGAGACAAGATGTCAGAATGGGTGCACGTGTTCGAGTGGTTGCACAAGGGTCAGTCCTATGTCCGGTGCACATTTCCTGTATATGTGAATGACATGAAGGAAAGGATCGAGTCAGAGGTGTCCTTCGCAGACGATGTGAAACTAATGAAGAGAATACAAGCGGAAGAGGAGGGAGGTAAGCCTACAAGGGAATCTGGACAGGCTGCAAGCCTGGTCCGACAAATGGCTCCTGGAGTTTAACCCCACCAAGTGTAAAGTTATGAAGATTGGAAATTTTCAAAGAAGTGAGCATCATACTGAGCATATCTCCTGAGGCGATCATCACCCAAATAACTGCTGCAGCACATGACTGCCTGGCAAACATAAGAAAAGCATTTCGACATCTGAGTAAGGAGTCACTCAAGACGTTGTACACCGCGTACGCCAGGCCCATATAAGAGGACGCAGCAATAGTATGGAACCCATACCTGGTCAAACACGTCAAGAAATTAGAGAAAGTGCAAAGGTTTGCAACAAGACTAGTCCCGGAGCTAAGGAGTATGTCCTGCCAGAAGAGGTTAAGAGAAATCAACCTGACGAAACTGAAAGACAAGAAGAGATACAATAAATCTCATGGAGTAGGGAGAGAGTGGACCTATTAGTGATCAGCTGTGACTTGATCCCTGCAATCACAAATAGGTGAGCACAGTTAGGTAACACACACACACACACACACACACACACAACACACACACACACACACACACACACACACACACACACACATACACACACACACACACACACACACACACACATACAAAGAGGGAGCAGAAAAGAAGATTCAGATTACAGGCCAATAACACTGATCTGCATAATAAATTTACTGAGTGAGTTGATGAGCTACAGCCAGGATGGCTTCAGAGACGAACAATCCTGTCTCATCCGTACTAGAGTTCCTCGACAGTCTAACAAAAGTGAGACAGGAGAGAAAAGTATGTTGGACTGCACACTTTGAAATTGAAAGTCTTTTTTTCCTCACAACCACACTAGGGGACTAGGACAAAAGCTGCACAATCAGGCAGGATAGCAGGAATGGGGAAATAATGGATCAAAAATATCAGAGTTGATGGTAACTTGACTCACTGTTATGTACACGTAACATCACAAAGACAAAATTTAATTCCCACTATTTTCACTCCCGATGTTATTCCCAAACATTTTAAAGAAATCGATAATAGGAAAAAATCATATTATTGATTTCAATAAAACGTTTAATAACACAAAACATTAAATAAAATATTTAGATATGTTAGGAATGAGTAGGTTAGGATATTGAGGTTTAGTTAGGTTAGGCTAGTTAAGAATAGTTAGGTTTGGTTAGGTATGGCTCGTTTAGGATAGATTTAAGTCAGGTTAGGACTGATTAGGCAAGTGTAGATGAAGTTAGGTTACATAGGTTAAATAAAGCTAGGCTGGATTAGATGAAGATAGGTTAAATTAGGTTAGATTCAACGAAGGTTTGATTAGGTCATGTTAGATTAAGTATGAAGGATTGGGCTAGATTAGATTAAGCTAACTTAGATTCGGTTAGCCTAGACTAGACTTGATTAGAATAGATTAGATCAGGTAACATTAAGGTGAATAAGGTCAAGTCATGCTAGGGAAGGTTAGACACCAAAACTACGAATATTTAATATTTGATTCTTAACTATTTATTTTGCACCGTGTCTTGCTTCTGAAGCGTCTTAGAGTCTGAGTTCAAGGTGTTGAAGGAGGTGGTTCTACTTCTCAAGGAGGAAAATAAGAAACTGAAAATTCGCCTTGATAAGTATAGCAATTGAAGATTGAGACACTTACGTAACATATGGGAATCTTTATTAAGGAAACGATTCGCCACACAGTGGCTTCATCAGTCCAATACAAAGTAGAAATGGGTTAGGAGAAGAGGAGTTTGAGGTAATCAGTCCCTCAGCCTGGAATCGATGTGTTCAGTCCATCACTCTTGTGATAAAGATTCCCATATGTTACATAAGTATCTCAATCTTCAACTTGTCGGTTTTCAAAACCATTTATCACAACTGTAGCAATGAATCTGAGGTGGTTGGAATTAGTGAAGAAAGGTTGGTTACCAGCAGTGAGGAACAGAATCGACTCACTTACAAGTGGGTAATATCTCCAGTAAAGAAAGGAATATCAAAATGAGCAAAGTTAAAAAGCATTTTGGGGGCGGGAAATCTCTTCTCTTCTCCAGGACTAATGATGATAAAGGGACCACTAATCCTCTGCTAATAAAGGCAGGGATATCCTTGTGGTCGGTGACTCTAACGTTAGAGAGGTTTCTCATGAGCTAGTGTTGATGACAAAATCAACAGGTTGGATAATATCATGTCAGGTAAGGGAATAACCCTATTATCTGCCTCACTGCTAGTGGAAACGATATTTAAAAAGAACAGGAGACAGGAGCTGCTAGATAAGTTTCAGAACAGATATATATTTAATTAGGTTTTTGAGAGGAAACTCCTCTTAGAAGAGGAAGTGACCAACATATAGATAAACCCAGGTGCAATTGGTGTAAAAAAGCCCGGCTAGACAGATACTGCAAAGAACTTGCTATCCCACTGACAGGTAGGACAATTTCTTTGGCAAACATGAATTTAAACAAGGGCTGGGGAACATCTCTCTAGAGTAAATATGGTAGCATTGCCCAACTCTGTCGACGGGGCTATTGCTGAGTTGTCTAGGAGTTTAAAATGATAGAAGACAGATGTATGGGTGTGAGTGAGGAATAGGTTGCAGCACGAGGGAACAAAACGACAAAAAAAAAAAAAAAAAAAAAACAGGATACTTCAGGGATTTGTTCAGAAGGCATTGTTCATCACAAAGTTACGAATAAATGCAATAGAATTCGCCAACAGACAAAGAAAGGTAGTAAAGGGCAGCGATCCTTAAGATCCACTGTATTAATAATAGGGACGAAAGAAACAAGATGAGCTAAGATTAATTGCATATGCAGGACACAGAGATTATTGCTATAAAAGAAGACCTGGTTCAACCTGAAAGATCGACCCAAAAGCTTTTGAATACCACATACAAGGCTATAAATTATTCCACACACGCAGAGCCAATTCGAAGGGTGATGGAGTTGGGTTATAGTCAGAGATAATCGAAACTGTTGCATTAGACAAGCTATAAAATTAGAAGTGACAGACACTGAATCTGTCTGACTACAGTTTCTGGAGGGAACTGAGAAATTATTCATCGGTGTGGTTCACAGGTCCCCCAAACCTTGACAGGGAATTCTGTACATTTCTATGGAACGAAATTACTAAGTCATCTGGACACGAAAATATTGTGATGGAATATTTTAACTTTAAACAAATTGACTTGTGAAATTTGACAGGAAATTTTGAATCTAGCCATAATAGATTGAAACATCTCACTGGTCAAAAGAGAGGCATTTACAGGCGAATCAAGAGATTAGAGTGGTATTTAATAATAAAATAATAAAAAGGAAAAACAAAACAAAATGAAGAGTTTGAAGTTAGTCGCACGGGTTTAGAGGATTAGCCCGATAGGTTTCTTTCAGATAAACAGGAGTAAGATTAGGGACAGGATAAGCCCACCTACAAGCCTACTCATGTCAGCTTACGGAAAGTAGCAAGGAAATGCGTACAATCATCAACGCATACTTCCTCTCTGTTTTTACGCAGAAAGATACTGAAGAAATTCTGGAAATCAAAAATTATATGTGTCTGGAAGAAAAGTTATGAACGATCAAAGTCACTGGTAACATGAGTCTCAGATAAATATATAGATTAAAACCAAATAAATCTCCGGGCCCTGAAGAACTGTCCTCAAGAGTTATAAAGACATGTAAGGAAGAACTTAGCAAACCATTAGATAGTTTTTTTCAATATATCGCTTAAAACTGGCATAATGCCAGTTAAGTGGAAAATGGTAAATGTGATACCTATCCACGAAGCAGGAGACAGGTTGTTAGCATCGAATTATAGACCAAGTATCCTAACCTTCATTGTCGGGAAGTAGATGGAATCAGTAACTGCCGAGGTTGTTTGAAGCCATCTTGAAAAACACAAACTGATCAATGAATTCCAGCACGGTTTTGCCAAGGGGCATTCCTGCCTTATGAAATTACTAACTTTTTTCACTAAGTTATTTGAAGAAGTAGATCAAGATAGTAAACATATTGTTCATGTACAAGAATAGTACAAAATACCGACAAGATGAAATTAAGACGCATGTGCAACATCTGGGTATCTTAAGAACATAACATAAGAAAGATGGCACACTGCAGCAAGCCTACTGACCCATGCGAAGCAAGTCCATTTCTCCCCCCCCCTCGGATTACCCTAATGTCCCGCCTAGTCAGGTCACTTCCACTTAAGGAAGGAGCATGGCATCAGACCTAGTAGCACAAGCTAGTCAGGTCTAGCTCACACCCAGCACGGTATTTACACCACTCTTATTTATTCCTGTTTCCATTTATACTCCTCGATTATATCCCCCATAAGGGGATTACCTCATCTTCTGTACATAGTTCTACTGTCTTCAAGTTATGTCCTAGAATTTGTATTGATAAAGCCACTGGATGGCGAAACGTCTACAATAAAGATACCCAGATGTTGCACATGTGTCTTAATCTCATCACTGGAGTAGTAAAAGCAGTCAGATTAGTGCATTATTTCTCACCTCATTTGCCATAATATGCTTATCCACACTGAAATAAGATAATTATTACTTTGAAGATTGAGACACTTATGCAGCATATGAGAATCTTTATTCAGGAAACGTTTCGCCACACAGTGGCTTCATCAGTCCAATACAAAGAGGAAGGCGTAAGGAGAGGAGGAGAATGAGGTAATCAGTCCCTCAACCGGGAGTCGATGTGTTCAGTCCATCAATCTTGTAGATGGACTGAACACATCGACTCCAGGCTGAGGGACTGATTACCTCATTCTCCTCCTCTCCTTACGCCTTCCTCTTTGTATTGGACTGATGAAGCCACTGTGTGGCGAAACGTTTCCTGAATAAAGATTCCCATATGCTGCATAAGTGTCTCAATCTTCAACTTGTCGGTTTTTCAAACCATTCATCACAATTATTACTTTGTAACAACGTTGCAAACTACGCAAGTATGTAAAGTAAAAGGACACAAGTGCAACTAATGTGACATTTATTGTGGCAACGTTTCGCTCTCCAGGAGCTTTATCAAGCCATTACCTTGGCTTGATAAAGCTCCTGGAGAGCGAAACGTTGCCACAATAAATGTCACATTAGTTGCACTTGTGTCCTTTTACTTTACATATTGTTGGTAATTCTACCAACTTTATTACAAACTACGCAAGGTTTTAAAGAGAGCATGTTGCCAAAGTTATTAAATAATTCCCCTGGTCTACTGACGTCTTTAATATAGCGGTCGCTGCATAACTAGCAAAACATATATATATAACAGAAACGCTCACTACTAACTGGAATTATAAATGAACCACTACAGAGATTCCTGTTTATTTTCTGAACCAACAGAGGTTCCTACAGATATTCTTTGCGCTCTAAAATAACAGCGAATATAAAGATAAATTAAGTCCCGGCACAACCTTACCTGCCAACACTAATCAGGACCCACCAACACTAATCAGCACCCGTCAACACTAATCAGCACCCGTCAACACTAATCAGCACCCGTCAACACTAATCAGCACCCGTCAACACTAATCAGCACCCGTCAACACTAATCAGCACCTGCCAACACAGTCAGTACCTGCAGTTATTAACTAGCGCCTACCAAAGTGAAGCAGCACTCACAACACAAACCAGTACACGCATCACCCAGCAACACAAACCAGTACACGCATCACCCAGCAACACAAACCAGCTTGAAGAATTGAGACACTTAAGCAACTTATGGAAATCTTTATTGAAGAAACGTTTCGCCACACAGTGGCTACATCTGTCTTATACAAAGCAGGAAAGTATAAGGAGAGGAGGAGTTTGTGGTAATCAGTCCCTCAGCCTGGAGTCGATGTGTTCAGTCCATCAATCTTGTAGAAAGTACAGCACAGGACCGTAGCAGTGGCTAATATACTGTAGTCAGGTGAGGCGAAGCAGGAGGAGGCGGGGTCATAGTGGAACCATCCACTGGTCTAAGTAGGTCTTCTTTCAAAGATTGGACAAGTTCCGAAGAATTCTTTGTATCTAGATCCCATGATGATGCTAAGGGACTGATTACCTCAAACTCATCCTCTCCTTATACTTTCCTGCTTTGTATAAGACTGATGAAGCCACTGTGTGGCGAAACGTTTCTTCAATAAAGGTTCCCATATTTGCATAATGTTCAACTTCAACTTGTAAGCTTCAAAAAAATTCATTCCCAAAACCTTCTCCCCAAAAACGACCAATGCAACCCAAACCACGCCCCAAACTGCTACAAAAAAGCATCCCCTCCCAAACACAATCATAATCTGTAGGTTCGAGCGCCCCGCAAAAAACAATTAATACCCCCAAACAGTCAGGCACAACCCACCATCACCACCCACATCCGCTATCACCACCCAACCCCAACGAACCCCACCAACACTCCAACTTCTAACAACTAGGCAACACAAGCAAATTCGCCGTAAACCTTCAATATGGGTTTGGGTAAATTCAAGGGGGGTAGGATTTAGGGGACTGCAAACAAGAGTCAAAAAGTTATCAAGCTTATTTTTTGGGGTACCTTGAGAAAGGTGGGACAAATATCTTGGAAGGTTTGGGTTATAAAAGGATCTCCCAAAAATGGAGGGGCCTCTGCAATTCCTTTTTTGTAAAACCCGGTTACACCAATAACCCCCGGAACCTTTTTCACAAAAACAGCTAACCCTGAAACCCGGTAATAATCACTAAAAATTCAGTGATGGGGTGGATGCTGGCTGGTGTTAGAACCCAAAAACCCCCTCCCAAATCCGCCCGGGGCCACTCAGACCCCGCAACACCAGCCAGTCCCTGTTGCTCCAGTGAGGTAGGGTTGTGACTGTGTTTACTCACGCGGGATGGGACCACATCATTCCCCGGGGGGTGAAAGTCCCAAGGAACATAATCGCAGTTACCATGATGGGCCCTTCCCCACGTAAACACCTGACAACCTGATCCATGACGCCGTTGATTTGCGGAATTGAGAGAAAAGCAAACTGCCGGGGTATTTTTTGGGGTTTGAACTAGATAAAGACGGGTCTTCTGAAAATATATATATATATATAAATAAATATATTTAATATAAAATATATAATATATATATATATATATATATATAATATATATAATATAAAAATATATAATATAAAATATATAATATATATATATAATATTAAAAAAAAATATGATATAAAATCTATGGGGGAAAGGGGAAAAGAATTCTTCGTCCCTAAGATAGGTCGTAAGAAGCGGGTAAAATGCCGGGGGCAAAGGGGGGTAGTAACCCTTTTCTCTTGTAAAATTTCTAAATTTAAAAAAAGAAACTTTTCCCTTTTTTTTCGGCTACCCGCCCCGTGGATACGGGCCCATTTGTTTTTATATTTATATATTATATTATTAAATAATATATATATATAATAATTATATATATATTATATTTGCAAAGAGAAACGACTTTTGAGTGCACTAGAGACGTGCATGTTTGCCAAGTACCTGCCTGATTATTTCGTAGGTAGGAGTTCAAGCAAAAATTTTGATCTTTTATCTGATTTTAGACACATTAAGGCGTAGACACATGTAGTTGATGTTTGTAAGAACTATTTATTACTGGCCCTATATTTACTCTCTTAATTCCCGAATTCTCAGTTTTGCTTTTGGGAAAAACTGAGTTAGCTTGTTAGTAATATCTTATTTCTAAGCCAGTTCATTAAATTTTTATTATGTGTTTGAGTAAGAATCAGAGGTGCTTCGTGATCCTTAAGTTGAAAAGAATCTTTCCGTTTAATCAGGTGTTTTGATACTTTTTTTCTGTAACAAACACATTTAAAAAGTGATTCACTATATGAAAGGTATTACAAGGTATACAGACCGAGCTGACTCATTGAATAACTAATAAAAGCCCCATGTTATGCTGAGAATTTTCGGGAAAATTTGGTCGTTTTTCCCCCGGGTGCGACCCCACCATCCCCTAACACCCAGCTACCGGGGGCCTCGTGTGGGAGCGAGGCACTAGTTACCAAAAATAGGGACAAATAAAACCGGGGACCCACAGTACCTAAATTTTTTACATAT